>VXAA01000726.1:82940-155469 GCA_013399115.1 Anseranas semipalmata
GGGGGAGGGAGGCAGTGTCTTTTGGTACAGATGTAAACCATGCAATACACCCACACACACTCGAGCAAAACAAAGTCTCTTCCCCAGGGCTGCTGAGTTACAGCAGCAAGCTTTTAGTGTTATCTCCTGCTGTGCCAAAGGGCACACAAACAATGCTGGCTTTCCCCTGCTCTCAATTTTATAAAATTTGGTTTTCATTTCTCTCTTAGCTGGTATTTCTTTGGGGGAAGAAGCAGTGTTCTTCAGAGAATCTATGTGCCACCCCTGCTTTTAAAATGAGCGGTATCTGTAGTGTTCGTGTGGGTGATGGGGCAGGTGTGGGTCACACACGCAGTGCTTGAGCAGCTGACTTGAGCCACATGTGTTCCAGTGGCTGAAGGGAGATAGACCTGAGCATTTATTCTCTCCCCAGCTCCCAGCTTCAGTCCTTTTAAGCTGAACATACTTAAGGGAAGAGATAAAAGGAAGGGACCCTTCAACCTGTAATAACAGCCCTTTCCCTGAGAGGGTGGCATGAATATCTCCAGTACTGGGCAAAGGAGGGATGTTCCCTCTGCATGGGGTTGGTTGCTGATAAGAAGATGGAGAACTGGACATGCAAAAAGGATTGTGCATGCTCCAAAAAAAAGAAAAAACTATAGGGGAAAAATAAGTTTGCTTTATGCCTGCTGAGGATACCACTGTCAGAGAGGAATACGCAATGTTTCCCCCAGCTCTGTCCAGTTCTGGGCATACTGGAGAGAGTCCAACATAAGGCCACCAAGATGACAAAGGGACTGGAGCACCTCTGCTGTGAGAAGAGGCTGAGAGAGCTGGGACTGCTCAGTCTGGAGAAGAGGAGGCTCAGGGGGATCTCACCAAGGTCTCCAAATCCCTGAAGGGAGGGTGCGAAGAGGCCACAGCCAGGCTCTTCTCAGTGGTGCCCAGTGCCAGCACAGGAGGCAATGGGCACAAAGTGGCACCCAGGAGGCTCCCTCTGAGCATCAGGCAGCACTTGTGTGCTGTGCGGGTGGCTGAGCCCTGGCACAGGCTGCCCAGAGAGGTTGTGGGGTCTCCTCCTTGGAGATCTTCACAAGCCACCTGGACGTGGTCCTGGGCAGCTGCTCTGGGTGTCCCTGCTTGAGCAGGGCTTGGAGCAGGGCACCTCCAGAGGGCCCTTACAACCTCGTGAATAAAAGTCCATTTCTGTATTTCTGTATCTACCATGTGGCTTAGAAATTAAAAAAAAAAAAAAAAAGTATCTTTAAATATAAAATGCGAGGGCTACTAACAAATTTGCAAGTGCTACATGTGCATGTCCTTGCTGTTCACAAAATGGTTTGGGTAAGACCAACCAAAATTCCATTTTGTAGCACGCAGCAGATAGTTCTACGAGTGGTTTTGCAGGGCTGTGTCCTTCCCAGGAAGCCCCATTGGGCAAATGGGATGTTTTCAATTAGGCTCTAAAAGACTTTGTTTCTATAGTAGTAAGCAGTAAGAACAAACTTGATCCCTTTTCAAGAGGGATAAATGTGCTGAGTCCCTTCAGTGTTGACCTCTTATGTAATATTGAGGAAGAATCAGATTTTCTTTCCAAACTCACAGACTCAATTTTGCAGGAAATCTTTGCCCCTCAGAAGAAAAAAAAAAAATCCCTAGTTTGACAACAACCTGAAGTCTGGAATTTCAGTTTCAGAGATTAACTCTGTGTGGTTGCATGTGATTTTTCATTGCATTTTCCCAGTTTGGGGGGATTTTCCATTGTGACTTCTCTTTGTCCATCTCTGAAATTTTGTTTGCTGCAAGACAACACTGTGCTGCTAAGAACAGAAAGAGGTTGAATTCAATGACATTGAAATTTCTGCCATGTGAGGATATGGTGGTAGATTGAGTCTATGAAGATCTAACTTCAATTTTTTGTTCTTTGTTTTAGTTGCCCAATAGTAGTACTTACCTACCTCAAGTAGTGCTGTAAGAAATGCGTTAAATGTGGAAGCACTTCAATATTTCAGTGATGGCAGAGAGCCACATCACTACTGAGATGGTGCTGAGAGGTGTCAGGCCTTATGACGATATCCGTTTTGCCCCTCTCCAGCTGCTTGTTCCCTATACATTAAATAATCTGAACTTACTGAGGGTTTTATCACTTTTGAACTTTCCAGGCTTCTTTGCACAATTTTTTCATTCCTGTTAACTGAATTTGGCATTTTTGCAGATACTAACCAAATACAAACGTTTTATAGTGGGTCAGGGCTTCCCTCAGATGTGAAAGACCTACTGTGTCCTGTCCCAAGAAAATTCTGTGGGGCTGCCACCACCAAGTAACCAATAAATTTTCAGCAAAAATGAGTATATGAACTTGATTTATCTTTAGTAATTAACACCAGTTTCAAATTAGTTTCCTGAAGCTTTCACCACTGTTTTTGATGTTGAGTAAATGCTATTTCTTCTCCTCCCACCCTGCCTGGAGCCAATACCATAGTTCCCTGGCTTATGGCTTGGGATAAACCCCATTGTCTCTGGTGTGGGCACTGAGGTTCCCTGCTCCGTGCCCAGACAGTGCTGTAGCAATGGGGATGTACAGGATGAATTTTTCACCTTGACTACCGGGAAGTGGGTCAACAGCCAAGGGAAGCAGGATGTCTGGGCAGTGAACTAATTGCTCAGTTTTCTGCATGGCTCCAAGGCTTCCTTTTTCCATTTCCAATTCCTGATTGTGGATTCTCAACTCCTACTGTACCTGGAAAGCAAAGGGAAAAGGAGCAAGAAAATTTTTAACCGGCAAGGAAAACCTCACTTCCCAGCAGCTCCCTGAAGTTTGTACTAGTTCGGGTTTTACCACTCTTCTGTTCTTCCAATGTTTTATTTGTGCAGTACTGCTGGCATGGCAAACACGGCTGTTTCTCTTGACAGTAGGCTGAAAACCTGGCCTGCTGAAGACCTTTGGCCAGGCTGATGCTGTATCTCTTTGTATGCTGTGGATTAGATTCTACCTTGATAGAGAACAAGTTTTCTTCATAAGAATACACCATTTCTCCTAATCTTTATCTGATGGCTCCCTCTAGAGAGAGAGGAACATAAATACTGACCTACTTCACAAATTGGAGCTCTTGGATTTGGTCACTTTTAGTCCCAGAAATGTTTCCGTTGCACTCCCTCCCCATTAGACTTCTTGCCTGCTCAATGACTTTTTTCTCTTTCTTATTGTCTAGATCAGTGCTAGGATGATTCCTGCTGGAATACAGATTTTTCAAGTCATCTTCTTTGCATTTCAGCATTATCTTCTGTAATCAGTCACTGGGTCTGCCTGTATGCACCCAGAACCACCAACTTCTCCCAGCAAAACATGAAATATTAAGACTGACAGCCAGAAAAAAAATGGGAAGTATTCTGAGCTGAGAGAGCTCTGAAGCTTCCTGCTTCCATGCAAAGTGTTAACAGCTCATTTAAAAAGCCATTGGGTGGATGTTGACCAGCACTAACTTTAGAGAAGTAGGATCTGGTGTCATCAAAAGGGGAGCTTTATTTCTGCAGGGAGTGTGAGAGAGCATCACACAGAGGGAATGGAAGAAGGGCACGGGCAAAAGGAAGCTATAGATTAAACTAGTTTATTATGTCCTTCTCCACTGAAATCTGCCAGGTTATTCTCAGAAAGTAACTCCATACTCTGCTTGGCAATAGCACTTAAAAGATGTTCACTCTCCACTCACCAAGTTGAACACAGGTTAATGAAAACTAGTACAGCTCCTAATATTGTGTCTTTTACAAATGCTCTGTCATTCCAAAATTGGTACGTATATTGGTACAAATGCAACAGGTGGTATTTGCAGCTTACACCAAAATAGTGAGGTAGATATGGGAATGCCCTGGTATTCAAAGACAAACAATTGTTTATACCTTTAATCAACATAGTTTTTTTTTCTTTGTTTGTTTTTTAACTAAGAATAAACACAGCCCAGCAATGAAACTTAAGGGAAAGAGGAAATGCCATGTACATGACCATCTGGAATCTGTTGCATGGACTTCCTACAATTTTCACTGAAGACTGAGAAACGTTTCAGTGGCATCTGCATCACCATGGTCAGTCCTGCTGCACTGCTGATGGGCCAACGTGGGGAAATGACTCCACGTGTGGTCTGTGGTGCTACACTCGTGCTTGTGCAAAATCCCCATGAGCAAAAACCTTCTGACTAGGTGACACTAAAAAATGAAGAACAAGAAAACCTTCAGAATGTGAATAGCTAAACAACTGAGGTCAGAGTCATATAAGCTTGAAAGCTGATACAAGCAGTGCTGGGCTGAGCATGGAAAGGGAAGTAAGAACAACTGTTGTGCTTGTATTTCAGCTCCTATAAAGCAGGTGTGTACTGAAGTCCTTAATGTGCACGGCTTAGTGAGAATTTGTGCTGCCTTGCATTTCTGATAGTCTGTCACTGGGTGCCATTTTTCTCTTGCCCCTGAAAATGTTATAGGTGACACTAAATGTATTTGTTTACATGCAGGTACAATTTATTCTGAATTGCATTAACACAAAGCATCTTTCTAGCTTTATAGCTACATACCTCATTTACTCTAATGGAAAAGGGGTGAAATAAAGCATCATTGGGAACATAACAGCAGTTCTGTGGGAGATTCCAGATTTTGGTCCTAATTGCTGTCCTGTATCTAACTTTATTTAAAATCACAAGTGCTCTTAAACCACAATATCTGGCTCTTTTTTACACTGTCACCAAACTTTGATTAAAGCAGTTTTCTTACTGTTAGCCTTATTTCCAACTTAAGCCGTGACTAAAATGACAAATACAGGATATTTAAATACACTACTAAAGATCATGGATTTAATATATGTTAAAGTGAATTTTTGATTATTTTTATGACCTATTTAAATATCATTAAGTCGTTAAACTTTTCGTCTGCAGAGCAGCGAGGCAACTTGGCTTAAACACTCAAGTAGACAAACATTGTCTTTATTAGCTTTGCAGCTACTAGGTTGAGAAATGCAGTTAGTATATATGTTTGCAGCCATGCTTTTGTTTTCAGTAGCTGTATTTAACAGTTAGAACAATGTAAAACGTTGTTAATTTAAGAGTTTGGGGAAATAAATGTCTGTACAAGCCTTGACGCTGTTTTCTTCCAATGTAGTGTGAGGAGTTAAGTTTCTAAAATAAAGCAATGGTTTGAATGACACTGCAGCCTCTGCAGGAAGAGCTATGACAGCCTAAAGTGTTTCAGCACTGCTTATCATGGGAAAACTTATTTCAGTGCCTCTCTGACAGTAAAGCCATTATTTCTAAGGAGACTGACAATATGCTGAAAAGGAAAGTTTTTCTAAATTAATGGAATGTCTTTGAATAATGAGTAAATGCAGAACTCTGAGGCATCAGCCAGTAGGATATCTTTTGTGAAACCAAATTATGTAAAGTGGACATAATGAGTTCTTTGTCCATCTGCATGGTCTTTAGCTACTAGTCATTGCAGAGAGCTCCAAAGAACACCCCTGTTATTTTCATGTCTAGTTCTTTTGCCCTACCACACTGGTCTACAGCCACGTGTAGAAACAGTTATGCAACTTTATTGGGTTTTGGATACAGTTTGCCATCAAACACACTTGGTTTAGGAGAAAAACATGTTGTCACTACTGCTATTAACAATTTTGGCTTTGCAGTAAATTTGAAATACGTAAGATAAAATCCCACCTGAATGTCTTAGTCTGAGCTAGTTGTCTTTACAGTCAGTAGAAAGATGTAGGAATGTAGGGGTTGTTTCTTAAACCAGATCCAATAAATCACTGTGAAAGAGCCTGTTTTCTCTCTACTGATTTAGAATGAGAATCCCAATGAGTAATTCCCATGTCCACAAGCCAGGTAAGACAAATCCTATCCTCTGTGTCTGGAAATAAAACAGGTTCAGGCAAAACACAACCCTCTTATCGGGAGGTGGAATTCTCCTCTACAGCCTGTGCCTCCCAGTGTTCTCTTCCCCTTCATATTCCATTCATAATGATAAAGCAATTCACTGATCTTTCACAGAAATGACAAGCACATACAGCTTAGCACATCATTTCTTTTCATGCCTAGAGTCAGGCAGCCATTTCTCTGCTTCCTGAAGGGGAGGGATCCAACCACGTCTGGGTGTGGTATGTATTGAAGCCTCCTACTTCATGGTGTCTTGACATAAACGGGGTAATATTCAGCCCTGGCTCCATAAAGTAATGTGGAAGGCATTTGGCAGCGTTCCTAAATTCTTGCTGTTTAAACATGAGGAAGCAGATCACTGTTGCATACCAGCATTGCTTTATAGAAACTGAAGGCTGCGAAGAATCCTTCCATTTAAACTAAGCAGGCAATGCAAGAATTTCTGCATTCCCAGTTATACATTTGAGCCTAGTCACCCTCACCCACTGAAGGAAGCCACCAACCTGTCAACTATAGTGTTTAAACATTGTTTAAAACACCAACTACTTCTCTCCTGAAGTCCTTCATGAGGATTACTGAAGGTATACTCCTTTGCATTTCTGTGTGTGCTGAGTGGTTTAAAAGATTTTGGGTAACTTCACCAAGCTTAGAGCTATCACTGGGGTTTTATTTTAATGCCTCCAAATTTTCCTTCCAATTCAAAGACGACAACCTTACTGAGTCTTGAGACAGCAGGTGCATATTCACAGCGGGCGAGACTCTCGGGAACAGAACAAATTTGCAGGCACCACTATTCCCCATGATAAGCACACCTGAATACAACTTATTTTTAACAGGCCTACAGTATCCTACCTCTCCTTTACTGCAGGTACACTACAGCACTGTTACTGTGTAGTTAGAAGCTCTGAGGTTATGCTGTGTCAGCACTGATGCTAAGTTCCTGAAGAAGTGGATTTAAACTTCTGGGAGAATTCTTCCAGCACCTCCATTAGCTTCTCCTCATCCCCTGGTGGACTGTGGGTCCTTGCTAAGGGTAAGTGTGTAGCGACTGGTTGCCTGTCTGGAAGAAAGAAAAAAAAACCTTATGGGTATATTTAAGTACCTCTTCTAGCAGCACACAGGAGATTTTTCTGCTAGGGTCTACGCTTTCCAAACATCCTTTATGGCCTTGAAGCTGGAAAACTTACCTTCTAGGTTTCTGTAAACAATGTTAGTTATGTGTATCTTCCAAACCAGAAATTAAACTAATTTCATTTGTATTCTGGAACTAGAATGATTGTACTTTTGCACAGTATGACTCAGAGTGGGAAGTGAGATCTCATTTGCAGCTGGGACAGGATAAAGGAAGGCCTTATTGTGGAGTTTACACCTGCTCTCTGTCACTAGTTTAGTTCCTGTAAGATTAGTAACTTGAGATAACTGTTGCAGGAAGAGGTTGCTTTTTCAGCATCAGACATGATTTTTCCTTGTCTCCTGCATAGTGCTTCTAGTGCTACACAAATTCCCCAGCTGGGACTCTGTAGCTTAGATTATTTTCAATCTTAAAATGCTCGCTTTCATCCTTAATAAATAATGGTTAAATTCTAAATGCTAAAGAACTTCTGCTAATTACTCAGCTGCCAGAAGTAACATATAACCAACATAAAGATGTCTGACTAAACTTGCTCAGTCTGATACTTCGATTGGTTTTGCAAATCTTGTCCTCTTCACTCACTCTGTGTAAACACATCACTGTCCATTTGAAGGGATTTTTCTCTCCCAGAACATGATATCTAGAGCCTAGGAACCTTATGACAATACTCCCAGATGTCTATGAAGCAACCGTCAGGGCACTGGTGCAGCACTGTTACTCTATTTAATAAGTCCAACTTCTGCAGTAGCCAGCTGAGACTAGAAGAATCAGTTGTTCCAACAGTGGGCAGCAGATTTCTCTGAAAACTATCAGGCTTCCCAGGGGAGCAGAGACGTTTGCTCTCTTAAGAGCAAATGTTACAACTGGCTGCACACACCACACCTCTGCTCACGAAACCTGAGGAGAGAGAAACATTCCCTTCTCTGTCACTGAATATGAATTGCTTCCTACCTGAGTGGAGTGTTTCAAATAGCTTGTGCTAAAGTTTGGGAACTATGTGTGAAAGCCAAGCTCAGCATCACGGAAAGGATGCTTCCAGTCTTTGGAAAGCAGGACTCCATCAAACATTTTTTATTTATTTTGGCAGATGCAGAGAATTCTGGTTGTACTCATGTTCTCACTTCCCATTTTTTTCCTCAGGAAAAAAAAAAATGCTGGCTCTGCTTTGCACTCAAAGGGAACAGAATAAAAGGGAACAGAGGAAATGGAGGGAAGGTGTTATTGATTCAGATAATGGCCATCTAGGACCAGAAGAGCAGGGTCTCTGCTAAAGTGCTCCAGCGCACAAAGCCCTTTACTGAAAGGGCCCAGAGACCCTGCACTCTAAGCTGTGGCTTCCATAGGGCAGTCGGAGACAGATAAAACTCTCTGACTTCATCAGTGTTCAGTAAGCACGTTAACACGAAAATTCTCTTCCAACCTTACGAGCAGTCGTGCCAGGACCAAAGCTCTCAAAAGCCACCATCTACAGGTGAAGAGCCAAGGAGTGTTCCCTGTTTACTAAAGCTGGGGTTAGACAAAGGCCAAAGGAGTCCAGTGGAATTCTGATCCAGAGCAAGACGAGCTGAGCAGAAGTGTTAGGACCAGAAGGAGGTGATGGGAGTGCAAAAAAGGCAACGCCTGGTTCTACAGAGAAGAATGACCAGCTAGGAGGTGTGGTTTCTGCATGCGCCACGTGATGACATGAAAAAGGTCAGGTTAAGTATCTGTCAACCAACTCTATGTGACTGCCTGGGCGGAGACAGAAAGGATGAAGTCAACCCAACTCAGAAAGTCCAAACTTCCTGCATGCTCTGAATAGAAACCCCAGTGAATCAAGATTTCACATCTAACAAAAGTACTGGGCTCCTGTGAGCAACTAACCAGAGCTTTGCTTTCTCCCACTGGACTGACCTGCAACACCATTAAGACATGTACGCTGCCAGCTGCTTCCACTAAGATGCCTGCAATCTGCCTGGGAGAAAAGAGGCTCTGGCCTATTTCTTCCATTTACGTTCCCTGTGCTAGCAATGCCAAAAAAGCCACTGCATTCAAGTCTCTGCCTAGCTTCAGAGAAGCGGGGAGTTGGCAGTTTCACACTAGCATGGAAAGGCAAGCAGAAAAGCCCATTAGAACAAAGCCAACCCTCAGTGCTCTGTGAGAAGGCTGCTAGTTTCCCAGCGTCATGAAAGATGCTGTTTGACTGCTGTGATTTACCTTCCCTTGGCACAGTCCTGCATACAGCCATCTTCACTTAAAAAAAAAACACAAAAAAACAAACAAAAAAAAACCTCCCTAACAAAATGCCCTGAAGTCTGTATCAGCTGATTTAGAGGACAAAAGCAGGAACATAACAGCTTAATACAGTCTTTCTCTGGTTGTACAGTGCTCACTTAAACCTTTAGCCTTGGAACAACTTTGAAAAACACTTTATCCTTTGAAAAACAGTTGCCTGGCCGAGCCTTCAACCCCTTCCAGGCCTAATGGGGACCCTACAGTTGCAGGCAGCTTAGCTGTCTCCACTGATACGCAAAGTAAGACACCGCTGCCTTACCTTGGAAGAACAAGCCGCTCGGTAACTTTGGTGCTTCAGATGATACTGCCAACCACACAACGGTATCAGCTCCCTGGGCCTCTGTGCGCAAGCTATTCTTCATCTTCTGATAGAAATCTGGCATTGAGGACCTCACAGCTAGAAAGAAGAACAATGGGATGGTGGTCTGCCATGCAAGGCTTTTATGATTTAAAAAAATGCTTAATATTGCCATTGTGAGCGTACAATGAAGAGAAGGCATCTCAAAGTTTGTGAAAGAGAAGTATTTCCACATAGCTAGGAGTTTGATGATTGTGGTGTAATAGTGCTAAGCTGCCAGATGATCAAACAGTTGTTTGTTTGGGTCAAATTGCAGGGAGAAAACTACAAGGAGGTGAGAGCAGGACTAGAGAGAGGTTTCTGATCTAATTCCATCCTAAATTCCAAAGAAGTTAAACATGGGGGAAACAGAAATACCAAAACACAGGTCTTCTGACAGGATTTTTAGCTCTTATTTTCACACCAGTTTTAGGAAACCAATTGCAGCATAGTATTTCAAAATTTTATGCTGAACAGTACCAACTACATTATCCATATTTAAACACTGGCTTCTTTTTATTTTGTCCAACAGATGATGACTGAAGGCCCCTGCAGTTGTTTATTTTGGGGAGCTGGAGACTCCTTGAACTTTAAGGTGGCATAACTTTAAAGCTCATTCGGTTTGGAAATACGTGAACTATGTGCAAAAATAAATAGATTTTAAAGCAAAAGCAACACTAAAATATTTATTAGGAAAGCGTAGTTTTCAAGCCTAAAGTAGATGGGTTTAAATGCTTCTATTATCAGAAACAAATCTGGGAAACCGTGTCCTCAGAAAAGACGTAGCTATTGGATTGCTACTCTGCATCCCAAGCTTGGGTGTCAGGGGCTGGGAACATATTGCGGAACACAACATGCATACGGGATAACTCATGCTGGCCCTCCTGCTGAGACACAGTCAGTAAAGAACAGCTGCAGCTCAGACAAAGGGCTGTCTAGCCAAACACACAGTTTCTTGATGGCCATAAAAGTTAAGAGGAAGAGCAGAGGAACAAGGCGTGCACATGGTGCATGCTCCTTTTTCCTGTATGTCCTTGCAAATTCCCAACATCTGCACGTTGGTACTCACAGAGGCAGAAGCTGTATCTGTGTGTTTAACAGTCCCACTACAAATGTAACTTAAAGGTTAGCCTAAAGCACTGTGGCTTTGCTGTGCATTTGCACGGGGCTGGAATCATTCACAGCCCTTTATTATCCTCCAGCTATACACAGATAGCAGATGCTGTGCAGAACAGCGCTACCAAGAGGTACAAACTACAGTAAGCACCAGTTTGGAGCCAAGAAATCACTGCAACCCTAGAGAAATTTACCAGAAAGTCTCATTTCTCTTTGCTTTTAGACTAATCTGGAAAAAAAAAATGATAGAGTGTCATGCAGATGATACCTGGAGTGTCTGCCCAGCCGGGGTGCATAACAGAGAAATGGATGTTTCTGTGAGTTTTTGCCCATTGTTCCGTCAGGACAACTTGCTGTCTCTAGGATAGAGCAAGAACAGCCAGACTAGCATCAAGTTTGACAGCCTGTCCACCAAGTTTGTTCCCAGGGAAATAAACTACATTAAATGTGCTGTGAATATCAGGGCATTTAAGTATAGCAGAAAAATACCCTTGCTCACCCTGATTGGGTTTAGTGGGTAATTTTGTCAGAGACCATTGTGATCATTGCAATCCATATCCTAGCTGCAAGCTTATTTTTAAAGCAGTTACACTGCTTTTACTCACCAAGCCTACTTGCTGCAGACTGTGGGGAAGAACTGAGCAAGCAGAAAGGGCTTTTCAGCAAAAGACAGTTTTCTCCCTTGAGACTTAAATCAAATGAAAGCCATGCTCCCCATGCAAGATGGCATGCACTCATAACAAGTGCATGACATCAACTAAAGATTATCGCCTGTGCGTCTCTGTACAGGTTGGATGCAACAGGAACGCCACAGTGAACTTTTTTTTTTTTTTTGCAAAGGCTTTATGCGAAGCAGATGGTATAAGCCACCTAGCAAACAGGTTGTGGGCTTTGTTTCCAAAACCAGGGACCGTACCTTGTTTTGGGCATACACCATAGTTCCATCAAACGTCCCACTTCCTGACTGCAAGTCAGATATGTCTAATTTTTGAACTAGCATGCCCCCAGAAGAGACAGTTATCTGTAATCAAATGAAGGAAAAACAAATGAATGAAAAACCAAAATCAACAACTCCCCTGTGTGATTACTCATGCATGCAATGTGATCTTCAGGACATATTTTGCTGGGAGCAGGATTCCTCTGCATACTCTTTGCACTGTGCTTGTGCTCATATGTGGAGCTTAGCTGGAAATGAGGTGGAAGAAATAATTTAAAAAAACAACAACAACAACAACTGATTTTCAATCAAAATGGTGTCAATTCCATCAGGGAACAACTTGTCCTTTTTAGTTTTGAAAAGTAATTGGGAAAAAGAAAATAGCAGAATATATAAGTGAATTAGAAAACAAGAGATACTATATAAAACTTGAGAAATTTCATTTTAAAAAGGTACTTGCTGTTCTGTTTTACACCAAAAGCTATAAAGTTCTCTTAAGCCTACACTCCTGTTATAAGTATTTTGCACTAT
Organism: Anseranas semipalmata; assembly: GCA_013399115.1. Taxonomy (NCBI): domain Eukaryota; kingdom Metazoa; phylum Chordata; class Aves; order Anseriformes; family Anseranatidae; genus Anseranas; species Anseranas semipalmata. The sequence continues at coordinate 95,162 of VXAA01000726.1, forward strand.
GCTGCAGGAGATAACTTGCCCTAGGGGAAGGAAAGGGGGAAGTTTCCAGAGGAAGTATTTTACTCCGCTTTCCAATGGAGGGTTTAGAGCAGCATGCAGGACCTTTGCCCTGGAGAAGAAGCTTGTTGATGGCAAAATCCAAGAGGATTCTAGAGATGCTTATGGCATTACAAATAATCCTGCATTGCTAACATAGTCAAAGAGATGCTGTCACAAACCACAAGGAAAGAATAGTAAAACACCACTTTCCAACAGCATCACAAACTCACCACTCTGGCGTCAGCTTCTTTTTCCAGGAGGGGCAGCAGGGCAGTTGTCAGAACGTATGTACCTACAAGACAGACAGATGTAAGCATTAAGTTTTCTTTTTAAAAAGCCTTCTTCTCTCCCTGCTCCCTATAACCAAAATACAAAGTCTCTTTGTTTCTGAAACTTCATCCAAGTTTAATGATTTTGGCGCTGCTTTACTTGTAACATGCCTACTCAACATGCAGTGGTCCATGTTGCTGTATACGTCTCAAAAGGTACATCAGTTATTTTACGGATTTTTATGTATGTTGTACCTATAGAACAAACTGCTCACTACATCCCAGCCATGCCTCTGAAGGCTGCATGGCTCAGGTATGGATTTCCTTGGGGGGTGAGGTGACACCAGTGAAGAAACAGGGAAGGCGTTTCCCCTCTGTGTGTGCCACATATACACGTCTATGCTGCGCCATGAAGAAGAGAAGCCAGCCGCGCTTCACACGTGCACTGGAGTCTCATCCATCACTCCAAGTGACTTCACAGCGAGAAGGCAAAAGCTTCGCAGAGTACCCAGCACTTCAGAATTCTGCTGCACATAAAACTTGCCTCGTAAATCCCCAGCATTACAGAAGATCAGGAATCCTTGGGACAAAAAATATTCATATTGTGTGTCCAAGGCTGAGCTAGGTTTACTTAAATGTATCCTTCCCCACTATAATCATGTTCATTTAGCATAATTTGTACACACAGCACAAATATATTCCATCACAGCTGTTACCATGACCAGCAAAGTTTGTTATTCAAAACACTGTTTATCTGCTAGTGTGTTTGATTCAGACACACCTAGCGCTGTTTCACCCACTCGGTTGCAATACAGGGATTTTTGCTTGTTTTTATCTCTTACGAGACATTCTTTAAAACTGCATTTAAAAAGTTCCGTTTAATTCAAAATGAACCTAGTCTCACTTAGTCTAGCATTTCTATATCAAGTACGAGTTTAACACTTCTCTCCTGTCTCTCCAGAAATGGCTCTAGTTCAACAACTCTATGTCAGTGATAAATGTATTTTTTTCCATGCACCACCAAGGCCATGTTTTTCACTAGACATGAAGACTTCAGCATGTGTCTTTATAACCTCTCTTCCACAGAGGCAATGAGATCACCCAGTTAAAATACAGCATGTTTATAAATATGCTAGCGAAGTTAAACGTGTTACACGCTTGGTGAACAAACTGTTCAGTTCCCTCGTCAGTCACAACAGCCATCATTTTCTCTATATCATCAGTGGGACACCCATATTCACACGGTATGTTTAAAAAGCAAGCAAATCAAACAAAATGAAGGCACAGATGACTAAATGCAGTCTGTCTTCAGCAGAAAATGCAAGCAAAGGCATTTGCCAGTGAACACTGAGAACCTGTCTGTGTCCCCTGGTAGTGGTGGGGAGACTGTGACCGACGACATCACGAGGACGAGGACCACCACTGATTGCCACGTGGACTGCCGTGATGTAAAAAAAAAACAAACAAACACAAAGATTCAGTACACGCCAAGAGCCTGGATTAAATTTGCTGTGGATTCTTCAAATGCAAAGTAACATCACGCCTTGGTTAAATCTGCTGCATTTCCTAAGGGCAGAGCTGCAATGCACCAGCTCTGACGATGCTCAATTTTACTGTCCCACAGATTAATTTACACTTTCAAGGGGCTTCAGTTTTGTTTGTTAATTATAAAGGGATGCAAAGATGAACGTATTAACATTGCCTCGTTAATGACTGGGTTTTGTTTTGTTTTCCAGCTGGAGGAGAGAAATGTTCAATGCCAAAATCCTGCTTATAGCAACTACAGCTTGTCAGAAGTTTATGTGTTTATTTAAAACCACAAACTAACTGCAAAGCCAGTGTCTCCTCTCCTCCTCAAGTTTATTAAGAATTCAGTAAATCCCACACAGCCAAAACATTCGGACTTTTTGCTCCATAAAACCATTCACTCATTTACTTTGAGACAGTGTAAAAAGACCAGTTTTGATCCCTGTCTCCTACAGCAGGCACCAGTATCTCACAACACCCACAGATGTGATGCGTCAGGCATTAAGACTGAAGTGTTTCATTCCTCCTCCTAACAAATATTTCACCAGCTATTGTCCCAGTCTTAAGTGTCCAGACACAAATTCCTTAGCATTTATAAAATGCATTTAGTTATTACATATTATTTGCGTGGGCTGGTTTGTCAGGCAAAACATCCTGGACAAGAAACTTAGTAGAATACAATTAATAAAGCATATTATTGGTTGGAATACATCATTATCAATTTAAACCTCTGCATTTTTACCCACATAAAAGCTGGCATGTAGCTTGATAGTCATGTTCAAACAGATAAGAGCAATGCTAAGTCCAGCCAGTCATGTACCCCATGGCACATATTTTGCAAAGCACGGCTGTACTGCAGCATGCAGTAATACAGAAATGAATTTCTAAGTAAAAGGGCAATCCACAAATGAATGATTTGCCTGCCACAGTCCTTGTAAAAATATGAACTGTATTGACAGTAGAAAAATGAAAAGGGAAAATTTTGTTATTTTTAGTGTTTTTTTTTTTTTTTTCAGGAAAATCAAGATTCTAATTTGGTAGAAGAGACTACAATTCCCCTCCTCCTGCCTTACTTAAGGAAATCAAGGCAAGATCCAAATTATGTATCTTTTTGCTAATAACTGATTATTAATAGCAATGTACTGGACATCTGCTTTTCCAAAATGAACGCTTCAGCATTCTAGTATGTGTCCTTAACAAAAAAATTAGTTTTGCCTGTTAAAAAAGAAACCTCCTCCCCCAGAGTTTAGTTAAAATAAGCATTTCAAATGTGATTAATGCTTAATTATCACTGTGTTCAAAGTGTACAGATTTTTGAGGTCTCTTTGTTGTTTAAAAAGACCAAGAGATAACACAAAGAGGCACAGAGGGAAAGAGGATGACCAACAGTGATGCTCCTTGCACCAGAAAAGCAACAAGCATTGGGTATCCTGGCAATCCTGCCCTTCCACCTTGGTGATTCTGCCAGAAACAAAGGAAGACTTTTTCTGGAAAGACGAAAAGTGCCAGTAATACTGGGGCTATTCTGGTGAAAACAGGCCCTTGTCTCAAGCAGATACTCTGTAAATGGAGCTGCTCGGCTTTGGGGCCACCATGCTTCCCATTCCCCAGTGCCTGCACCTACAACAGAGCCGGCTAGGACACAGGGCAACTGGGAACAGGATGGTTGTGTCTGAACAGTTTGCCCCCTCCGTGCACAGGTCTGTGGAGTGTCTGTGGCAAAGAGCAGGCTCCTTTGAGTTACTCACGCAGCAGCCTCTCCCTTTATCACACGCAACTCAGACCCAGCAGGCAGGAAGCTCTGAGGACACCTACTACACGGTGCTGGACACACGGCCCTGCTACCTGCATCGATGAGAGGGTGACAGAGGCCAGACTGGTATACACGACCTTTTCCCACCATTGGAAGGTGTATTACCTACCTCGGCCTGAAAGCTAGGCTCCCACTGGCGTAAAGGTGAAAAAAAAAACACCACATTTTTGCAGAGAAACGGTATACAACACTTCCCTTTGAAAATGAGTACTTGCTGTGCCACAGAAGAGCCAAGCAGGATGAATTCAGGAGCAGCAGGAATGCAGAAGCGGGTTGAGTAAGCATCCGGTCTGTCACCCACATGTCCAGGACTTCATCTCGCCCTCACTGACCCGTGCTGAGGTGAAGAGTCAGCTAGAGAAGCCTTCTGGACAAGCTGCAGCCCTGCTCCATGTAATGCGGTCTGACACAGGACTTGCTGGCCACGTTTTCTCGAGTTAAAGAGGCTCCTGGGATTGTTGCACAATTCCTTTTAAAGATAAACATCCTCTCCACATTTGCTTTTCTTCGTAAAAATTCCTGTAAGTTTTATGTCTTGAAGCTGAGCTCACATAATAGGAAATCATGTATAAAACAATGCAATTCAAGCCCTTCCTATAAGGATACAGCTACTCCACCATTACAAATTATTCAACCAACTCTATCACGTGGCAGATTAGATAGTGTGGGTTGTCAGTCTGTGCATTACACATGCTAATTCCAGTAAAAGTAACGAGCGTGGCACTTCATCAGAACACACTTTGTTCATACACACTCCCTCCCAAGTGCTGACCACATTAATGTTTATTTACATTTCATATTTACTTGTACAAAAAAAAAAATCAAATTGAATCACCAGGCATTCCCTTGTGTCTTGGTGTGTAATTGCTCCACTTGCTCTGAGAGCTTCTCAGTTTAGTTGAGTAATCTGATATTGTGTTCTAATTAACAACACCCATTTTTAACTCCATACAGTGAACTCCTCTGTCAACCTGTATGAGCAGTAATTCAGTGTTTCACAATCACAAAGAGAAACTTCAATGATGGAAGTGTAGAAACTGAGGAGCTGTTATGGAAATAAAGATTCAGTTCATACACAAAGTTGTTAAAAAAAAAAAATTACAAAATCAGCTGGGCTGCTTTATAAACTCCTAAATAAAATCAGGCTACCTTTCACATGACCTGAAGCAGAAGTTGAGGGAACTATGGAAAACTCTAGCACTAGGTCCTGCTGGAAGGTTCTTGTAACAGGTAAATCACCATGGACCTCATCATCTCCACAACAGCACAACCAAAGTGAAAGCCATCCCCCTGCAATGGGCGAAAGCCTACAGTCTATCAGACATGGGTCTTTTCCACACAAGGCTACATACCTTTCTGTATTAGAACATGAAACTAAGCAAAACATAGAATAGCCGTAACAGAAATATAAACTAACACTGTGAAGGCAGATTTCCAAAATGCTGGTGTTGTAACTCATCTTTAGCCTGCTAAAATCTGGAAGAGTCCTTATGAGTCGTATACTTCAGACTTGAAAATCAGCAGGATGTCACATATAATAATAGTACATGAATACATACTTCTATCTGCTTTACAGATTTAAAGTGACTCCAAAACCTTTACTTTAAATTGACTTATAAAGAAAATTATTGTTTCAGCAGAAGTAATACTGTAAAGCCACTACCTGTTTATAACATCAAATTAATTAATGATGCAAATTATTGCAGACCCAAGTGTCTTGGTGGAGGCTAGAATAGTTTTTGCTTGATGTTCTATCTGGCAATTAGTGGTAAATTGTTGGTGAGGTTTTTAATCTGCTAACATTCAGATAAGGGCAAGCAGCCAGCACCACACTCAGTGGAGTTTTCCATCTGCCTGAGCTTTGCATTATTATTAGGAACAGTGCTATTTCAACTGTGAAAAAAAGTGGGAACAAAAAAAGTTGTATTGTACAGATTTCAGTGGCTTATTCATCTGGTAAAAATCAGTTAAATAAATTGGCTTGCTTCTCCTATGTCCGAGCCTTACAAAAAAAAAAAAAAAGAACAAACTGACATTCTTCCTTGACCTGGTTATCTTTTCAAGCCTTCAATTTATGCAGTTTCAAGTAAGAGACATCCCTGAGCCTGTTTCCTGAGTACAAAATCAGGAATGAAGATTTTAGTGTGCCGTCTCTGAGGGCCAATTCCACCACACTAGCAATAACTGAGAGAGTATGGGAAGAGCTAATGAACATGAAAGACAAAACAAAGGTCTACATTTCCCTTGAATTGCAAAGCTCAGCTCAATAAGGGTTCCTCTGTGTCCTGGGAACCTAGAATTCAGTACTGTTAGGAGATTTACAACTACATTCAACTTCATCCTTTTACACAGCACCTCTCATCAATAAGTCTCAAAGCTCTTGAAAAAGAAAACTGGTATCACAGTCTCCTCTTCACAGGTAAGGTTGTCTGCAAAGATCAAGCACTGACCTTATGGCAGACCGACAGCTGGTATCCAAGCTGCCTGACCTCCAGCTAGTTCAGAACACAATCTGCTAGGCAGCACTGGCTTGTGTGAGACACCAGTTGGTTATGGTTTACGTGGATGGAAGAGACTGAAAAATATCCATACAGGTTAGCCAATTTGCCATAGATGCGCAGTACAGCTATTATGGCAGAGAAGCATCTTATCTCCTCTGGCCCTACCACTTCTTGCACACAGATTAAACACATACAGCTATATTATTAACACAAGGGAACGCAGGAGGTTTCATTAGACTGAGAAAAAGATGCATACTGGGAGCATCATTTGTTTATCTCTGAGCATGTTTTAGCATCCCCTTGGCTGGTAAGTAGCAATAAAATGCAACATATATGCCACTTCTCCATGTCAAGCATGAAGATGTGTTGAGTAAAAGTAAAGTGAGGCAGGCTATAAAATAGAGGGCAAGGACTGTTTAAGCTAAATTTCCAGTGCTTCAAAAGGAACCCACTTCTGTTGCCTCCACTCGCCTACCAACACTGACAGTCTTTTTCTAAAACGACTGAATGCTGTTGGTTCAAATAGTCTTTGTTTGGGGTTTTACTAAAACAAAATGAAATAAAGTAAAAAGCAAGACTCGTCAGATGAAATGAGTGCTTGTCATCGCCCTGCTCCTGGATGCTGCCCTGAGTACAAGGCCAGCCCATGGGAGGAGACACGGGGGTGACAACACACAGAACAAAAGGACAAAACACAAATACAATCTGCCCATCAGCATCTGCAGCTCCCCAAGAAACCAGCCTGCAGTACCCCAAGGCACTCACTCGATTTCATGCTGGAGGTGTGACTCAATCAGCAATGTGCCATTACAGACTTGTGCCTGGCTAGCACTCCCACATCACAGCCTAAGTGCTCCACAGCTATTCTGCTCACCACACCTTCATCAAGCTCTGGTAATGACAGCAACAATTCTTGGGGATCTAGCAGAGAAAATTGTAAGGTATTTGACGTGACAGCAACAAGAGAACCACAACAAGCCAGGCAGAGTTTGTGCCTGAGCCCCATTTTAAGGATGCTAGACACCAGTGGTGGGTCAGCACAGATACGGCTGCCACTGTTGGCTCAAAGCAGTTCATGATTTGGACTTGAATACTAAACAAACCATACAAAGCCTGAGCCATCAACCCATATTTCACATTTTCGTGACCTTCACCCACCTGCATATTCTGACAAGACCAGAGAGGACTCTGCACCTCCTAATTCAGTGAGCTGTCCTCAATTAGCCAGTCAGTGGTGGTTCACATTAAGGGAGGTTTACTTTCTATTTTAACCAGTACTATTTTTGTACATATTCATCTTAGCTATCAAAGGACTTATACATTCATTTCTGCCCACTACGTCCAACAAAAGGTCAGGATATAAAGTATGTTTCACAAGTCAGATGATCAATTAGAACTGAAGTCTAACATCCATTATGCAAAATATCTGAAAACAGACTAACAACAGTCAGGAGGAAAATACCCCTAGCCTGGATTTAAAAGCTTCACAGCATTTTAGACCCCCAAATGAGCAATTCTACAGCTTATGTAAATGGTAATCAGATATCAGATACAGAATTCACAGACTATGCTCTGTATTTAAAGCATTTTATAGTTCAGAGTCTTGCATTCTTAGATAGTTACAACCTACACACTCCTTTATTAGACCAGAGCTAAGATTCAGGGTAAAAACAAATAGTCAAAGAAAGATGAAAAGAATGCCCTGCATGTGACGACCTGAAAAAAATCTTAATAATATTTCATCTTATTTCTAGAGAAATCAGGCAATCACAAGTTATTGTTCCATGCTGCTGACAAGAGGGGGACAACTGCAGATTTTCAAAACAGGGGCCAGGCTTTAGCTTTTCTGAAGAGAAAGGCAGGGGAATTCAGTTTGTTCTCTCAGACCACATCCTGGTTTACAGCCAACCTAGATTCCAGCCATGGCTAATTTAGCCAAGGTTTTCTCTGGGAACCCGTAACCACTGATAGTTACTGATACAGAAGTCACTTCTCCAAAGTAAAGCATGCCCAAAGGTACACAGTGCTTAGGGAAATGACTTAACACTGCATCTACTCTGACGTGCATTTTTCCATACAACTTTCTCCTACTGTAACTCTGACAGGCATGAGTTATTACCCCATCTCTGACTTTGAAGAAAAAAAAAAAGTGCTGTTTATAGCAGTGGTCCTCCAACGTGCGTTTGACTTGCAAGCACAGAAGCCTAGCACAGAAGCTTTCCCTTGCACAAACAGCCTCTTCCAGCTCGACCAAGTCCCACTCTATTCTAAAGATTCAAAACTTAATCCTTCCTTGTTGACGAGAGAGAAGCAGCCAACGCAAACAAACCACTCCTTGTTTGAATTCCGCAGAAGTTGGACAGCAGAGGATGCCTTACCTGTTTTACCTCATCTGCTGAGATGTGCAGTCACCTCCTTGACCTTCTTACACACTCAGGCAGCAAGTGATACACACATGAATGAAGAAGATCTATACATAACCTCCACAGAAGATAATACAGGCACTTTCCTAGCTCGCTACAATCATAATTCAGCTTCCTCTACCATATTCGTGCGGCTTTATTCTGCTGTATACTTCTAGCAAGGCTGATTTACAGCTGGGAAAGCAGAACTTGCGGCTTCTACTTGCATGATAAAATCTGATTCAAGTGATGCACTAGTACAGTTCCTCAGCAATCAATTTCCTCAGTGTTTACAACTACACAAAAACATGCTTTCATGTTCAAACTGTTGTACTTGTTTCATTCCGCTTCTCTCTGGAAGAACTGCATCTTTGCACATTGCTGAATTTTTGTCTGAAAGACCGCAAGAGGGTCAAACTAATTTAAGGGGAATACATTTCTCAAGGTAGAAGTTGTCTTTCTATAGCCAGGGGAAATTTGATGTCAAAATAAAACTTATTTTGAATTCTAACCAGGAGAAACAGAACAATGTTAATGGAAGATTAATTTGAAGAAAATGAAACTGTGCCTTTATACTTGAATTTTTAATTGCCAGTTTAATGTACTCAGACTTGCAGAAAAACAAGCTGTGTGTGCCATATCAGCTAAGCACAAGATATTTATGCCCAAAATGTTATTTTCAGAAGTAAACAGGAGTTAAGGAAGCTATGCAGGAACAAAGCTAAGAATAAATAAAGCCCAACAAGGGTTTCCAGCCGCTGAATGCTTAGCTCTATAAATGCCCCATCTTTATAGCCTAAGCTTCTCCCCTTCCTCATCCCAGATAGTGATAAACAGAAGGAAAACCCAGAAACATAGCACAACAGCTCCTCCTTAATGTGTCACTTCTGAATATATTAAGGACAGTCTCTTGGGAAAGCCACATACGGGCGTGGAAGCAAATGGAAAAGAGAGTGACAGGAGTGCTGGTAGATGCACACAACGCACCTCTCCTTGCAAGAGGTGCAGCTTTCAACCTGCCAGGTATCGATGGCAGCAGACAGCTTTTCTCCCTGCTGGCTGCCTGCGTGCTCGCATCCTTCCAGGGCTTTTATGGGGGAACCTTCCACTTTGCTCCACATCTCCCTCTTCCCCCTCTCTTTGTTTCCCTTAACTTGTCCCTCTAATACCTCCACCATGCAGCTCATTGGATATGCCCCTTATATGTGCAGTGTTTAAGACTTACCCAGTACTGCTCAGAGTGGATGTTGTGTCTGTCTGAGAGCACCCAGGGCACTATAGAAGGCACAGCCTTCCTATACAGTGCCTCCATCACATTCAGTAGGGCTGCTCAGGCCTACTGAAATGCACGAATGTCTCTTCAAACATCTGAACGTGCTCTGAGCTCTATCCAAGCCACAGGAGCACACTGATTACACAGACTATCATTAGCAGCACTGCTTGGAACAAAGTTTCCTACCAAATTTCAGAACCGATTTAATTAAATCTTATCTGTATTTGTCCACTGCTGCTATGATAAATAAAGGCACTGATATGAGAAAAACTGAAAAAAATGGAGAAAATCAAAAATGACACTCCACATAAGCTGTAATATTTCTTCTTTTCCTTTTCTGCCCCTTCCCTGACATAGCAATAGTATGAACCCTCCTCGAGCAGGAATCCACACCTCATGAACCCGGCTGTAAACACACACTTCCGTAACCAAAAGTAAGTATCATTTTTCAGAACTAAGCCTCCGATACTCACCCAAGGTGTTTGTTGCAAAGTTTTTTTCAAGTCCATCTTCAGTTAATTCTCTGTTGTTCACCATACATCCTGCATTGTTGATCTGTAAGACAACTCCTGTAAACAAAAACAATCTACACAAATATATACAAACAATACTAAACATACAAGCAGTCCATGCTAGTTTGCTGGGTTCTGGCACTACATACAAAGCTACAAATCATTTCTATAAGCCACGCTATTACAAGTCACATGACTCTCACTGACTGTAAAATAAAAGAAAGGATCTTCAGGGAAATGGATCAGTACTAAAAGCCAACTGTCTTAGTGCCTTACTCCATGTTTTAAACTCTTTTCTCACAGAAGTAATATGCAAGTTGTAGAGCACGGACATTAGAATGTAAATATGTGGTGTAGTGTGTTACTCTGAGAGATCCCACTGACCCCATATCATCAGAGCTACATGGTGATGTATTCTCCATTAAGATTTCTGTATCAGGGAAAATTCACTATAGGACACCATAAAATACAAGGTAGGATGACCTGCAGGAATCCTCACCTTCAGCAAATTAAATTAATTAGCTCCAAAGCAGGCAGCAGTTTAGCCACGTCAGCAGGTTGCTGCATCCTAGACAGCCCTGAGAGCAGCCAAGCAAACCAGCAGAGGTGCTTCGTGCTGACCTCGCGCCCTGGTTGAAGGGCTTTTATCTCTGCCTGGCAATCCTGCACAGGTACCCCACCTGACTCACGCATTGCTAAACCAGTGCTGCAGCGCACAGCGTGGATGCACTGTAAGGTAAAACCCAGGAAAGAGTGAAGTTCACAAGCTGTGTGCAGCTAGCATATCCAGACACACTTCTTTCTCTGCCTTACCTTCCAGATGAATTCAAGCTTTTCTTTCCCACCTCGAAAGGAGATCTAACCCTACATACCTCCCTGCTCATTCACCACCACTCTTCATAAGCTAATTCCCACTTCTGTCAGAATTTCCTCATCTAGTAAGCACCAAAACAAATGCTCTAGGTGCCTCAGTTCTAATACAGCCCCCAGAGCAAATTTTCACTGCTAAATAAAGGGGAGAGAGTACTGAGCCACTGACCATCCATGCTTCTCAACTGTTAGCTCTCTCCCTGGCTCTGTTTTAGACTGCTCTAACTAGACTTTCTATAAAAATTTAATCTTTAAAAGGAACTAGCCTGAAGCAGCTGTAATCTGCCCTTGGAAAGAAGCATCGGTCCCTGCCATATTTTTGTTTGGCAGAATATGCATAGCCCAAATATGCAATCTAGAGGCCACAAAGTTATTGGTAATGAAAGTCAAAGAGAAAACGTGTGGTGAGAAAGTCAAAAGATGCAACTAAAAAATTACTTTTTTTTTTTTATCAGATCTGCGTATGTGAACTTAGAACAGAGAAGAGCAAACAGACCATGAAGAGTTCTGCAGCAACAATTAGAGAAAATTAAGCACACAATTGCAGGACCAGTTGTGAAATCTGGACTACTTGTTAGATAAGTTCAGAGGATAGGCATTCCAAAGAGACACTTGATTTAACTATGCAAACTTACCAGCACATTTAATTTATGTTCATTTTTGAATTTTTCAGCAAAATTCCAGATTTCCTTGGGATTAGATATATCCACAATATGCAAGAAGATATTCTAAATGAAAAAAAGTAAGTTACAATCAACATTGACAGTGAATAGGCCCTGTTCACCATTAAGGCCAGTCTAGGTGAAAAGTTATTTAAGCCATACGAAAAAAACATTCTCTCCAGAACATATCTAACACACTTATGGTTAACATGCAAAACTGGGAAATCTAATTCTTGTCCATAAAATATGTTTAGTCACTTGATTCAGTTGCTTCTGAGCCATGGCTTTTTATTGCTGCATGCCTGGTTGAAGGGACCCCAGCTTATATCTCTGCCTGGCAATCCTGCACAGGTACCCCACCTGACTCACGCATTGAACCAGTGCTGCATCGCACAGCGTGGATGCACCGTAAGGTAAAACCCAGGAAATAGCGAAGCTTGCAAGCTGTGAGCAGCTATCATATCCAGACAGCCCTACTTAGTTAAACGTATGGGATGGACAGTCGGGCATGGCAGAGAACTAGAGAAGTATTGCAAAGCTTGCAAAACTTGTGTTTAAACAATGTTCATACATACACACTACTTGTTCATACAGCCCAGGGTGTGGTTGGCCGTCCTTACCCCAGCACACACTGCTCACCCGGGGTCATCTCGTCACCCCCCGGTCCTTTTCTGTAGAGCTATTTGCCAGCCAGCCAGTCCCAGACTGCTTTGGGGTTTTCCCTGAAGATCAACCAGCTCTCCCAAGGCCTTTTGCTCTCCACGGCTGTCTCCCATGGGATCCTGCTGATCAGGTCCATAAAAAAATCTCATTTCCAGAAGCCAAATACTGTAATTCAACCACTCATCTTTCTTGTTTGTCTCAATCTTAATTCCACAGTCTCACGGCCACTTCCACCAAGGCTGCTATCAGCATTGACAACCCTGACTAGTTCTTCCCTATAGTAGGTCCAGCAGAGATCATCCCTAGCTGGCTTGTCTGACACTCCTACAAAAAATTGTCCTCAATGCTCTCCAGAAATCTCCTGGACTGGTTATGCCCTGTACTGTTGCCAGGAGGTATCAGCGTGGTTCAAGCGCTCCGTGAATACCAGGACCAGTGATCAGGAAGCATCCCCAGCTCTCTTAAAAAGGCTCCATCTGCTTCCTCTTCCTGATCAGGCAGCCAGTGGCAGACACCCACCCTGATGTCCTCCATGCTGGTTTGACCTCTGTGCCTTACCCCTGTGCTCTCACCTGGCTTGTTATCCGTTCCAGAGCAAAACTCTATGCATCCAAGACACTGCTTTGCATAGAGCACAACTCTTCCCTGTCTTCCCACCTTGCCCTTCTGAAAGAGCCTGTATGTATCCATTGCAACGCTAGTCATGTGAGCCACGTCTTTCAAATCCCAATGAGATCATAGCTCTGCAACCTGGTATGGATTTCCCGTGCATTGTGCGTTCATGCACAGGCATCTGCGACAGGCTCCCTCTCATGCTGCTTTCACACGGAAACTGGGAAAGCCTCCTTCATTTTGCTGTCACCTAGACACTAACTCCTTGTCCCCAGTTTAAAGCCTTCCTCACCAGCGTAGCAAACCTGTTGGCAAAGACACTCGCTCCACATTCTCCTTGCTGCTTGGAAATGCTTATTTCTCAGAGAAGGTCAAGAGTGGTCATAAAGGCCAAAGACAAAGTGACAAAGGCAAAAGACAAAGTGACACCAGCTGCACGTTCAGTTGTTGACCTGCAGGGTGCGTATGCTCCTACTCGAGTCCTTGCCTTCCCTGGCAGGATTTAGGAGAGTACTACTCATGTCCTCCACCCCCTACAGGAGGGAGCCTCCAGCCATTATCACCCACCTCTTCCTCCTGGTGCTGACAATGGCTTGGGCTCAGCTGGCTCCGGTGCCTCCCCTGACAGAGCTTGTTCTTCCCCACCAGTTACCACGGCACTAAACCTATCCTGTAAATGCACATCTGCAGGCTGAGAACAAGCCTGCCTTCTTCTGCCAGCAGTCACAAACTTCCAGTCTGCCCCATCTTAGGAGTCCCCACACCCATTGCTTATTTGAGGATAGCCCCTAGCTGTCCCTCTTCCACTCGGTGTAGGGTTTGTGCTCTTCTACTCTCTGCAAAGCCCATCTCCTGTTTCTGTCCCCTCAAGCTATGCAGCCTGCTCCATCTCCTGCAGTCGCCTCACCTGGCAGCCCAGCACCTTGACCACAGCAAAGCCCAACCGATGAGGCCACCACATCGTTCCTCTGGAGCTCTGCCTGGGCCAGCCTCCCTGGCGCACCACCTACCCTATGTTTTGAAATACTACGGGCAGGGATGTAGATGCAGTAAAACAGGAAAAGCTTGACATGAGAGCAAAGTTATAATTTTCCAAAACATCTAAAACCTTTACTTCTTATTAAAGGCAATTCTCTTGTTTTCTGTAAATTTCTATTTTACCTAATATAAGCACAGTAGCATTTATCAGCATACAAAAGGCATGTCAAATCCTACTCTTCTCCTGCGTAGCACTTAATCTCAATGACACACCACAGATAGTCTTATGATGTATCCCAAGAAAAGGCAGTTCTAAGATAATTATGCAGAGAATATGTTCTCATGCAAAACAGAAATAATCATTAAAGGACCTCCTCTTTTTCCAAATTGTTTCTTTAAATACTCATTATACAAGCAAAAGAGATAAGTAAAGAAGCTGGGAAAATTATAAGGCATCGTTTCCAGCCTACAACTCTGCTTCCTTGAAGATAAAAACACTTGGCTTTTTCTCTTTAGCCATTGTATTTCAGCTCCTTATTTGAATTAGCTCAGAATCTTCTCATCATAATGTTCATTTCTGACCAAAAACTTGACACTGTTCTACAGTTTCTAACCAGATACCTCTCTAAAAGCTTTCTACCTTTAGAGCTACTACAACTAGCTACTGGAACAGAAAAGTAGGAGATTTGGGGGCAGATGTTCAATATTACAAATGATTTCAGACTGAAAAAGATCTAAATCAACACTTAACTGCTGAAGACTGTCATATTGACTCAGAAAAAGGACAAACAGATCTGTTCCCTAAAGAAGTCCTTCATGATAGCAAAGTCATTTTCAAAGTGAGACCCAATCTCCATGAGTAGATCTACTTTAATAGATCAGGAGACCTTCCTAGATCCCAGGTCAAGGGGCAGGTGCCTGCCAAATAATTCTCAGCATCTGGCATGTGTTGCTGTGGAAGCTGGAAAAAATCTCTGGTGTATATTACAACAGGATCTCTGTCCAGGTGAGCAGGAAGAGTAAGTCAGGTCTGGATGTAGCTTGTCAAGTTGCAGATAAAGCATTTTCTTATCTCTCTGGATTGTTTCTGAATGGGTACTTACAAAGAAGGATGTTCTTGTGGACTTCTTATTAAAATGACTCGTTCCAGTGCAGTCACATGTCCTACAGGGCCTCTTGTACAGCTCATCTAACACTTCACTGAATGCTCCTTCCTATACAAGTGCCCAGTCCCCTGGCTCATGCACAAGTTCTGCAGTGTCCTCACACTCTTCCATGACTAGAGAAACTACAGGTTTGCAGCCTACCAAAACTGGGTATGCAGTAGATGTGCTGCTTTCAGAGGAAGAACACTATTTGTCTCGAGTTTTGTTTCACCAAATGATAGAGCACAGCACACGAAGGAACCGTCAGAGGTCCTTGAACTCACCTCTCTTCCCAGACTGTCTGAATGCAGTTAGAAAAGGAAGTAACACTGATAATCACCAGTCCTTCCACAACTGTATCGTGCTATAGTCAGGGGATTATGCTTTCACAGACAGCTGGAGAGTATTTATTTCTACATAAGGACTGATCTAATTCACCTCCATTAAAGAACTAAGTGTAATGCTGGTTGTGTCACACTAGGGAGCTGAAACCAAAGAGCAGAAATTTAGTCAATATGGTATCTCTAACCATAAAAAGTCTTCATAATTTTTGATCCATATTAAAAACTATTACTGGAATCAAAATACTGTGTTCAAGAGCCAAGGCACTACTTAAAATGTAGACAGCTCTCCATCCAAGTTAGAAAGACATTGCACTTCTCCACAAGCACACCCTCCTGAATAATTAGCAAAGCAACACTGACAGTTACAGGGGTGTACTGTAGAGCGACATATGCAGAAGCAAAAAGAATCTCTAACAGAAGGCAGGAGATAAGGAGGAGATACTATAAGAAAAGCAGATGGAAAAGTCTAAAGAGCATGGAACTAGGACCACGTACAGGAGTTCATAAAGCAGGAAAGCCATCCTTAGCAAATCAAGAGCATGTTATTCATACACAGAAAACCTGCAACTCCAGTGCTGTAAACTCATGAATGTTATTGCAATAGTGTTGCAATGAATTATCTTTCAAAAGCCTCAGCCACATAGCTGGGAACAGTAAGCAGGACATCATAAAACATAATGACAACAAACACTAAGTAAAACAACATGCTGCTGGTGATGTCACTAACCACAGAAAATGAAAACATCACCTAATGAAATTAAATTACTTCATATCAACGATAAGCTACTAGATGTTTCCACGTCTGTACGAAAATAGTATTAGAAGCACAACAGCAAAATGATGAAACAGAGTATCTCAAGACCCCTGTGGTCTTAATTTTAACAACCTTTCTAAAAGTAAACTAAAGACTGAGTAACAACTCACCTGATTGCCTGTTTCTGTCACTATTTCTCCTCTGGCGCTCTCAGCTCGTTCCTTATTCCGGCAAACCAGGTGAACCGTGCCACCTGGTGGATTTCAGCAAGAAATACATTTGACAATTAATTACTAAATATGTCGGGGGGGAGGGCGGGGGGGCAGGGACAGCATCAGCAAAGGGAAAGGGCCAGAAAGTGATTTCCAATTTGCAGTTCTTGTCTGGGCTTAGGTTTTGATACAAGTCAGAAGAAATGAGAAACATTTTGACTGCTTCCAGTTTGTGGGAAATCTGTAGCTTGCCAGCAGCAGCGGCATCCCTGGCAAGTTGGTTATGTTCACCAAAGTATCGTGGGGACTTCCCAGCAGGCAGAGCATTCCTGAGCTTTGTACAGCCTATGGTCTCACTGCTCCGCTGTCAAGAGCTCAGCAGTGGCTTTTCACCAGTGCTGCCAAAGCTGTGGTCTGTGGAGTTCCCAGAGCTCCCACGACACTTGCTGGAGAGCTGGGAGCAGGGAGCTGGTCAAAGCCACAGCACCCCACGGTCCCCGGCTCAGCAGCCTCGAACCATTCCTAGGGACCAATTCCCCACAAAAGACACAGACTCAGCGATGCCATCTGGTAACCAGACACACCAGGAATCCGGACATGGGCTATTAAAGGACCACGGGCTATTAAAGGTGTTTCAACAAAACATTCAGGACACAATGAGTGGATGTACAAAGAAATGTTACAGGGTCCCCAGGCAAGGCTGCGTGGATGGAGACGGCCACTGCAGTCTAGGCACTATCTGCTCAAACTATTTTCTGTTAAGTTTGCACGGCCTATTTAGTGTTGATGAAATACCAAGGCTGCATTGGAAATTAAAGCTAAGACATCTGTAACATAAATGTTAGTTTTGGCACGTCTTCAAAAGTTTAGTAAAGGACTTGAACAACACAAGTGACTGGAATTGTTCTGTGAAAAGGAAATACAAAAATGCCAGGTATCATAATTCTTCTCAGCAGTGGAAGATGATATGACAAGGACCACAGACAAAAACTGCACCTTGGAAGGCTCAGCTCTGGCATTAAGAAAAGAGTTTTCACAAGGAGATAGATCAGGCTGATCTGAGAGGTGGTGGAATTTCCATCCCTGGGGGAGGGTTCGAGATCCAGCTAGAAAAAGCAATGGCTGATTTATCTAGTGGTGGCAACAGCCTTGCTTCAAATGGGATGTCAGACAAGATGACCTCTAGAGGTCCCTTCGAGCACCTTTTCGATGAAAAGAATACCCAAGACAAGAGTCCTCTCAAAGGACTGGATATGTATCATGCCCTGATAGCTTAGCCACACTAAAGAGAGCCTTCAAAAACAGGAAGTACAGATAGGCACCACTCTTTTTTATTTTTATGCTTTGTATTCCCTGATCACTACAAGAAATTTGTTAATCAGTCACAGGAACACACGCACTCTTTACTTTTATCTATTGTTGAAGGTGTTTGAGGGGTTGCTAGCAGTCCACTGCTAGAAGGCTTAAGTGATGTAATCCCAAAGGAGTGATGATGAAAACAACCAGAACCCAAACACAAGACACCAAGTCTATCCTAGGGATATAGCACTCATGCACCCATGTAGCACATAGCCCATTGTGGGCTCTCCAAGTGCAATTGTCTGTCTATGAGAGATGTTTTTCCAGGGACCACAATTACAGCAAGCATACTCGGCACACAGCTAGTGCAGGCAACGAGCCTTGAGGCTCTTCTGAAAAATTTCTAACAGGGTGCGATTCCTCCACCACGCTGCCAGAGTTGGTCGGGTTACTTTTACTGAGTGCACGGCTGCAGGCAGCAGTAGGCAACTCCTGAATCTAGGATAATCATACAATTGACACTAACCAATGTCTAATGCAGGTTTCATCTACAACCTGTTTGTGCTATACATATGCTGTGCATATATGCAGATCAGAAAGAAAGGCAGCATTTGCCCCAGTGAGATTAGATTTCATGAGTGAGAGAAAAGACAAGTGTCAGAACAGGCAGTGTACCATGCCCATCTGTCTGGCCATTCTCACAGTGACTGTAGGCTTCACTGCAAAGGAGGGTTTACTGAGAGATCTTAAGGCAGTTAAGGATGTGCATTTGCAGGTCTTTAAAGAGCTCTTCCCAAAGCACAATGGACAGCACAAGTAATGTGTACTTGTACAACTTAAACACAAGGAAGAGATGGCTGGTCCAGCTGATCAGAAACATTCTTATAGTCACAGAGGTGGGTTTGAAGGGCTCTGAATACGCACATTTTCTTGCTGCCAAGGAGAGGGAGTTGCTTTGGTGTGATCCATGGGCTAGGAAAGGCCATTTTCCATAGTAAAGATCTAAAATTATCTGAATTTAAACAACACATGGGAACTGTCAGCATGGGTAGGACAAGACTGCATGAAACCAGAACCGTAGTTCACAAGACATATAGGAAAGCCCAACTCCGCAATACCCATATGTACTGGGTCTGGCTGGGAGGGTGTTCGTTTTCTTCACAGTGGCTCATGCAATGCTGTCCTTTAGATTTGTGACTTAAACACTGCTAGTAACACACTAATGTTTTATCTGGTGCTGAACAGTGCACAGCGCCAAGGCCTTCTGTTTCTCACTGTGCCCCTGCAGTGAATAGATTGGAGGGTGCAGAAGGGTTTGGGTGGGGACACAGCCAGGACAGCTGATCCCAACTGAACAAAGAGATCTTCTGTGCCACATAACATCATGCTCAGCAATAAAGTGGGAAGAGAGGGGGTTTAAAAGTTGCCATCTTTTGCTTGGGAACTGGCTGGGCATCAGCCTACCCGTGGGAGGTGGCAAATGATTTCTTTTGCATCACTTGCTTTGTTTTCTTTCTCTCTTCTTTCACTTCTTCACTTACTAAACTTTTTTTTTTTTTTAAATCTGGACTCACAAGTTCTCACTTTTACTCTTCCTTTCCTCTTCCCCCATCCCACTGGGGGTGGAGGAGGAAGTGAGCAAGCAGCTGTGTGGTACTCAGCTGCCTACCAGGGTTAACCCACTATGCCATATGACACTGATCCAGAGAAGAGCTGAACTCAGGCTAGAGAAGGTGTCATCTCAAGACTGCCATTATTTACAAAGATATGATGTGCATGAAGATAAAGCCAATGTAGCTTGGTTATTCTTTTGCTGAGTCTGAACTCCTTATTTTCTTGTCCCAACAGCTGACATGGAGTTTCAGAGCAACACGTGCAAGGATGGGATCAGGAAGACACTGATTAAGACATTTTAACTTTACATGCACAGCCATGCCCTAGAAGGGTATCAGACAAGAATTCTGAGTCCAATGTTGTTATCTGGGCTCCAAATTCTAGACATGATGACCAAATCCTATGAGTATCTGGTCAGCTTGACAGCATGCAACACCTGGCAGGCAGCTCTATTAGTGAGCAGCACAGTCAGTCACCAAGCAAAGAAATAGGGCTCTTATACATAATGCCAGTAGTGGGAACCTGAGATCAATCATATACTGGCACTGATGGGGATCTTTAACCCAAATGCTCTTTGATGCCAATAATTTTGAATTAGTTTAATTCAACCAAGTCCCCATTCTCTGTTGCTAGAGCCTAAGCAGGCAAAGAAAGCCACAAGCTCCTCCTTTTATTCTACATGCCAAAACTCTTGCACAAGGGGAATTATTTTATCAGCTCCAAAAGGGATTAGTTTTTTTCCTTAAACAGTAGCTATTTCAGTTCATACCATCTCCTTGCTTACAGATAGCAACAGAAAAAAAGTGATTGCATCTAATCAGTTAAGGGGCACAAACTCTAGGTTATTATTGTCAAGATCAAGTACAATATTTTACTCTCCCATCTCCAGCTTTGCAAAGCCAATTGTTTTCTTCCATCATATGATACATTTGTAAGTTGTTCAAACAGTTCAAATTCTGCCAGGCTGCTACTTTTACTTAAACAGACCTTGATCTGTCACTAACATATTTAGATGTCATTATAACATGGATAATATTCGTAAGCGTGCTTGAGAAACTTTGTAGATTTTCTCCGCTTATTTTTTTTGTTCCACTGTTTCAGTTTTCACACCACTGATCTCACTTAATCCTTTAACCCATACTAACAGCACTGTAAAACAAACCACCTGGCTCCTCATTCCAGGGAATGGCACACTCCATGTTTGTGCCAGAAAGCCAAATCTGCTTCCACTCATCTTTTCTGTAATAATCCCCTGGGGTTCTTTATTTCTGCCCTGGCTCACCTCTCTTCGCTATCTCTTTGGCTGTGGCCTTGCCAATGCCACTGTTCGACCCGGTGATCAGAAAGGATCTTCCTGCCACGTTCACCTCGAGGTCTGCTGGGTTGAAGTGTTTGGAAGCAGACTCATAGCCACTCCTAGACAAACCAGAGACACCTGTGAGAAACTAGAAGAGAGCACTTCCAAATAACCACAGGGAAGGCTGAAAAGTGCTCTCCCTCCACGGCTCAGGCATACTTTTTTCCCAGCAGATGCGATGCACGCTTAACTCTCCCCTCTCCCCATTGCTCCCTGTGCTCTTTGGACAGGGAACACCCAGTGCCAGTGACTGCAGCCAGTTATGTGGCAACAACCCCAAACATTTTGCAGCCAGTTATGTGGCAACAACCCAAAATGTTTTGCACAGCACAAACCGCGCAGCCCTAAATTTGCCGCTCAGGACCTGAGGGAGCCGTGAGCACTGCAGCTCGGGCTCAGGCGGGCTCCCCGAGGGGCCTCCCCGTCCTCACGCAGCTCCCAGGGTGACGGCGGCTCGCTAACACAACGCCTTGAAATTCGCCTGCCCTGGCGGAGAGGCTTCGGTTAAAAAATGAAAATAAACGCGGAAAGCCTTGAAATAGTTAACGCCTTCCCCACCACCACCCCGAGAAACGCCACAGCGCGGCGCCCGCCCCGCGGCAGAGCCCCGCCGCCGGCCCCAGGACCGCGTTGCGGGGGGTGGCGGTAGCCGCCGCCGGTACCTCGTGTACTCTCGCAGCCCCTTCACGAACCACACGGTGTTGCGGTACCAGGACATGCTCCTGCCGGTGCCACGGCGGTGCCGGCCCCGCCTCTGCCCTTACATAAAGGCTCCCGGTCCACCCCTGACCGCCCGCCCGCTGCTAGGTGGGGGCCCGCCCTGCGCGGCCTGGCGGCGCTGCCGCCATTACGGGTCGGCCGTGGTCCGGCACGACGGGGAGAGGGGTGCGAGGGAGGGGGGAAGCCACCTCAGCAGTCTGGGGCTTGTTCTTTCTAATCCCTTCACGTTTTCTTTCCCTTCTTAATCAGCCAGCAAGCAAAGGGATCTGCTTTGAGCCTCTGGCACGCCACGCTGGAGGCTGCCACAGTGACCAGGCCATGACCATCCGTGGCCGTGTTGGCTAGTAAAGGTGGCAGAGGTGGAAGGAAAGACGGAAGGAAGGCAGGAAGGTTTGCTGAGGCATCTGCTCAGGACAAGTGCTCCTGTCAACCTAGCCAGGGCTGGAGATGAGATGTCAGGTTTTTGTAATAGGGGACAGGACCTGCATCCTATGTGCCCGTTGCTCTGGAAATCTGTTAAAGGGAAGCTCTTGCAGAAACATAGGCAACCTTATTGCACCACAACAAATAGTATTTTAGGTGACCAATAAGCCCATGAAACTCCTTGATCCTACTAGTGGGGTAAAGTATAGCAGTAGGAAATGGTATGCAAGTAGCCATTACAGTAAGGGGAGTGAAGTTTAAAATGTGTTTTCAGTTCCTGTGGTATGTGCCTTAAAGCTGTTAAGCCCAGGAGAATCATCTGAAGTTGCACATCTGGACAATCTATATTAGCCATAAGGAAATTGTCATTATAGGTATAATTATGTTTTTAAGCATGTTAAAGGACTATGCACTTAGAAAGTTCAGTGTGCAAGTTAGATGAATTCATGTTTTTCTATGCAGCATGCAGGGCCACACACACAACCTGCTTTGGGAACACTCTATTTTCAGCAGCTTAAGTTACCTGGTTTCAATAGCAGAGCTGGGAGGAATGGAAATGTTCTGTCTTTCTTGACCCTATCAGTAGCCTGATACTTTTTCTAAATCTCTTCACACTGGTAAAGGGCTCGATACTCAAGTTCTCTACTTTCTCAGCATGTTGTGTGTAAGTATTAGGCTCTCACACAAAAGGCACTTCCCACCGTGAAGTTAAAACTTTTGAACTCACCACTGTGCTTGTACTAGGTATTGTGCATGAAATAAGATTTTTCAGAGGGCAAAAAGACACATTTTCACAGGGATATCTTCTTCCCTACAGAGACCATCCAGATAAATATCGTACCTTTGCACCAAATCTGAAAACGCTTGTTCTTATTAAAGCAGCTGAAAACATGTATTTAAAACCAGCAGTCTAAGTCAGTTTTAATTGATTTTGTTCTTGGAAATGTCTAGGACTTTTTGACTGAAGCGTTCCTAAACAATTCATCCTGATTCTGATGCTCAAAATGGAGACTTCTGGCCCAGAAACGAACAGCTTGGCAGTAATGTAATTGGCAGAACATTATTTCCTATAATGAAAAGTGAATGGCAGCCTGAACTACAGATATGTACTTTGTAAATGTAAATATATAATTGTGAGCTATATGGAAATAGTATTGTGATCATCACCTACAGCCTGCAATTAGCAACCAGAACTGTGCAGCCTAGGCTGCTAAAATGATGTTAGATAATGACATTCACTGTGAACAGAGCAGATGTGAGGCTTGTGCGAGCCCTGTGTACAGTCTGACATAATGTTCCCTCTTTCTGCTTTGAATCACTTGCCCTGCTAGCCCTCCAGCTTCTCTCTTTCCCTCAGAGCCTATACAAATATGCCTGGTTACTCTCCTTGAACGCTGGTTCTGGGAAAACACACAGCAGGGGAAAAACAGAGAACTATGTTGGCATGCCTGCTGTTACGAACATCCATTGTTGCCCCACATTTTAATGCTAGTCAGAGAATGTCTCACCTTGGGCTTTGTAACCCTTGGTGCATCTCAGTATGCTGTTACAAGAACAATAATGTTCCACGGTTGCTTACCCTGCAGAATTAGCTGCATTTTTTACAGGAAATACGGTTTCAGTATGAAAAACATCAGTAAATCCCAAACAAAACAAAAATCACGTGGAAGTTCTGTGAGTAAATGCAATAAGCCAGGTTGTGCTTTATTCCCTCGTCATTTCTCTTTTTACCCTGTTTATTTATTAAGCACTCAGACTGTGGCTTAATACAAAGCAAAAGTGGGTGATGGCTCTGATACATTTTGTTTGTAGTTTCAGTCTGTGTCCTCAAAGATAGGGGGTACATTTCTGCAATTTGCCTAGTGAAGGCCTAAGGTTGCACCAAGAATTGTCACAGCACCGTGTTGACACATTTGTGCATAAGAATTTCAGCCATGAAATCTCTCTCTCATGTCTGTCTGAACAGCTTCACTTCAGAAGCAAGCTCTTGCATGGTCCTAATGCCTAGATGTTTCTGTTACCTCATTTCATCTCCCATGATGTTTTGCTTTTGTACTCTTGTTCCAGAGGCAGGAGACTTAGAGACTGAATGAGTGCTCTCTGCTAACCCAGCCATCACAGTATAACACAACAGGGGTTGTGTGCAGGAGAAAGCTAAGACAGTTTTGCCAAGAGTTGGCTGGTGCTAGTGAAGTGCCTGCCTGGCAATACTCTCATGGGCAAAATTTCCACCCATATCAAGAGTTTTGGTTGCAAGTTGCCTTTTGTACTGAATTGTAGGTTGATACACTTTGTTAGCTGATTTAGAATCCATTCTGGAGTTTGGGAAATTTGGAAAGTTACAGCTTTTGGTTTCTTTCATGGTTGCTGCTAGCTGCTAAATGCTATGGATGTGTAGCCTGATAGCCCCACTGGAGAGGGGAGGATCAAGGGAGGCACAAGTCTGTTGCACTCCTGGCATTACCCTCATCTGAGCACAAAATAAGATGACTTCACCCTGTCAGTGCTTGGTCCTGATATAACATACTCATGTTAACTGTTTCTCTTGAGGACTACACTTAAGGTATGTCTACACTATCACATACCTCACAGCTTATTCCCAGGTCCTGATCCTCTTACTGCCCATACTACACAAATGTTTGTTGATGCCCAGGCTTTCTTTAGCTATTAAAGAGCTATATCTGTCCAAAACAAGTTCAAAAAAACTTAGACTTGATCCATCGCTGTATCTGTGAAAGAACAAGGAGTTTTAAGGAAGGTTTTAATTGCCTCACAATGCAAAAGAAAAGTTAAAAATACTGATTTCAGTTAAGGGCTCTGTGTTTCAGCATGTTTCATATTTTCTTCCCAGGGGACAGATCTAACAGGTAGATAGAGTACTCAAGAGCTGAAAAGCAATTATGTATTATACAAGATGTTTAAGAGCAGCTTCAAGGCCATCTTGCCAGTCTCTTCTATTATCTTTTTATTTTTTTGGAGAGGCTATAATCTCTGTCTTAATCACAACTGGCTCCTTTGCTTGCTTCCTACAGGAGATCCAACAGGCTGTTGTGCATTCTCTCCTTTCATGGCAGTTACCAATTTTCTAATTAAGTCGCTGTGCCTGCCCCCATTAAGTCAATCAGAACGTTGCCACTGATTGCACCGGGAAAGGGAGCAGGCATTAGAGGCCAGACTTCCAAAAAGGCTCAGCATCTATAATTGGAGCCAGGTTTTCAAAGGAAGTGGCAACCATGTGCGAGTGGGAGCCACCCGCAAGTGAGCTTTTGCCGTGCTGGCCTCAGCTCCGGATGCACAGCACTTGAAAACTCTGACTTGAGAAACTAGCAGTGCCCCAGTGAGTGTAACAGCAATTAAGAGCTGTCAGCAGCTCAGGGAGAGGCAGCCAGCACGCTTCCCTTCGCCTGGCCGAAGCAGAGGGTTTGGTGAGTGGTTGAAGAGGAACATCCAGGCCCTGAGGTCCCAGGGACACGTCTGAAGTACTTATGCTATTAGCAGGGAGAGAGAAGCAAAAGCTGCTCATCCTGAACACGGGGAGGGGTCAAAGTTCTGACGGGTGGTGTTTTTAGGAACAGCAGGGTATTTTCTTTGTTGTGTGCTCTTACACGCAAGTCATTGCTAAGTTTGCTAGCAGCTGTCATCAGCAGGGTTGTTTCCAGTGAACAGTCAGGCTTTCTGCAGACCAAATAGCCTTTTGTTCTCAAGAAACAAGTGTGCCAGTATGTCATCAGCTCAGCTCAATCACTCCTCTCTACTCAGTGACCAGTAAAAGGAACCTCTTACTCTGCCTGATCAGAACTATAGATTTTGCCATCAAGTGCTGAGGGCTCTGGTCTCTAGAGCCTGCGGGGCCTCCCAGGGACAGGCATGTCCTGGCAAAGGAGAGGAACTGCTGAGTGACCTCCCGAAGTGAACAGAATTGATGGGGTGCAGCAGGCTTAGCTAATTCATCTCCTGTATATCATATAGTTTATCAATGCTTTAGTATATAACTTTAAAAAAATAATAGGAACTTTATAGTTGATTTTCATCTTAGAAAATCAGTTTCTTAGTCAGTAAAACATCAACTTTATGATTCCCCCGATTAAAAACAATCTTGGTGTCCTTACAGTACACAACATACCTGAATGCATACATGTCTGTTGCTGTGCTGTGGCAGTAATGCAGTTATCTGCACTAATGTTTTCTTCAGCTACCTGTTTGTCCTCTTACTACTCTTCTACTGGATCTTACTGTTCTTACTGATGGCTCTTGGACAGGGATACTGACGGGCTTATTGACTCAGGTGCATTCTGCAATACTCCATTCTTTTCTCTTATTTTTATTCTTCTGCAAATCTTACAGCTTATTAGGGTTGATTATCCTAGCACAGTTGTCACCACTAAGTTGCAGATACTATCTAGTAGTACAGATGCACCAACAGCTATCTACGAGCAGGGCAGTAGACACAACTCAGCTTCCATGGTTGCTGTACATTGTGTTCAAATGCCAAAGGAATTGACAGAAGTTTTATCTCCGTGAGTAGTCCATGTGCCCTCAGAGATACTTTAAACTTACCCATTTATATCCATGCAGCCAACCCCCCCCCTGCAATTAGTCATTAGACCCATTTATTCAAGTCTTATTTCACCAGTTGTTGGAGGAATTTTTTGGAGTCTCCCTCCTTGGCGATCTTCACAAGCTGCCCGGACATGGTCCTGGGCAGCTGCTCTGGGTGTCCCTGCTTGAGCAGGGTTGGGGCAGGGGACCTCCAGAGGTCCCTGCCAACCCTAACCATTCCGTGATTCTGTGCAATCCATGCAGAAGTAAAAGAGCAACACAAAGAGCAAAAATAAGCAACGATAATAAAAAGGTGCTGTTTGTAGCAACTTGTGAATAAGTGTGCCCAGTGGATTTTTTTCTCCATTGTTTGCACCCTGCATACTCATTTCAGCTTGAAACTGAAAGGCTTTTTTTTTTTCTCAAAGGACCGAGAGTTAAATCCATAAGATACACAGGTAGCTGACCAACATGGAAATCAAGAGGACCTTATTACAAAAAAGCTTTCATACATGTTGGCCTACAGGCCCACAGTTTGCATCTCAGGGCAGCTCTCACATTTGAGCTATTAGATTGCAGCATGGGAAAAGGTGTCAGAGATTTCCTCTTTGCCTGAGTATTAATGGTCATGCAGAAGAGTCGATATGGCTTAGATTCAAATCTGTGGGTGAAATCAGCTTCTAATACAACTGTTCATCTCAGAGAAATTGCAGCAGGGTTGATTATCATGACTAGTAAACGTAAAGTACCTTGGTTTTTAACCTCCAATCACGGAGACTCATGCGCTTACATTAGTCAATATCTTCTTCCCTGTATTTTTATTCAAATGAGACGTTTGATAGAAATTCACTGTTACAAACATGTATATGTGATTTCTCCGCGCTTCATACAGTTTTCTCGGAAACCTGTTCTTGCAGTATAACATTGTGCTTTCTTGTACTTTTTGTTGTACTATGCAATGTAAGATTGTACTTGCCAGCCTTTTTTATTTCCCCTCCAAATATACTTTCTAACAATGTTTCATCTCTCCCCTTATGACTAGCATCTGTGGGACTTTCACGTACTCCAGTAGTGAACAGGAACCTCAAGAAACATAAGCCAAGAAGCAACAATTTCAGATTGCATTCCTGATGTAACAATCCTGCCTACATTATATGTAGAACATACATGGGTCTTCATCGTGATGCAAAGTCCATATCAACTTGAATTTGGGGCAGATGAATAATCAGAATCTGAGATAAGATTCAAGATAACTTACAGAAACTAATCTGTTAAAATGTACAATGTATAGAAATTGTCACCGGTTTAAGATTTGTGCCCTTTGCCTGTAAAGCCCAAGCATTTAGGTTCATTTACACCGACTGTTCACATTTCAGGATCTGAGATATTTAAAACAGCTCTTGAAATAACCTTGAATAGCTTCTGCTTTTTTCTTTTTTTTTTTTTTTCTTCCCTGCGCAGTCACCTTGTGATTTTAAAGTCTGGTGTCTTGGGACTTCATAAAGCTCAGAGCAAGTGCTGTGTGAGAGTGATCTCCTACTTCTCTTCCCCAACAGTACAGAGTTCCTGTTTCTGCTCCAGAGGAGATGAGGTCTGTGATATGCCTGATGTCCATCTTTCCCTTCTTCTTTGGGTCGGCAGGTAGGACTCCAGAGCTGTCTGTGTTCAACATTTGAAATGAAGGAATGAAACGTTTACTTGTCTGGCTGTAGCTTTTAAAAAAGCTATGGGAAGCTGCTCCTCAGAGCTTTGGAATATTATGCCTACTGCCAAAGAAGGTGGAGTAGAGGGAGGAGAAATATACTGTGGGCAATAAAATGTAGTAAGAGTAATATATTTCATGGCTGCTACATTTGTATTTGTGATATGTATATGTCTATAGTCTGTGTGTGCTAGCAGGAATGTTTTTGTGTCTTTATATTATTAGATTTCTATAGTACCCCCAACTAGCAGTGCACAGGCTATCTAATCCATTGAAGTTGTGGTTATTTTTTCCTTTAAAAACTAGAAAGAGAGCTTTGTTTCTCAAGAAGGGGAGATGATTTAACTAGAACAGTTACAGGTGATTTCCTCTGTTGTAATCAGTACATTTCAGGGTTCATAATAATTGGTTTAAGGGCGTATTTTGTTCAATTTTCCCAAAGCCATTTATATTACTGTAGGAAAAAAAAAATGGGTATTTTTCAATTTGTAATTCTAGTCTAGTGGCAAAATGTTAAACATTTTCATACCAAGGTGTAGACTGCATTTTCAGCTGTTCAACTTTTGGACTGTAATGACTTAGTTCCCCCACAGCAGTTTGCTGAGGGAATGTGTTTATTCCTCCAGGGACTGAGCATATATATGCCTGGGACACCATCAGTCTGTGGCAATTTTAAGAAGTTGCTGTTTGCAAGATAAGGTGCTGTGGACCATGCAAATGTTCCTAGCTTACCCCAAAGTGAGATAAAATGCCTTCAATTAAACTACCTTCATTTGGGTTTAAGCTGCGTGCTTTGTTTAACAATTGGAGCAACCCAAGAGAACTTATTCTGCTGATGGTGGTGGGTCAGGAGAATAGTGAAAACTTACTAAGCCGCTGTAACTCAGTTGTGTTTTAATCATATGCCCCAAAACAGGTGTCCCTGCTGCACATCTGCATGATTCCACCCTGCTGAAGAAGGCAGTGGCAGTGAAAATGCAGAAGGCATACTCAGATCCGTCTGGATACAGAATTGACGGCTCCAACAGTTCTGGAGGTGTTGGTGTTCACACTTGCTCATGGTCAAAGCTTAATCATGTACACAAGTAAAGGTAAATACTGTCATTTCAGAATTTTCCTCTCCTGATCTTAACAAAGCTTTCTACTTACTCTATAGAACTTTAAAGTATTTTACAACTGCCATTAGCTTCCTTAATACCTCCTCTATCATTTTTCCACTTGAATCAACCAAGTACTGAACACTAGCATCATGATTTGGCAGTTGTTTCCCAAGAAGTCAATGAATGCACTGGCTTCTCTTACCTAAATAATTAAGCTTCCTCAGTAGACTGCAGAGAATTATTCAGTCTTAGTCTTCCTTGAATGAGACACAGGCCTCAGGCTCACTGTTGTGTCACTGGAGTTTGATAAATCATTGCTCATCTGCTAAGCTGCTGTAACTGTCCTCACACAGGCACACAGAAAACGCAAGGCAATGTAACTTAGTTTAAATCTCTTCTCTTGTGGGCTGAACTGAAATCCCCTCATATTTGCTCGGGTAGGAACGCACACATCATCATTTGCTGCAAGGTCACTAGATGTACAGTGGCACGGTAGTCAGTTTTGACTCGCTCAGGAGTATGAGCCCTTAATTCTTTGTGATCAAGAATGATCCTAGCAGCATTTTGCAAGAAGGGGGAATTTTTTACTGAAGTCCCACAGATGGAGTGTGTGTAGCTACTTTCTTGAAAAATTTCCTTTGCATTATCAACTGAGTATAATTTTCTTTTTTATGGTTTTGGGTAAAGTTCCTGTGTAATGTTAAACAGCTGTTTCGTTACATTCAAGTGATGGATGGAGTTATTCCTGCTGAGATGCAATTTCTTAAACACTTTGGCATCTTAATGAATGAAAGATGCTCTCCACTGAAGGTAAAATCACTTAGATTACTTCAGAACTGAGCACTG
The DNA here is from genome assembly GCA_013399115.1 of Anseranas semipalmata. NCBI lineage: Eukaryota > Metazoa > Chordata > Aves > Anseriformes > Anseranatidae > Anseranas > Anseranas semipalmata. The sequence goes on from VXAA01000726.1 coordinate 125,338, forward strand.
AGTATATGCCTATGCTGAAGTCCAGGAGCCCAAGTGCTGAAGTGAAATATTTGGGGTGGGAAGGTGGAATTCTAGCATTCCACCAGTAGCAACAGTTATGTTTCAGAAAGGTGTAGTGCCTTCAGAAATGTGTAGTACCTTCAGAAGTGTGTATTACCATCAGAGAGGCAGTAGAGAGCATGGTGTGGAGCAGCTTTTGGAAAAACACAGCCTGTGATTTCTTCCAGGCACTATCTGCAGTCCACGGATAAAAGGAAGGGCTGCCATTGGTCATATCCCCCCAACACACAACCATGCATGGCCCAAGTCAGCCTGCAGTGTTAGCGATTCCCATTCCATGGATTTCTGAGCAGGGACAGCTTTAACTGTGACTCCTTCTGAGTGGCTGCTACAGAGCTGGGGAATGCTACGCTGATGCTTCCCTCTTGGCAGATTATTCCACCCTTTATCCCACCTTCTCTCTAAGATTAGCTTTCTGGAAATAAATAATTCTGAAAGCCAGGGCCTGAATTAAAATCTGTATGGACCAAATGCACCCTTAATTATCTATGCAATATCCCCTGAGATAAATGTTCATGGCTAAAAACAGGCAATTCCTACAGATGTTGTACTGTTCAGCCTCAGTCCCAGGATGGATGGTTGAGCAAAGCCTGTTCAGCTATGTCATTTTGCTGTTCTTCAACAGATCTTGCCCTTCCACAGGTGTCCTATAACTCTATTAGGTTTCTCTAAAACACAGGCTTCAGCTGTGTGGTTTTTAACAGAAAAGATATCCCAAACACACATCTGCTTCCTGTGCCTGGGGCCATCCTCATGCTTGTGTGGAGGGGAGCCCCTCCACTTTGACCGTATTAACAGAAATGCATAAGAGCAAACGCAGAAAGAGCACTTTTACACTGCATTCATCAACACATAAAAAAAACAATCTTCCAGGACCAGTTATGGGCTTGTTCCATTGCCTGTCACAAAACAATTGTCTCTATGCATGCTGGTGCTTTTAAAGCTGACACTGCTGTTGACTTAAAAGCTGTTTTCATTACATCTGTCCATTAAGTATAGATTTCCATAAGTACAGCACCACGGTGAACAAATCAAACATACACTCACACCACAACCAGAGAACTGCTGTAGTAAGCACATCCTCCTGAAATTCCACATCCCTGCCAATGTCTTATTATCATGTTCTATATTTAAAATACCAACATAACATCATCAGTTTATCTATGAACTTAATCACAATGGTTTGACAAGCATCTTTGTGTTGGTGTGGTGCTGACAAATTACTGATATACAAAAAGTGGAGAAAGAGGAGTCTCCCCAGACTGGGGAATGCTGAGCCCTGGTTAAAGCACTGATGTGGTACCCAGTAGCTCAGTTCCTGGTTTGCCAAAGACTTGCAGTGTGGCCTTGGCTCAGTTCAGATGTATTCGATATGTATGGATATATTCAGACTACCTGTTTTAGCACCAAAGTAGATAAAGATGCTTTCTAGTCCAAGTTCAGGAGAGACATTGGGGCCATATTCAGGCTGCCTTTTATACATGCTCATGTTGCTATCACAGCTACTTATTGGCTGGTCTAACAGTGGCCTGAGTAGCTTTCTGCTGGCCATCTAAGTTACTGTCATAGTCCATGTGCCATGCAAGGCGGTCTGAATACAGCCCGTCATCTTTTTGTGCCTCAGCTCCTTCGTCTTTAATGCAGGGACAGTAACATACCTCAGCAAGGCTACAGAGGTGTTCAGATACCAGGAAAGAGGACAACATGACTACTTTAACAGGCAAGGATGTACTATGCTGAAATAACATAAGGGGACCTGGTTTTAGAGGAGCTTGTCATCTGCAAGGGCTTACTGCAGAATTTTACACTCCAAATAGAAAATCGAAGAGTTAAAAAGGGATATAGAAGTTAGCAAGAGTGCACCCTGGCATCTGTAGCAGCAATTTTACATCGAATATGCTCTATTCCAGCTTAGCTATTTCCAGATGGCACTGGAATGTATTTTGCAATTTCCTCTTGCAGTTGACTGCTAACATACATATATATGTATATAGTACAACAAAGATATACATAAGGGTGAATTATTGCCTTTTCTTCATTGTACATCCTTTCCCAAACATCTGGAGTTTTATTTCTGTGGCATTTAGTCTTCCTCAGAAGAGTATCTTTGTCTGGAAAAACAGTATATGCAGCAGCTACAAAAGATAAGGAGAAAGAGAACAGTATGGCTAATAATGAGAACACCAACAGCAAAAATGTACAGGGTTTTGTCACAGTAATCCTGAGGTTGGTGGAAGGGTGGAATGAAATTTGGCAGGTACACGGAGAAAACCCAGTAGTTCCCAAGAATGAACCAGAGGAAGAGGAAGAGGCTGAGGGTTAGATGGATGTAGTACTTGTGAGCGTTCTGCCTCCAGGGATATTCATCGTCGTCGTCATCATCAATCACAACAGACTTGGAAAGCAGCTGCCTCATCCTGGTTGAGTCGTACAGCAGGAGAGTCACCTGGAGACATTGGGGGAGAAAAGGGAATAAGTAAATTGGTTGTGGAAGGTCTGAACATCTTCTGACCACTGCCAGCCTTTCAGCCAAATTAATGTTGAGTGTGGGAAAATGATGTAAGAGAAATCTGAGGAGCCACAAATGAGGCAGATCCTGCTGGAAAAGAATGCATTTTCCCCTCCAGTTTATTCGCCAGTGAGATTTAGGACAGACATTGGAAAAAACTTGCCAATGGTGAGGATAGAAAGGCATGCGAACAGAACGTGTGGAAATGGCAGCAGCTCCCTCACTGGAGATTTTTAAGAACAAATTAGACTAACTGCTAAATATGTTGAGGAGAGTAGTTCCTGCCTTGCAGTGGGTGGATTTGTCTCTCCTAGCTCAGTTTACCATTGCCATATAGGTGAATCAGCTGAGCATCCTGATAACAGGATTCTCTTGCTCTCTGATTGATTGTGTATAAATAATTAAATATTAATTTAAATAAATATTAAATATAAAATAATTAAATAATTAAAAATTTAATAAAGCCAGCTGTTTTCCTAGTCCAGGTGTTGGCACAGGTTTCTGACAAACAGAGATTAAGGTCCCAGCACCAACACAGGCCAAAAGAAAGTGTTTCCACTGGCCGTCTTGCATCACGGCTGAGCACTTGGAACTGGTAGGCTTGCTCAAACCAGCAGAGCACGTTATTCTCAGGTGAACATTTATTTTAGGCAGGCTCATGACACACAGGAGGCATAAACCTACCTGGCCAGTGGGTCTGAGGTTTCCACATGGGGGCCTGTAGGTTGCCCTGAAGCTCAGTGCATCTCATTAGCTTTGAGGGGAGCTCAGCACATAGGCAGGTGCCTGTGCTCAAGCCTCATCATGCTCAGTGGTGGGAATGGGGTTAACTGGCAGATGAGCTTCAATTTTGAGGAAGTCAGAAAACCCTCCCAGGTGGACTTGTAGATCTCAGCTGCATCTAATGAGTTTGTGGAAAGTGCATTTAGATCTTGAATACATTGCCTTGCCAAGCTGTGATTGAAGCAAATTCTGGCTGTTGCTCGCATTGTTAATAACTGCAGAATATATGCTTATGGAGCATCATGAGATGAATTCAGCAGGGCTCTCCAGACACTGGAGGATGGCTCAGTTGCCTTGGTGAGCATCTAGAGGTTACCATTGCCTTTAAAAGACTGGAGGTGCTAAAGAAACAGGTGAGAAACCTGCAGATCTGTACAGATCCTTACAGCTAGAATGACTTGTCATTAAATTATGTACATCACAGGACAGCATTCTTTCGAGACTTCATACTATACCCATTCTCTGACTTTTTAAGTCTCGGATTTCAAGCTAGCTAAATGTACTGCTCAGGCACAGCTCCCATAAGCCAGTACCAGTCAGTGCAGTCTCATGAGTGTAATACAGTAGAATTAAGGCAGTGGAGTTTAGCTGGAGATCAAGCGCTATGAGATGACATGAGTTAGGCAAATCAAATTCTGACCAGATATATTGCCAGTCCTGCTGTCAGCTGAAACCAAATTCAAGCCATTATTTGGTGTCAGCAGGAATATTAACTGACCCACTTATTTTGGGTGAGAAAAACTGACTTCAAGTCAGCAATAGATAAGAAACAGTCAATGTTTTTGATGAATGCTTCAATTCATTAGCCTGAAAATTTCCTTTCAATTCTGATCTAATCTTTTCTAAACCATTATTAAATGAATCTTTGATTATACAAATAAGTCCAATGCTGTGATTGAATGACTAAGCATTTGCCAGGAGAACGCATAGCAGATTCATACAGCAAGATTAAGCACTTTCTATTTTCTCCATTTATTTATTTACTGACCAAAGGTCCTCAGAGTGATGATTCATTTCCCAGAGATGTACTGCAGTTTGGTTACCACCGCGAAAGAGTGCAGGGGATGTAGAGACCTGCAGAGGAATATTCTTTCCCCCTTCTTTCACTCCTGACGAAGAAAAGGAGCTAGAAACATTATCAAAGGCCTGTCACAGCGGGGCCATCCTTTGCCCTGGAGTTTATGCAGAGCTAGAGCTTTCTTATAGTGCCCAGGGTGTGACACAGATATGGCGGTATCTCAACGGGTCAAGCTGCCAGGCTCTGGCTCAGCGAAGATAAAAGTGAGCATAGTCCACTAGAAAACAGGTAGCTGTGGTTAGAAGATACTGTGCCTAGATTAATAAGCCCTGCTGTGAGGCAAGGATACAGTTACTCTGGAAGGAAGCCACGCTGCTGCATAGTCATTGCTTCTAGCCAGGTCAAAGTGTGAGTAAATTGAACTTGAAGCACTATGTGCTTCACAAACACCTGTGAAAATGAAGGAGAAAGGTCTGGCAGGCTTGGAGGACTGCTAGAGGAAATAGGACCCCATTTACCGTAGCCAGCCATGCTATGTAGTCATTTCCATCAGTAGGGATGGTAGCACAGATGCTGTGATGTAGGAGAAAGTCACACCACAGTGTGTGGGACAATGCTGAAGAAAACTCATTAGCATCTCACTTGACTGGTGGGTGCTTTAAGTGCTGGAACAAGCACAGTTCAATCCAGATAGCTGTCTTCAGTACTGCATGCACATAGCTGTCTGGAGCCATCATTATGTCTTAACTAGCAAGTCAAAGTCTAGTCACACAAAATATTTTTCACACATAGAAGGCACATTACCTTTAAGCTGCCAATCACGCCACCCACCAGCAGATATAATGGAATTAGTGGCTGAACTGGGCAATCTTCCAAAAACTTCATTCCTGAAGAGCAAAAATTAATAATGTTTGTTATCTCGAGTGATCACATAGTGCAACAAGCTGTACAGTGGAAACTAAAGATGCTGCAAGAGAAGTGCAGTTCTTAGACCCAAGAAATGTACCCAGCGTCCATTGAAATGGGGGCTGAATTAAATGGGGTTTGCATCTCCCACTGCAAGAGTGAGGGCCACGAGCAAACAAAAGGCAGGAGGAGAGCAAAGCTGACCACACTGGTTTCCAGCATTACTAATCTGAGCCACATACACTGGTCGTTAGCTTCAGCCACTGCATTTTTGTTGAATGAGCGGTTGACTGAGCTGGTCAGGAAATTTTCATCAGAAGTAGAAAACTGAAAATTAAAACCATTTGTGAAAACAAGGGATTCTGATAAGCTTCTCCCAGGCCTCTCCTGCTTATTAGCTCTGTGAATGTGGCATGTTCCTGAGTCAGATGCCTTGAAGCTTGGGCGCCAGCACCCGTGGGAGCTCCTGGAACCATTTTAGCTTCCCAGACAGCTAATAGGGAACCAGAGAAGCTCAAGTTTCCAGGCTGTTTGGGTTGCTGGAGGCTAAAAGCACTGGTTGTTATGCAGCCAGGGATCCTGGCAGCCCTCAAATCTACTGCTAGAAAGCTGAGTAAGATTTAGGGAAGGGAATGTATGGCAGTATAAGGATGATGCTGGCATTAGACGCTGAAGCTTGTGATACAGGTCTGTGGCAGTGAGACTCATCTGTCCAAATTTAGATGTCTGCAATGCAGGCATCTATATCTGAACTAGTTTCCTAGACTCTCTTTATAGTCAACAGGGAGAAATAGACACTTCTAAAATTCAATTCCTCTCGTCCTAAGATAGGCATTTAAAATAGGTCAGATGAATTGTGCCCTGAAAGTGCCTCTTTCTCTCTATAACTATACAAGCAATCTAGACAGCCAGCTGTAAATACCTAAAGTTAGCTGAGATGAACCATTTGCCCAAGTCTCCTACCCACTGGCATCTTTAGTCAATTTTAAACTGTTCATTACAGAATAATTTTATTGTCATTGATCCCATATTTCAAGGCTTCTGCTGATCAGGAAAGATTTTCTGTTTTCTTCTTGGTGTATAGGTCATTTTCTAGGAGCATGTTTTACTTTCCTCTTAACAATTGGGATTATCTAGATGCAGGATACTGAAAGCAATATGCTGGTCTTAGTGCTAAACATCTCTCAGGTGGAACGTCTTGCCTCCATGTTCAGAACTACACCGAAAAGGAGGCTTAGGATAAGGAAAGAGGTACTAGTGTTTTCTGTTGTTGTTGTTTTGTTTTGTTTTGTTTTTTCCTTTTTCTGTAGCCGTGGTCCTCTTCAGTTTGTCAGTTTGCCCACCAAATCCACTCCTGTTGGTGGTCCAGAACATTGCTGATGCACTGAACCTCTCCCACGCATCTTGCATAGCATAATATAGGTGTCCTGCATTGTAGTTGCTTGCCATAGATATCAGATTAGTCATAAGATGCAGTGATCTGCTGTGTCTCTGGGCTGTGGAGTCCAGTGGATTCTTCTAGACTAAATATTTATTACCAGGCTTCCTGAAATTGGAAAGGGCTGGACTTGAATGGACTTGGACTCTCTCCCTTTTTGTCTGCTATTCCCAAGGCTGCAATTTTTTGTCCATTTTGCCACTATCTAACACTGAGACCTGCTCAGACTTCCAAATTTAAAGAGGTGGGCAGCAGGGAAATTTTTGAGAATTATATCATTTTCAGAAAGCAGCTGCCAGTGTTTCCAGAGTCCTTGGCCCTGTAATAGCCTGCCTCAAAAGCAGCTGGCCAGGGAACTCAGGGAATATATTTCAGTTTAGGAAAATAGGCAATTGCTATTTCCAATGTATTACTGAGATTTTGATTTGAGACAAAAATAAATAAATAAATAAATAAATAAGAAATCAAGAGAACATGCCAATTTTTGTCATGGAGCTAAGATTCTGTTTCCCAGACCAATCTGTTATGGACTCCTTTCACATACGTAACATGACAGCAGTCAGTCTTGGGAACAATTTGAGTGACAGGCAGTGGTACTCTGTAGTTTTGGGGAGAATATTCCAGGCAGATATGACAGTAAAAGAGGAGCTGAAAGGAAGTAATGCAGTCGTAACTTCAAAAATACAGCCCTGTGGGTGAATAGGAAATATGGACCTACTGTTGGCAGATGGGCCCTGACACTTGTTACAGTGAAATCTAGGTGCGTGCGTCTTGTGGCAACCAATTCACACACAGCATGTGCGTGATTTATTTGGGAACACCAAAACAAGCAGGGCTCTTAATGGTGAGACCATGAGAGCTCTGCTTTGAGTTGAGTGCTCCCTGCAGCCTGCCCTGGCACAGAGCACTGGCCTTGTTTTAACTGCTTTGCTCCTCTCAGGCAGCTGAAAATGGCTGAAATGCACCTCGTAGCAAAGGAGGACTGCTTAGCGGCACTAAGGGTCATGGATAAGTGATGGGACTCAGTAGGTCAAGTTGGCGGTTGGACTTGATGGTCTTGAAGGTCTTTTCCAATCTAGATGATTCTAAAGTAAGATCAATCTGATGTCTGCTCCCCACTGTCTCGCCCTACAGAGGCAGAGCACACAAGACGCCGGGACATTTTCACTTGTTCCTAGAGGGTGGCTGCAGCCGCCATCACGTAGCCCAGCTCTCTGGCAGGCCCTGGACTGTTGGCTTTACCCTAGGATCTAGGTGCTGCAGTGGATTTATCTCAAAGTGAGTACTTTGGGCACCATTTTATCAGAAAGCGTATCAGCAAATCAGAGGAAACTCACAGAAATGTTAAGTGGCTGAAGGAATGAAATGCAAGGAAAGATTATGTTAACAACAACCGTTAAAGAACAAGGCTGGCTAAACACAGCGCAGAGAATCAGAGCAGTCTTCAGACAACTGTTGGGAGCACTTGTGAGTTGAGGAATTGTTTAATTGGGTGTAGATATAGAGCACAAGGAGTAGTACTGTGTTAAATTTGAGCAGGGGAAAGCTTAGACTGGCTACTGAGACAATGATGTCATCAGCTTTCAAACGTGATTTAGCTGCCCCTGGGGAACACTGCATATAAAGGCAGTCTGGACAGCACACAAGAATGTGTTATTGGGAGCAATCTTTCACTGTCCGGGAAACTAGAAAAAATCTCCAAAAACAAAAGGCTAGGAGGTCCTTCCATCGGTGTCTTTGTTTTTGGAGTGTTTAGTGAAAAATGTATTGTCCCTACCAGTAAAAGTTAGAAATTTGCTAAACAATCCATGGCTTAAATGATGTCACAAGTCTGAAGCTTGGAAAATTTGGTGATTCCTTTTCATGTATCTTGACTTACACTGTGATTTACAGTACTACCAAAATTTTTAAATGTATATTGTTAGTGTGTAATTATTACCACAGCTACCAGTTATTCATCTCTATGTTTTAACTAATATTATTATAATTTATTTGCTAACATCTGAAAATATCTCACAGTTTTCCTCTGCAGAAAGCAAGAGCCAAGATGACTGGCAGCATATCAGCAAGTTATTCTCTGAGATCACGGTAATGGAATGTTATCAAAAAATCAGAGGCTTTTGCTTGGATAATAAATATCTGCATTTTCCTTGACATTTAATTTTCCAAAAAATGCCTTTGCAAATATGTAGCTGCGGGAAACCAATATCCTCTGACAACGCTATATTACAGTGACATTATCTCTTAATTTCAGTAAGTTGTGAAAAAAAAAAGGATCTGTATCTGATGGAGGGCATACTCACAGCTCCAGGCTAATATCTTATTATACTCTTTCCACTTCTCATTGATCTTAAAGATATTATGAAATATTCCTAAGAAATGATATTTAAAAGTGGTCAGATTCCAGCCACAGATTCATTTCCAGAAGGCTAGCTGTCAACACACATGCAAGCTGTACCACACTTGAAATCATACCTTCCCACCCCTATTCCACAGCTCAGGCATATTCAGCCTAGGGAAAAGCTAAAGCTAAAATCCTCTTATGGGATAAATAGCAATTTTAAGTCACGGATAAGCATAAGAGTCGAAGTGTTGAGATGTAACAGTTCAGCCCATCTCCCTAGTTCCTAATTGCTCCGTAATCCCTAATTAGAACTCCCTAATTCCTAATTAGGACTCCCTAATCAGAGTCCTACCACAGTCATCACTGGTACTCAGAAGGCCCCAGATAAAGGAAGCAGCGCTGGCCTTTAGCTGAACACATTTTTTACAGTTCTGGCCAAATATAGATGCCTACAGTTAGGCTGGTTCCCTTAAAAGTCATCCCATCCTAGTGCAGACATCTAAAGGAGGCTATGGGACTGTCACTGTCAGAAATGCCCATCTCTCTTAACTGGCTGCAAGGGCAACATATGGTACTGAGCTTGGTTCCAGATGTGTACAGTCCAGATCTAGGTGGGATGCATCCTGCCCGCAGCATCTGTATGTAGAGCTCATTTGCACCATCATTCATTAATAATGAGGCAGAAGGTGAACAGGTTCTCAAGGACACCAAGCTGGAATGATTGTTAGGGCTCTTGAGGACAAGACTTAAAGTGATCTGGATACTCTGGAAAAAGACATCCAAAATCTATGAGATAAAGACATCTGATAAAGTCGAGCACTGCATACAGGAGAGAAAACTTAAATGTAAATAAAAAATGAGAAATGTCTGATAGGGAACAGCACTGCCAAAAAACATCTGGGCTTGCAATGCACCATAGACTAAATCAGAGCCAATGAGTTGGTACAGAGAGCATCTTTCATTCTGAGGTGCATTTACAGGAATCCTGCATGTGAAATAGAGGAGCTAATTATTCTGTGCTGCTCATTCCTCAGGTCTTAGATGAGTCTTGTGTTCTGTCATGTTTTTTTGAGGGGGAAAAAAATAAGTTACATTGGCCAGAGGCCAAAGGAAGGAGGCAAAAGAGCTACAGAAAAAGTGACCTGTGAGGTCAGGTTGAAAGAATTGGGTTTTTGAAATCTCTGGAAAAAAAAAAAAAGATGGAGTGGGCTTATAATAGGAACCTTCAAATACTTCAAAGCTTCTCTTGGGTAGGATAGTAACCAATCTATCTTTGTGACCACGGTGTGTAGGACAGGCTGTAATCTGTTTCATTTGCCATAGGGAAGATTTAGATTGGGTATGGGGAAAAATATTTTGTCTGTGAGAGCAATAAAACGCTGAAATAGTCTCCTTAGGAAGCTGTGGAATTTCCTTGAGTAAGGGCAAGTCTGACATCAGCCAGGGGTGCCCTGAGCATGCGAACCTGTCTGAGAGGGGAGGTGGGCTGGTGTGTCCACCAGTGCATCTCAAGTGCGGGTCACAGCCCCTGGGGAGGATGTGGAAGGCCCAAGGGGAGCAATGAAGTGTTAGAAAATGCGCTTTTTCAAATCTATATTAAAGATAAGGAAAAACTGATGCTTAGGAAAGAAGAGAGCCTTATACAGTTTAAAAAAATGTATAAAATTTTGCAACTTAACATACTTTTCTTTCCTTTCTTAAATATTTGATCTTTAATGCTACTTGCAAATCCAGCCTTTGTGTGGTTATAAAGAGACAGATGAGCCAAAAAACAGGTCGCATTTTCAAAAAGGTGGAGAAATAGCAGACTAGATGATCTTTTCTTCCCTTCCAGCCCTATGCTTCTAGAATTTTTGCAGTGCAGTTAATACAGAGGGATCCTGATTAATGAAATCTTCTCATGTGTCGGATGCTGAGCTTCCTCCCACAGCCTGAGCCGAAACACCCACAGCCCTTCGCCAGGTGCTGGTAGCCTAAGCAGCAATTGAGCTGAAGTCAATACACCAGTATAAAAGTGAATTAAAATAGGTCTGAGGCTCAGAACATGTCAGCAACTTCACGGTAAAAAGAAATCACAGAGCGGTTTAGGTTGGAAGGGACCTCTGGAGGTCATCTGGTCCAACCCCGTAAGGGAAAGTGTTTCAAATGCCCCCCAAATAAGCAATGCACAGCCAGAAAATTCAGAGTTATGGATAAATATAGAGAATCTGAAACCTTGTTAGCTTCAAACATTTATCAGTAAGGCCTCCAAATGTCCTGACTCCTGCCCTATGCTGAGGTAACACACACTGGTGGCATATTTAAGACAAATAGGATCAGAATTCAAGAACTGCTTGCCCCCCCCATACAGCGTGGGCTGTGCTTCTGTGTCTTAAATACCAACACACAGGTCTAACAGTTGGAAACATTAAGGGTTCCAACTCCTTTCTCCCACAAGATGCATTAACCTGCTGCACAGCGTCAGGAAATTCACATTATTAAATTGCTTTAGTAGTCAACTTACCTGTAAAAGTCATGGACAATGGTAAGGCAAGGAAAGCAAGGAGCCCAAATATAAAGCATGCTGTGAATGGGAAAAAAAAAAAAAAAAGACAGTGTTATTGGGGCTGGTTGAAGTTTAAAGATCAGAAGTTCCATCCAAGGCTTTACGGATGCTGTTTTTCCGTAAAGATGTATCTCAAGAAGCAGTGTACCTGATGGGGGAGAATATCATGTTTATTGTGCAGTGTCTGAGCTGATGAGACCAGCGAGTGGTTTGTTGCTCTCCCAGAGCTCAAGCTTCCACCTTTTAATTAATCCTTTATAATCCTTACATCAGTAATAAAACAATGAGAGACACAAAGTGCTTTTGTTGCTACTACTTCTAGATGTTTCACTCTGAAGGCAAGGACTCAGCCACTGCTGCCTTAGCCTGCATCAGCTGCAGACACCACCAGGTGACTGTGCGGTGACAAGTAACTTTGCACGAGTTAATCCATGGCAACTGATGAGGCGTGTCTGTTTGCTAAGCAAATAGCAGCTTTAATGCCATGACACTCAGTTTTCCCTGATAGCTAAACAAATGGTCTTCGTGGCAGATGCGAATAGTTTTCGACTGGTCTAACTCCCCGACCCAGCTCAGTGCTTGCACAAGGCAGCAGCCCCGCTGCAAGGAGCGGGACTTGTCGCTGGGATAGATCAGCTCAGGCTCCACGGAGGGATGCTCTTGGGGATGCACATAAGCACTTCCCCTGAATAAGTGGATCCGAGGTGCTTAGTTACTCCTCAGAGAGCTGCTGGTGCTTCTGAGCCCTGATATTTTCCCAGCACAGTCTGATCCTGCAGAGGACGAGTGCTTACCTTTGCAGAAAACCAGAAATAATAGCATCAATAACAGTGTGAGCAGCCTGTCTTTTACAAGAGCTGTCACCTCTGTGCCTAGTCCTGAGCACTTCGCAATATTAAAGTGAGACGCTGCTCCAAAAAATGAGGAGGAAGCATAATGAGGAAATTCTGTGCTGAGTACCCCTGCAGAGCACTTCTGTGCACGGCTCGATCTGCAAGTAGGTGCCCAGGGAGGCAAAAGGGCAGTAAGTGGAGGTAGGCACAGATTGTGGAGGTAGCCATGGATTGCACAGGGGCTGAGAAAAAAGAATAGGATGTCTCCTTGGAAGCTTATGGAAAAGAAATCAGAGCTCACGGCCCAGAACTGCAGCCTCTGCGAAGCCATTTGCTTCCTTGGTGCCGCGCAGGAGCGGACACACCGCCTGCACCCTGCCCCGCAGGTGGCTGCGCAGCGCTGCCACAGCATCGTCTTTCAGAGGAAAGAGGAAAGAGCGGTGCCTCCGTTTCACAGAAGGAGAAACCGAGACAGAGGACACAGGGGCATTGTCAAAATTCGGGTTCTCTGCCTCGCAGCCACTTTTCATGGGAACGCACCCCACACATACACTGCTTGTGTTTTCTCAGCGGGGAGCTAGGAGCTCATACTTCTGCCCTTGAGAGACATCCATCTTTCTCAGAAGCAGCATGTTTATTATCTCTATGAATTAGTGGAGATGAAAATATTTTGAGCTGAAGAAAACCCTCCTGTTCCTTTGTGCCACCCCCTCCTCGTCGCTCTGTCGGTCAGCCTCTCTCACACGCACATTGGTGCTCTGGCTCTCCCATCTCTTGAATCCTGCACAGAACAGAAATTCCTCCTCTGCTTGTGTGGTATCCTACACTTGACTAAGCTCTTTCGAACGCTGACAGCCTAGAGCCTCCCTTTTCACCAAATGTCCCATTTCATGCTAGGTCCTCTTGCTGTTACATTATCTGGGCTATTATTTTCATAGTCTGGAGCAGCGTTATAGTCATTGGGTTGGACTCTAAACATCACCGGCAAGCAGCACCCATCTCAGCTCATGCACCTGGCACCCAAATGAATGCAGCAGAGGTGGGCAGGAGATGCATCCATCGCCTGGTGTTGCCCTGAGCCCTGTCATCACAGAGCGGAGTCACCCATCTGCTGGAGGTTTCATCTCCTCCTCCTGTTTCTGCAGGGGAATCGTGTCATTTCTGCATCGTGCGGCCTGTCCGACCTGCGGGCAGGACCCCGTGAAAGGCTCGGCAGGACCCATGTTTACGTGGGGCTGCGCATCTGGCACGCAGGTGGCCGGGTTCGCTTATGTCTAGCGTCTACCCAAACGCTTGATTTTGGAGGAGAGAAATGGGAGGTAGGGACCACTCGCAGCTCAAGAGAAAAAGATAATGGTTCATTAATTCTCCTCCCAGAGCAGTCGCCGGGAATGTATTTACTCATTATCTCCCCATTCAGCTTCAGCCTCTTAGGTCTGGAATTGGAGGGGCAGATGCGTAGTCTGGGAAGGCTTCCAGCTCCGTGTTCAGCAAAGTGAGACTCAATTGACTACACAACTGGCAGGGCTCTGCATCGCTCTGAATGCCGCTAGCAGCACTAAAAATCGTTTTTGCTGAAATGTGTGTGTGTGTGTGTGGGGGGGGGTGTCACAGAAATGCTCCTCAGGCAGGACACACACGCTCTGCCTGGATTTGCCTGGGTTGTGCTGCCCCAGTCTGGTCTGAAGACAAATTGCTCAAGAAAATGGTATTTGCCACAAGGTAGCGAGGGCGGCCCAATTCTGCGGAGAGGGAGCTGCTGTCTGCGCAGCTTCACACATGTGGCTGGTGATAGTTTTAAGTTGGTGGTATCACCACACCGGCTGGTCAGAGAAGCCTCTGGACCTATTCCTAGAAAAAGCAGCAAAAAATAAGGCTAGTAGTCTCTAAAACCACAGCCAGGTGAGGCATGGCTCAGAAGAACATCTGCTCTGAGGAGCTGGTGTTGGGGCATCAGGCAGGAGAACCACTGCTGGGGCAGCTGTTCTGCATTTGCCATGAGCAAGGTCCTGCTTTGGGAGGCGTCAGTGAGCAAGTTCCAGTGTGCGATCACGGCAGAGAAAGGGGAGAGGAAGCAGCTTTATATCTTGCACATTCCTTGAAATCTGTGGGCAGGAAAATCAGCAGGGTGGGTGCAGACTCTGCCTCCTGCCCAGCAGGACGTTTCACTGCCATAAATCCACCATTTAGCCGAGCTTTCAACCTCCTGCCAGAGCTCCCCACGCTCTTCCACTGCACTGGAGTAAATGGACTTGAAATCACCATCGACACCATGGCTGTGTGTCCTGCTCTCTCTTCTGATCTGGAGTGATTTACGAGAATAAATCTTAACCTACCTACTTCTTACATGGCATGCTAATGTGGCAGAAGTGCAACCTACTCAGTAGAGTGTGTGACAAGCTCTTGACAACAGAGTTGGGTACTTCAGCCATCACTCTCAAACGCTGTTTGTTCTACGGCCTGCCACTTTCTTGCCACGAGTCTATGTCCTGATAAAAAAGGAAAAGATTTTTTTTTTTTTTTAATGAAGTGATCAGCTTCCAACCAAATTTTGTGTTTACCCTGGGGTTTATCTTCACTGGCAAACTGAGGAGCAAAAGCCCAGGTGTAAATTCACACTACTCCCTTCTGAGTCCCCACGGGGACTCTGCTCTGAAGGGGGCTGACTTGCAGCAGTGCGGATGTCAGCAAATTCGGGTCACTTGGCCTGGGACCTGGGACAGATCATGCCCGGAGGCAGATGCACATGGCAGTGTGGGTGCAGCCTTTGAGATGACTTGAAATCAGCAGCGTCACAGAGTGCTTTTGAGTAGCAGGTATCTTCACCCACATTTTATTCCTTCGTGGTATTTGCAGGAGTCCCCTACAGTATTGAGAGAGGCTTGGGAAGGACTCTAGTCCCAGTGCAAAGCCACCACTGGAAGCAGAGAGAGTGTGACAAAGCTGACTTGCAGACCAAATCTGGCCTCAGAATCTCCAGCTGCTTGCTGCATGCCGTCACTGTTTGCTTAGAAAAGCTTGTGTTACTGTGAAATAGCACCTTGGCACCCCGGTAAGCTATGCCAGCATCACAACACTGAAAATTTAAGTTTCTGGTTCCAGCACTGACACCAGCAATGCTGCTGTCATCTGCAACAGTTCCGATAACCTGGGAACCTTTAAGCTGATAGGGAGGGTGTATATGGATTATAGGTGCTTTGGGGGTTAGGCAATATTGCAGAACAGCTGGTCTGAATTTTATGTCAAGTCTCTAGCTACTGAAGTACAGCTATGTCAAGGTTTCAGTTCTGGATTTGGACCCTTGCGATTAATTTCCAGATGTACTTTTTAAACACAATATAGGCATTACATAAAGAGCCATTGGTTTGCTTTGCAATTGATCCAGCATAGTGAATTAGCCTTTTTTTTTTTTTTTTTTGGTCAGTTAATTAAAACTGCCCTAATGTTCTGAACTTAAATTGCTGTGCCAAGAACGAAAAGAATTTAAATGATGCTGCACAAGTAGGTTGATTCTTCAGAGTCATTTAAATATCAGGAGACCGTAGGTACAATATGAGGCTGTGCTGAAACGCAATTTAAAAAATATACACAGGATGATGAGAAAATGTGAAATTAAGCATCAGTGCATTTCAGAAGGGTTTGCATTTTAATGAACAGAAAATCAATTCTGGCTGCACTAGCTGATCCATAGCTAAAGCTGAGCTGATTCCGAACCTAAACGTAAAGAAAAACTAAAGATGATGGATTTCTTGGGATGATATTTCCTTATGCATGGGTGACTTTGTGGGTATCCAAAAGGGTGCTCCTGATGTAAGGGAGAACAGATGAGATCAGAACTAATCCCATTCTTTCAAAAAACTTTCGGAAAGATCATTTGTTTTCTCAGCCATCCTTAAAGCCCCAGTGGCAAAATAATACCAGCAGGGAGCAACGACATTTTGCTTGTAACTGGTAGGAACAAAAATCAGAGAAAACACTGCTTTTGCCTTTTTGCTCTGTGCACCCCTGGGTGCTTCCCTGATGCTTCTCCAGTGCCAGACCCAAGACAAGCCCCAGCTGCTTTGCTGAATTTTGCTCTTCCAGAACCAGTCACGCTAAAATGCATTTGGGAGTCTTTGCTTTTGCTGTTTTCTCTGAAGGAGTGCAAGGCAGCAAGGAGCTACGTGGCTTAATCATTAGTGAAAGTTCATTCTGAACTTTGAGAGCTGTTCAAGTGAAGCCAAAGGCATTAACATAAAAGACCCCGAGGTAACATCCATGGGCTGACGAGTGCAATTGTTTGGGTGAAGTATCAATTATGGTGAGTGGCCAAGTATAGTAAGGAGTTTTCTTCTTCGCATATTTGATTGGAATTAGAAGTTGTTACTACCAAAAACTGAAAGTAAAAGGCACTTGTGATTCAGAGTAAAAAGGAGGTACAGTCAGTGGGAGTATGTTACTTTAAAAACCTGGGATTTTAACCTCCTGCCAAATCTGCTCCAATCCAAATACTACAGCAGAGGTAGGTGCTTTAGAGATCCAACTACTATTGGGTGCTCTGTCAGTGCCTAAACTTGTCTAGGAAAGAAAACAGAAGGGGAGAAAGGAAAGGAAACTTCAGGTGGGACTTGGTATCGTCTTAATTTCATTATATAGCTATATATATTATCTATGGGTCTGTTTAAATACAGACGGAGGTTTCTACCAGAACTGCCTTACCATTGCTTGCAATTTTGGATATGCACCGGTGACAAGCTTTCTCCAGGCCGGCCGGCATTGTGAAGCACCTTTTGGGGTGTCTGTAGGGATACAGAAATGAATACAGTTACGAAAATCATAAGCAGTGTCTTCAACTAACTAAATATCTTAGCCCAGAGTGACTCACACACTTCAGCAGGCTTTTACTACCCCAAAAATCCACAAGCAGCCCCAAATGCAGACGGTAGCTGTCAAAGCGTGACATACCCGGAGTCGAATACCGGCTGGGAGCTGATTCCCTTCTCCTGCCATGCTGGCATTAGCCCATGCCTTCACAGCCTCTT
Source organism: Anseranas semipalmata (assembly GCA_013399115.1). Taxonomy (NCBI): domain Eukaryota; kingdom Metazoa; phylum Chordata; class Aves; order Anseriformes; family Anseranatidae; genus Anseranas; species Anseranas semipalmata. Next base: position 142,795 of record VXAA01000726.1, read on the forward strand.
GCATTTGGTTTTCAGTGATGTAAAACCTGCTTCCCCATTGCTCCTTGCCTCGCCCATTGCTTTTTGGCACCCTCTTCACATACAGTTTGCACAATGCTGGATCCAGGTCATTATCAAGAAATAGAGGATATACATGGAAAATGTCCACACCTGCCAAAGATGATGCTAAGTGGTGGGGGGGGGGGGGGTACCAGAATCCTGCTTTTGATTGGGGTTGGGGCTGCACAAAGTGTATTTGACTTTATGAGAAAGCCCAGTGAAACAGGTACAGTTTGCTACACAACACAAATCTCTGTGAAGATTATTTAGTGAACAAAAGTGAATCAAGTAAAGAAAATGGGGGGAAAGAGGAAGCAAATAGTTTTAAGATCAAGGAGGATTCTGAAGAGGAACATGGAATAGAAACTGCAAACCACAGGGAGCCCGGGACAAGATGACTTTGATTAAAAAGTAGCTGGATTAGAAAGCAGATCTTTGTAATGAATAGTTTTTATGAGGTGGTGTGAGGGATGAGCAACCAGCTAGGCATCCAAGGCCTGGGCACAAGACAGCACTAGACAGTTATATAGCATCCAGCGTCGATGGGAGTGTTGATGGGAGTTCAGAAAGCTCTCTCGCGCACACGTCTACATGCTCCAAGCCTCCAGGACACCACAGGTCCATCATCAGCACCCACTGCATGAATAGGTGTAGAAAAAAACAAAACTGGGGATGCTCTGAGGTGCAGGAGAAATATTGATCAGAAAGGGACATGTGTGGTGATGGTTAAAGTAGAGGAAAGAAAAGTCATCCCACATCACTCCTCTTCTCCATGTGGTCTGCAGGACACAGGGCCTCCTAGGATGAAAATGAGTAAGGCCCAGTGCACCCCATTATGAATTATGTTGCTGCCTGTCATGTCTGCTCAGCTGCTGTAGCAGGGCTGTAGGTTATTATTTTATGATAAGAGAGGTGCAGAACCATATTCCAGCACTTATACATGTACCTGTCATAACAGCTCTGCTGGGTCCCAGCAAAGGACTTCTTATTTCAGACTTCCCAAAGGAGCAGAGGGGATGGGAGGGTGTGTGGAAGAGGCAGGACTGGGGGAAGCTGTATTTCTGCAGGTGCCTCAAACCAGCCTCTTTACATTTCCTAAAAAGCAGTATTTGAAGCTTAGCCTCATTCTCTTCGAAGCTGACACGAAACCCACTCCAGTGGGGTTTCTCACCATGCATGCAGACCCCAGCCTGGCCCAGACCCTACCAGGGACCACAGGGCCCCACGTACATGTTAGAGACAAACTTGCACCACCCAGCCAATACGTGGCCGTGCACCCTGCTCCACCACATGTCCAACCCTGCCAGACGTGGCTGAGCCGTGCCAGCTGCCTCCTGGGCGCCCGCTTCCTCCTGCAAGCAAAGGGACCCATGGGCTTCAGCAGCCATGGGGAACGGGACGGGGTCTGCTCCTCACACGTTGGCCTTGCAGTTTCTATTTTCTGTCACATCAGGTGTAGCTGCTGTAATTAGCCTCGCGAATCTCAGTGGACATCACCATGAACACCAAACGAAGGACTGGAACGGAGATTGCCTAACAGTACCCAGCCTCCGGGGAGCGCACACCCTTGCCCAGGCCGCCAGGCCTTCCTCAGAACAGCAAGTTCACAGAATCACAGAATCACAGAATCGTTCAGGTTGGAAGAGACCTCCAAGATCACCTAGTCCAACCTCTGACCTAACTCTAACAAGGCCCACACTAAACCATATCTCTAAGCTCAACATCTAAACGGCTTTTAAAGACCTCCAGGGATGGTGACTCAACCACTTCCCTGGGCAGCCCATTCCAATGCCTAACTACCCTTTCGGTAAAGAAGTTTTTCCTAACATTCAACCTAACCCTCCCCTGACACAACTTGAGCCCATTCCCCCTCGTCCTGTCACCAGGCACGTGGGAGAAGAGGCCAATCCCTACCTCACTACAGCCTCCTTTAAGGTACCTGTTCTGGGCCTTTGGATTGCAACCGCTGACAAATGTCTCCTTAAGGAAGGAGACAAGCACTGTTGCATGCTCAGGGAAAACAGGAAGGAGAAAAGGAAACTGGGAGTTTTCAGCACCAAATTACACCTTCATTTTAAACTTTAAAATATTTGGTGAAGATTTATTCCTAGAAAATGCAGCAATAGATATTAGTTTTGAGTATACCATTGCCTACTGACAAATATGTTCTAAATTACGCACAGCAATCAATAATATTAGTCTTTATATATATCTTCATGTCTAGAATGTCTTTTATGGCAGTAAGTCCTACAGAAGCCTCGTTAACAAAACCAAAGCCATACTAAAAGTTGGTTGAACACCAAATTGTCATGAGCATAATTGTCTGTGGATGGGAATGATATATTTCCATAAGCAGAAGGGAAAACGTATGTTCTGTCTAAATTTGCTGTTGTTTTACACCACAGTAAAAAAAAAAAAAAAAAAAAAAGCGAAAACAGACCGAAGGAGGCCTCGGTGTATGTGAGCATGTCCCCACCTAGCGGTGGAGCCCAGAAATGACTGAATCAGAGCTCTGGGCGTGCAGTTGTGACAGGTAAGGTAAAGTAAAACCGTGATGGCTACACACAAAACATGCTGACACCAGGGCACAATACACATAAGCACTAGGAGGTGGTATCACCTCATTCCTCGTACCCTGGATTTGACTCCTACAGGGCTGACAAATCCCTCAAAAAATCCACTGTTTAATGGGTAAATGCATGTTGCCCCTTTACCCCAGCCCTTCAGTGAATGTGCAGAAGCTGCTGCGAATGTTAAATATTTTCCTGCTTGCCAATGCACGAGGGTGCTAAGGGGCAATTCAGCAGGCAGGCAGCTAGGGAATGGTTCTGCTGTTGTTGAGAACTATCACTGCCGAAGCTTAAATGATGGCTGAAACTGGCAACGTGCAGACTTGTGGCATGCAAAGGCAGGGCAGATGTCCCCCCAGCGTGGTGCCCACTCCCGGTTTGCTGGAGAGTTGGAAAACTCGCATGCAAAGTGGAAAACTCAGCCACAACTAGGAAAAAAAATAAATGCGAAAGATGAGAGCCAGCTTCTGGACCTAGTCCCATGAGTAAAATGTTCCCTGGGGTCATTTCCACGAGGTGACAGGACCTACCCTTGTGTTCACAGGTGCCAGCGAGGGGGGACAAGTTGCTGAGTCCCTTGCTAGCAGCTGGGGTCTCTCCAGGCAGCCACTTTTTGGGGTGGCAGGTTGCAACCCAGGGAGCGCAGAGCCACAGCATCCCCATGCCTCCTGCAGCCTGTCCAAACACCGGTCCTCCACTCTGTGCCCTCTCTGAAGGTGGACGGTGGCTGCTGCCCACATGGCACTAATGCTGTGTCCCACTTCCCCGGCTTCTTTTGTAACTCTGCTCCTTGTCCCCAGCAAGCAGCAGTGATAAGCCTCTGTAGCACAGACCTTCCAGCCCCGTCTTTTCTTTATTTCTGGCAGTTTTAGCTTATTGTGCAGGTCATTATTCTCACCCTAAATGTTTAGGTTACACGCATCAAAAGAAGAGGAGCACTGTGACCCACAGCATCAGCCCAAGGGAGGACCACTTCCACACTTGTCCTACAGTATTCAGTCTTTGCTCAGACTTAGCTCTGCCCTCTCCCAGCTTCACATGCCCCGTACAGGAGTGAGGAGCACAGCAGGCACATTCACTGGCACTTTCTAAAACCCCATTTCCCACCAAATGTGCTGAAAGGTGCAGGGTCTTGCTGGTACACGGCAGGTACTCATGGCCCAGCCCCTCTGGGGCAAGGGCTCTTCTCTGAAGGCTGCTAGAGAGAATGTTTTTTTTTCTTTTTTCTTAAAATATTAACAGCAAAGTCCTCTTCCAAAGCCAGTTTCCTCCTGACAAACCCCACAGCCCCACACTAGCTTTTACCCCACACTCCTTTCCAGTGCATCCTCCACCTTCCCTCTTACCTGAGAGCCCTGCGGGAGCCGAACCACTTCACCAGCACACGTGGGAGATGGGGCTGGGAAGCCACGAAATCCAGCCTTCGGCAGAAGCCAGAAGGGAGAGCCCGCTCCTGGACTACCGCGCTCAGCTTGCCGGGACCCTGCCTGCTGGGATGAGGTGTTGCAGGGGCTCTCCGGTGCTTTTATTCCTCCCCGTTTCCTGTTCGTGCGCCTCTTGGCAGCCGGAGGGGCTGTGGGATGCGGGATGCAGGAGCGCTTGCCGGCAGAGCTGAGCCTCCTTCGTTTCCCCACTCCCACGGCTGTCTGCAGCCACAGCCCACCCGGGCGGCTCCACCGTGTCAGCAGGGGGAAGTAAAGGGCCCCACACAGCTGTGGCTGTGCTGGAGGAGAAAAGACAATTCCTTTGCAAAAATCTCTTATTAAAAAGAAAATAATAATACTTTATCCTAAAATCAGTAGCGAATATTAAGTGCTTAGTCCATTCTTCATGCAATTTCCCCCCTTCTATCGATGCAATTGATAGAGCTCTTTGCACATCTGAACTATCAGCTAGCTGCTTTTTCTCTTGTCGCCGTGGTTGAGGTCTATCTGTTAGGTGGGTACTTGCCTTCCCATCAGCAGGTGACAGCTTGCTACCTCAGGTCTGATTATGTGTGTAGCATCGTTTCCTGGAAAGCACTTGTTCTGTGCAAGAGAAAAGTGGATTTGATGGACAGCACTTCTCCAGGATAAGCGACAGCATTAGTAAAGATGGATGTGCATTTTGAATCCTTGCAGAAAGGCCCTGCAAAGAACGGAAAGGTGCCCTGCTGCGTTGGCCGCTGGCAGGGAGCTGGCAAAGTGGCTGCTCTCACTCAGAGGGGACAATCCTGCCTTCAGCTGCCAGGTTTGCACAGCTCATCGCAACTATAATTCCCAGCTTAGAGCATTGCTAATTGCACTGAGAAAAGGGCATCCACGCTGGGGTCAGCCAAGGAAAGGAAAATAATGGTGTTTGCTAGCTTCACATTCCATTGGGTCAGCAAAATGTATGTGTATGGGCATAAACACAAGTACAGAAAGCAACTGATCGAAAAAAGAGATCTAACTTCCTTCACTGACAGCTTGGCACTTCGGTGAGCAATAAGCTCCATGTGAAGAGACAGCAGCGAGTCCTAGGGAAGGAGCTGGGAGCAGAACGTGGGACAGCTGCAAACACGGGATAAAATCCCACTTTGAGATAATTCTGTGGCTATAAAGCAGGACAATTTCAGAGCAAAAAAAGGAGAATTTTGCTAATGTGGCTTTAGATACAAGGCTGGAAGCCTGGAGAGTCCCTTTGGTGAAGGGACTTTCGCAGCTAAGCAAAGAGTAAGACTAAGGCTTTTATTCATTGCACATAAGCAGGGGTTTGTTTGAGCACTTAAGCGGGGAACCCGGTTCCTCTGTATGGTTGGTGAGGAGAGAGGGGAAACTCTCCTGGTGCTCTCCACTGGTGCTTGAAGAGGCACAGCATGAGGACACTTAAATGTGGGCTGAGTGGCCAAACCAGACAGCATGGCTTTGTGTGGTCCTAGTTCCTTGCTATAGTCTAATAAAGCTCCTTCTTCCAACAGAGAAAGCCACATTTCCCAGTTGTTCTCAGATACGAGCACATCACTAGAGTTGGCAACAGTTGGAACATCAACAAGTCTTGAAGTTACCATCTTCAGTCTCTGCCACTTACCTCTTTTGGGGTGCTTTCTCTCACCCTCCGTGAAGCTCTGAGGCAAGTTTTGGGCTGCCCGTAACTGCTCAGGTCATGTCACAGTGGTCACACGTCCTAACATACAGCCTTTTAGCTTGTGTGCTGATCTCCAGGTGCTGCTGGAGTCACTGGCTGAGCTGAGCAAAGGGACTTCGCAACAATGCCACCAAAAGCACAGTCAGGGCATGGTCTCCTAAAACACTGGTCTCCCCGAAGACTGGGAGGGACTTCTACATCCCCCCCATAATACACATTTGTGTTTCCTTCACCAGGTGCCTTTTTGGAAGCAGCTGCACCTCACCATGGGTTTTCATGGCTACTTCATGGTTAGTGTGGAGAGGGAAAGGGCCCTGTCGAAATGCTGTCTTTCATTTTCAGTTTGCCTTATTTCCATATAGAGTGAGTAGTTTTGCCGTAGGGCTTTCTCCTAACTCAATGACTCAGAAGTCAAAATCAACATAAAAACAGTCCCCCATCTCCTACATTTGTTGTTATTTTCAAATTGGAAGAATCTGACTTTGTTTTCTTAAGTGCTGTGTGTGATCAGGGATGTCATGTTTTCTTGTAAAAAGTATCCTCATACATTGAAATATAAACAACCCATGGGAAAGAAATTCAGTTTAAATTTAATTTCTTCCACTGTTCAAGGCAAAAAGTGTATTTATCTGCTGAGAAATGCTCTGCTTGCTCAGGGGAGGCCAATCATCACTCCTGACTTACCAGCATTTTAATGACCAACTGTAGGGATCTCAGAAATTATAACATTCAATCATCACAAAAGATCACGGCAAAATAATAGCTGGGACCAAGGGTCCCTGTGGGAAGTGCCACCAACATTGGTTCTAGCTGATCAGTAGTGATGCTTCGGGGTGCTGTCAAACTGCTTGATTCTGGTGATTTTAAAGGAAAATTTCAGGCAGCCTTAAGATACTGACTGTGACTGAAGTGCTGTGGTGTGGTGAGTCACCATGCTTGCTCCAAAGGCCCCTGGGCAGCATGAACCAGGAGGTCACCATCTCCATCTCCTGGGAGCTGCGGAGCTCGGTGCAGGGAGGACTTTGTAAAATGCTTCTGCCTGTTGATACACGCAAAATCAGACAGGGCACTTTCCTCTCACTCGCATCACTAAGGAGATTTTTTTTGTGTGGCTGTCACAATAAATTACAGAGACACGTGAAGCCTGCCACTGTGGCTATTTCAGTTCCTCAGCTTCTTCCTCAAAGACTGTCCTGGGGAAGTGAGCTTTGTTTGCTGGTCTCCATGGCAGTTTACTTGGCCAGTACCCAAGAGACAAAGCAGAAAATGAGAAAATATCAGACTGTCTGCTTCACGCTGCTCCTTACTCAGGACAATTCATCATAATGTAATCTAGGCCTAAGAAATAGATGGAAAAAGGACCAAAAGTGCTGGATAACCTATGGGGAGAGTACCTTTAATAAAGTCTAGTGAGGGATAGCTTCAAATATGCAACACATAAGCAGAGCAGGACTACATTTGCCTAGGAAATTATGAGATGCAGAGATACCAGCTGTGGCTAAGGTCTTCTGCAAGCCTCTAGCCCTGGATGCTGGGAGATCATCCTGAGGAAGAAACAGGAGATGTTTCCTGGCTCCACAGCCACTGTCCACGCCAGGGTCATGGGCAAGGTGTTCTGACCTCATTTGCTTGTGTCTTTGAGTCTTCAATGACTCTATCAAAGGTGATTGAAATCAGCAAATGGATTCAAAAGTTATTGGAGGGAACAGCCAGACAGCAAGACCCATGGCTACAAAAGCACACAGCGCGTTTCCATAGGAAGCCAGGATGAAACAAAATGCTTATGTTTGAAAAGTGACTAACAAAATGACTTCCTTCAGAATGCGTGCTGTTTTCCTGTAGTGGAAAAAAAAAAAAAAAGAGCTTTCTTTCATTTGTATCGAATTGCATCCATCACAGATTGTCATTCAGCACTGGCAACTCAGGAGGTGAACCTGTGAGTTGTCCTGTGTAAAGAAAATTTCCCTTGAAATAATACATGCAATGATATTAAAAGTCCAGTCCTCATTGCCCCTGCTTACCTGCCAAAGTAACAAGTTGCACAAATTAATGGGAGCCAAATTTACCCATAAGCCCTGAATATTAATGAGGAAAGTCCTACGTTCTTTAAACTTGCAATAATAGAAAGTGGAATTACTTAAAATATAAAAACCAAGGCTCCTGCTGAGGTCCATGTTTTCTTTGTTTATGCCACTACAGAGTATGCTAGTCAAATGTGTAAAGTTTGTAAAATCCTTGGGGAATCCCTGAAAAATGAAGTGGGGAAAAAAAGGATTAGCTTCTCACACAAGGGCATCATAAAGCTATTGAACATTTCTGTCTTAATTGTGCTTCATGCTAGAGTATGAGGGAAAGTTATCACAGCTGAATAAAATGCTGAATTCTCTTAGCAGCAAAATGCCTCATTTAGTATAACAGCAGGAATAAACCTCTCAGTTCTAAAATATGGTTGACAAAAAAAAAAAGTTAATAACTCATAAAGGTTTTACAAACAATGAAAAAAGTCAAAGCTTGTAAAGTTACTATGCATAAAATATGATAATCTAAATCAGCAGTTTAATTTGCATTTCTGAAGATCAGAGCTAATATTCCCACTGCATACAGCCATAAATAAAATATATTGTTCCACTGACAACAGACGAAAACATTGTGCATTTTCATTTGTTTTATTTGATTTTTTTTTTCACTTATAAAATGTCTTTTGCCACTTGTCAGTGCATTTAACTCAGAGGATAACAAAACATACTTGACACTGTATCTGTTCAGCAGAACAGAAGATACTAATCCTCCCAAGGCAAGGACCCAAATCCTTCCTTGTAGTCTTATGGGAAACAACCATACATTTAGCGTAGAGTGATTACAGTGTGTGATAATGAGAAAAGTTGGTGGAGGGTTTGAAAGCAGGAATAATGCAGAATGATTAAGTGACTCCAAACAAGTGGAGGGTGGAGTTCACTGCAGCATTCAGATACGTGGAGTTTGGAATCTCCGGAGTAGTTGTCTACCCATGGACTTCCATTAGTGTCTGGGGAGAGCAATGGCTTCATTTAGGTGCCTAAATGCGGGCATTTAGTCCCACCCGAGATGCTCTATGTGGCCTGCCTGGCCTGAAGCCACCAGAGCAGAAGGGTGTGGGTCTTCTGTAGGTCCTGTGTTGTGTCTGCCAGCCCTGGACAGGAGTCCTGCATAATTGAGAGCATCTCAAACTGCTCCAGAAGCTTATATTTAGCTGAGCAGCTCTTGCATTGGCTAGTTCTGCAATGTGATGGGAGGTTAGGCACCTACATTGCTTGTGGACACCCATATTGCTGACAACCTCATTTGGGTATCTGCAGTCCGGATCCACCCTTGAGTCTGCGCAGGCAAGAAATGCAGGAGTTGCATTAATTTTGTGTTTCTCTCCTCTGTAGGTGCTGGAGCCCTCATACAAGGGAGAGAACATGCAGAAATAACCCTCACCTCTGTGTATGTTTGTGTATGTATGTTTAGGTTTGAGGTGGGAGTCCCAGCCCACAGTTTGCTTGTGAGAAAGGTGCTTCAGCAGCAGCCATGTGTCTCTGTGTGCAGAACATAGCATTGCCTCATGGCTGGAGAAAAAGGCATCTAGAGCAGGACCGAGGGCATGCTCACCTGCACAGGTCACAAGAGGAGGAGAGCATTGCCCATGGAGGAGATAATGAGGGAAGACAGCACCAGGGAGGAGTGTGAGTTTTAAGTAGGTGAGGGAGACAATAAAAGGTAATGAAGCCCTTCATAAAGAAAATGCCTTCTTCAACAGTGACGTTTCCTTCCAGGCCAGTTTCCACTTGATCATGAGCACAAGAGGATTCCCTGGAGATTCCAAGATCTTCCTATGCAAGGAGGTTGTCACAGTTCTCCATACATCTGGACATGCCAGTGTTGGCATGGAGTAATGAGTCCTGTATTTTGGACTCTCTTTGGGTCTGTTCAAGAACTCTGTTGAGGTCTTGTTCAAGAACTCAAGAACTCTATCCTGAGCTTCAGGTACCAAAAGATACAACTTTAGGTCTAGTTGCAGCTGTATGAAAGCCAGGTTAGGAGCCAGCTCAGCTTGGAGCTGGAGTAAATCAGGCCTCTAGCTGATACCTGAGCAAGCAGACTCACTCATGCAAACAGTCCAATTTTTGGTGAAATGTTAGGCCTATCATTGCATTTCCTGCTGAAAATCTGTTCCAGAGGTGTGCTATTATTTGAGGCCTGGTTATAAATTCTGCTGTCCAGAGGATTTTCTTTTTCCCTTTGTGAATGAGAGGTGACTGTGCTTGTTTGGGCTGCACGAGTATCTCAATTCTCAGCAGATGGCACTATGCTCAAAGGTTGACTCTGGGAGGCACAGGGGAGGACCAGGTCCAAGCAGGAGATGTTGGGGTATTTGTACGGAGTTTGGGTACATAAGCAAGTTCCCAGTACCTGGCTGGCAAGCTGCAGCTGCTGGTGCACAACTTTAGCCTGCCCCAAATGGGCCAAGAGTGGGGGAAGAAGTCATGTTCCCTTGGGGAGAACGTGGAGTGGGCTCTGGGTGCCTCCAGCACAGCCCTTGGGGAAGAACCACGTCCCATGCATTGAGCACACAAGAATGGCAACCCCATTCACATGGATGTAGGTGTGAGTATGGGATACGGGCGTTGTGTTTTCATACGAGCTCGTCAGGAGCATTGTTTCTGCTCCCTCAGTCCCCAGCCCTCTGCACAGTTCCCCTCTGCAATAACAGCTTGCTCACAGGCTTCATTCATGTTCCCCACATGGCACAAACTGAACAGCTGTTCTCAGGACAAAGAAATCAAGCAACTTAAAATTCAGCATAATCTGTAATTTGAATGGAGATATGAAGAGTGGGAAGAAGGAGAGGCGAGGCAGAAGGAGCAGCAGGGGTAGGGACACAAAGCAGAGGTGCGGGATGTGTTGCTGCTAACACCGTGCCGTTCTGTTCTATATCTGCTTTTGGTTTGCTCTTTCTTCAGTTTGAGAGTAAGCAGAAGACCGAGATAACTAAGGTGCTTGTATACCTTGGTCCCTTCTTATTCACAGGCGGAAAGGAGAATAGCAGCAGGGAAGGTACTTGATATATGTGCTGGTGACTGCAAGTAGCACAGTCAAAGCTAGTTTCCAGGGACACCAGATTCAATACAGGCCTTGAGTAGGGTTCCCAGCAGAAACCCAGCACAGAAGGATGATCTCGGTGCTCTCTTGCTCTGAGACAGAACAGAGCTAGGTTATTCAGCATTTTCCACTTGTCTTCAAAAACTGTGTGCGTATGAGGCCTGAAGTGTTGATTTGCACTAAATTGGATGCTTCCTGCCTTTTCTTTGAATTACAGTTGGGGTCGCAGGATCCTCTGATCTGTAAGTCCAGCACAGGCGGATTTAGGAAACAGCAATAACTAGCTAAGAATAATTTAGGACTGGAGTTTACCTCACCTGCAGCCAAATTAGCTAAGAAAGCACGTCACAAGGTCTACTTAATATCTCCAGGGGGTAGGAAAGGTGCACGGAAAACAGAGCGTGATGCTTCTGTTGGCCGTACTTTGCTCTGTGTGTTAGGGAGATCTGAGCAGGAACTGAAAGAAAAGATTCGTGTCCCTTTTGGAGTCTGCTCAGCTCAAACCCTGCCTGTTTCTAACAGGTACCTGTCTGACCTCAACCTAAAACATAGAAAAATGATGGTGTGGGATGTTTTTGCTTTGTTTTGTTTTTGTATTTGTTGTTAATCTGACCATTCTGTGTGTTGCCCTTTGTGTTCACCTTCGAGGTGTTACACTGGAGAAACCTCTTTGGAAGATGGTCACAAAGACTGTTCCTCCTGGTGGGTCACTGTTTGAAGCCTGAGGTCATTTTTGTGCTCTCTTCCCCCAGTGCACTGATTACCTCAGGTTACTTACAGCCTAACGCTTGACATTTTATTTGCAGGAAAGTTCGTCCATGCTTTACCTGAGCCTCTGGCCATTAGTTTCCTCCCCCGGACATACTGATTGCTGACACTGTCCTTTCACATATGCCCAGTTCATTAAGTGATTAAGCTGGCACTTACTGCCAGCTGCAGAGAGGGCATGGCAGTCCTGCACTGAATAGGACAAGACAGTTCTCTCCACTTAACGTCTCTTCTTCCACACATATTCAACACTTGCCAATGGAAGAGAACATGCTGATAATGTGTTTGAAAGCACTCATCACTTTTCCAGACTATTTGAAACAAATCAAGGGCTTTATCCTGGAGGGGAAGGATGCAAAGAGCCTTTTCCCTTTGCTTCACTAGGCAGCTGAGCAGGCTCCAAGATTTCCATAGTCAATGTGGCAAATCTACTATTCAAGACCATCAGATCCACATGAACTGTTATACTGAGCTTTTTGTTCATGCACATAAGGCTGTGCTGATCAGTCTTGCAGGGGGACATACTGGTCACTGAGTAGCTGTGAAGGCACTTCTTACCTGATCTCTGCTTCTGAGCTATGAAGCAGAGGGGACTATGCACCTTTTTCCCTCCATTGAACGTCCCGTTTAATCTGCTCAGGCTCAGTTCTCCAGGACAGTCACCGTCCTGTTCTGTACGTGCAATGCACAGGCTACGTGCCAAGGCTAGTGGGGGCCCTGGGGGCTACTGTAATGAATAATAGCAATAAAAGCACATGGTGAGTCTTTTTGATCAACATTGCTGGCTTTATTCAGTATTAGGAAAACAGCAATATTGATATTTGCCAGAAATTATAGCAGATTGACCTAAGTGTAGTGAGATTCTCCTCACATATAGAAACAGCAGAGGAGAAGAAACAAAGAAAAAGAGAAACACCTTCAGAAGCAACAGAGATGTGGGGAAAGTGGCGTTTTTAGATGAACCTACAGGGTTCAGCTCGCTTAGCCCACTAAGACAAAGGCTGAGTAGATACATTTAATCTCTATAAATATGTTGGGGTAAAGAAAAGAACTGCTTACAAAAAAAAAAAAA
>VXAA01000726.1:155490-172245 GCA_013399115.1 Anseranas semipalmata
AAAAAAAAAAAAAGATTTAGAAGAAATGAGTATAAATAGGCCATGAAATAGAAGCTGATTTCTAACCATCAGAGCAGTGAGTCTGGAACAGCTTCTTAATGCCAATAGGAAATGTCTTTTATTAATGATTCAGTGAGAGGACCATCAGGCACACACAGTCTTCATCTGGTCTGAAACAAACTGGTCTGAAACTTGAGGCCATGTACAACTGCTGAGTTTAACTTCACTAAAATAACTGACAGCCAGTAATGGATGTTTGGTTTTTTTTAGTGTTTTTTGTTTTGTTAAGACATTTTGTGATACTGTGTCTCCTGCCATCTCATTTCTCTCTAAAAATATCTGTTTCCAAAGCCCAAGGATACCTGAGCACTTGCAGCAACAAAATTGATCCCTCATGTGCATGGATGGTAACATTTCGAGGAACACAGCTGCTCCCTTGCACAATTTATCTCCACATGGACAGAAATTAAAGCCCTTTGACAGGTGAGAAAATCCAGCCAGGCAGCTATAGACATTGATCAGAAAGTGCCTGATGCTATTTTAATGATGAAGGATCACCGAGGCAGAGCAGCCACTCACCCACCCTGAGGACCACTGCCCTGCTCATTGACTGGTGCTCATTGCAGTGGAAATGGCAGTGTCACCAAAGAGCAAAGCCTGCCCTCACTGCACCGAGCCATCATGGGGACAGTGACAAACACACATACAAATTTGACTGTTGCCACCTAATTGGTGGCATTTAATGACCTGGGACTCAGGAATGGTGTGGACTCAGGACCCACCTCTGCTGGACTCTTTGGGTGGGATTCATCTCCAGATTGTAGGCACCAAAATGCTGCTGTCCAGATGTCCCATGTTGGGGCAGGTGGTTAGTGTTGCACCAACGCTCAGTGACGTTTCCCCCAGGGGCTCTTGTTGGCGAAGTGTGGGTGATCCTCAGAGCTGAGGCTTCCTCGCTGTGCATCGCCTGCCAGCCAGCAGCACTGGGACCATGATCTTAACCACGACCTCAAAGTCCTTCTGTGGTACGACCAAGGAGGGCAGGGGGGTGCCAGGACTGTGGGGGGCTCTGGGCAAAGGAGCTGGGTGACTTTTTGTCTCTTGGGACCTCTTTGTTTTCTGGGTGTTGTTGCTATGGCAGCTGCCGCCTGTCATTGCTGCTCGAGGTGAGGAGCGGGCGGTTCACACTGAAAAACATCCTGGAAATCCTCATCCGTATACAGAATCCAGCCCAATTTCCAGGTCTCAAGAACATCTCAGACGTTCCCATGTCCCTTCCTCCCCCAAAAGTGCAGCGAGACTCCTACTCCTTCTACCTTGGAAGGAAAAGCATGGTTTGGTTGTTTTTTTTTTACTGATGTGCCAGAGACCAATGTTTTGCCCAGCCAGTCCTTCCCAGGAAAGCTTTTACTGGTAGCACTGATGTTGAAAGCACTTTGAGTGAAATCCATCCCTGCATTTTACCAGGAAATTTGTGTTGAAATGGCAAACAGTCCCTGGAGGCAGGGATGAAGCAAACCTGAAAGAAGAAGAAAACCTTTTTCACAATCAAAGGCAACCCACTTGCAAAGAGGGAAATATCTCATCTGGGAAGAAGAAAATGGATTGGGGGTAACAAGAGGCTTGCCACAACAACAAGACTTTCTCAGTAAACAGGATTATATCTGAACTATTCCTATGTAAAACAAAAACAAACAAACAAACAAACAAACAAAAACCCGCACATACTTTCTGAACTTGAGACAGAATATCAGAGCCACCCCACTAGAAAGAAATATTTTGGTAGAAGCTGCTTCTAACTAAAGTTCTGCGACCTTTGAAGGTCTGAAAAAACCTTGAAGATCTGAAACGGCTTCCAAGAGTTGTCTCCTACTAATTGTGATGTTTTTTAATCCTGGTTTCTCATACACTCCTTTTGAAGCATCTCATTCTTTCCACCTGTCCTCAGTTGCTAGCTGACTAGTTGATTTTATCACCAAACAGGCACAATGACTGAGATTAATTTGGCGCAAGGGCTCATGAACAGAGATCTCTGTGGCTTACTGAAGCAATCTACAACCAAACAGAAACTAAACAGCCTCCTCTAAATTTTAATAAGTTTCAGCAGAAAAATAGGGACAATATCTTCCATCACTAAAATACCTGTTCCACATCCTGGAGTATCAAGGTTTCAAAGATTTCAAAGAACAGGAACACAAATCCAGGTTGAAGTACCTCCTATAAATATAGGCCTGACCTTCAGATCCATTCATCCATCACTTCTTCCCAATGGCTTTGTAGGAGCAACCCACTTAAAACTCCGCCTACTCATTTAAAGCAAGCCTCCAGGTGGATTTAGGATCACAGGTGTACTTCTGGAAAGTGTCTGGTCTCGGCTGTATCTGTGCTTAGCTTTAGTTCCATCACTTGATTTTGTTCAAATAACACAAGATCCAGTAGCACTTACCCTGGCTGCCAAATTCAGATGCACAGCTACAAAAACATAATCTGAGCATGTGTCTAACATTTAGCGTAAGCACTGCTCATGTCTTCCAGCAGGTATCCCCAAACCAGGAGGGGAGCCGACGAGAGTGATATATATAACCCACAGATGGGTGCTCTTCGGAAACAACTGGGGTGAAAATGAAGCAAAGCACCAGCCTTGGCTCAGACTGTGCCAGGAGCCCAGTGACTCCTTTCAGCTCCACCCAGCATCGCTTCACTTTGAATTGGTGACTTGAAGCTTTGTGAAATTACATCACTGTAGGTGACTGGCGGGTCACTGTCACCAGTGGGCGTCAGATACCCAGGTGCCGTAAGGACTGTTTTTCTGTAAGTATTGCATGTCCCTGTTAGAGTTTTACAAATGCTAAATTTTCCAATAGCATGACCACAATCACCTGGTATCTTTGGGGTCTTATATTTTTGATGGTAGGAGATGGTAAGAATGAGAACAACAAGAGCCATATGAAGTAAAGAGGTCATTTTATCAATTTCATTTTGCATCTATCCACAAGACTTCACTCTAGTAAGAGAATGGATCTAAACTAGGATCAGACTTGTTAGCCATTAGTTCTGCACTCTTAGAGATGTCTGCAGAAACCCAATGACTATTATTTTGATGGCAATTGAAAGAGTGTTTGCAGACTTGTGGAACAAAATGATATAATTTAGTCATTTTCTGTGAGATAATAATGATGCTCTAATTGAAAAATGTACTCTGATGTAATTACCCTACATCTTTATAGGCCTGCCTCAGGAGCACATTAAAAGAACAAATAGGATATTTTTATTGTGCCATGTGAGAAAAAGTCCTCAAAGTTTTACTTGTATTATTTCATGCATGTTCTGGAGATGGAAGCCTCGTAAAATCAAAATGTTTTCCTAACTTGATCTGGCAACCTCTTGGGGCAGGATCTGAAAGCAGCTTTAGGCACAGAAATCAGAGACAGACTTAAAGGTGGGGCTCACACATACGCGTGGGTGTGCTGTGCCCTAGTATGCCTTGGGGTATCTCCCTCAGCTTCCATCTGCAGCTCCTGAAGGACATAGGTCTCCGACATGTCACCTTCTGCCAGACCACCCGCAGGTAGGTTATATACGCCTGAGTGCCTGAAATGGCGCTGGGTGCCTGTGTGTAGGCCCCTGTCCTGCCACGGGGCTGGACAGGACACCATCACCTGTGGTCTCCCTGTGGGTGAGCTCTAGGGGATCCATTTCTGCACAGGGGTTTCTGATATTACCCTTGGGATGTAAACAGCCACATCTGTGCATGCTACAGCAGCACTTTAGCTCTGGATCTTTAACTTCTCGGCAGCACCAGCGCTTGTGAGGACCCATATCCTCCACGCGGCCCTCTGCGGGAGCCCGTGCAATGGGACGCTGAATCGGTGCACAGCTTATCTAGGCTACAGAGGACCTCACCTAAAATATCTGTACTATCACGGTCTGTGCTAACGAGCATGGCACAATTAGCTAAGCAGAAGCAACAACACCTTCACTGTAAAGAAGGGACGGTGTATCTGAGGTTGTTAATGGGCTGGGAGCCCCTCGCTGGGGCTTACAGGGATGGCTGGAACTGAGCTGCCGTCATCCTAACTGCTGCCCACTGCAATCCCAGGGAGCAGAAACGCATCGGGTCCTATTTACAGAATCACAGAATCACAGAATCGTTCAGGTTGGAAGAGACCTCCAAGATCACCTAGTCCAACCTCTGACCTAACTCTAACAAGGCCCACACTAAACCATATCTCTAAGCTCAACATCTAAACATCTTTTAAAGACCTCCAGGGATGGTGACTCAACCACTTCCCTGGGCAGCCCATTCCAATGCCTAACTACCCTTTCGGTAAAGAAGTTTTTCCTAATATCCAACCTAAACCTCCCCTGGCGCAACTTTAGCCCATTCCCCCTCGTCCTGTCACCAGGCACGTGGGAGAAGAGGCCAATCCCTACCTCACTACAGCCTCCTTTAAGGTACCTGTAGAGAGCGATAAGGTCACCCCTGAGCCTCCTCTTCTCCAGGCTAAACAACCCCCAGCTCCCTCAGCCGCTCCTCATAGGACTTGTTCTCCAGACCCCTCACCAGCTTCATTGCCCTTCTCTGGACTCTCTCGAGCACCTCCATGTCCTTCTTGACAGTTCTTGTCATTTACTGACATTTCTGCCGTGAACAAGGAACTGCCAACCCAGGAGCCCCACAGGAAGCACAGGGAGAGCAGAGCTGGTGTCAGGAGCCCCTTTGGTGGAGGAGAAATGGCTGGTGCTTCAGCAGCTGCTCTGAAACTCAAGTAATAGCACACTGCAGGCAATCAGCATTTACTCACCTAATTTTTCCAGTCTTCTAGGCATGTGGTGTGGTAACACTACCCCCCCGAGATGAGACAGCCCAGCTCAGTGTACACACCAGTTCTTGCTGGGATCCTTCCCATACCAAGCAGGACAAACTGGTGGGCCAGGATCTCCATGAGAGTGAAGCAGAAGATGGCTGCCTTCCTCCTTTCCTCTGCTCCCCAGAAAAAGCCCCTGCTCTAAGAGGAAGTTCAGGAGCCAGGAAGCAGCATGAGGAGAATACAGCAGAACCAGAATTCTCCTGTATTCACCCAAAGGCCCCCAGCAGGTCCCCCCCAGCGCACTCCCCGCCTTGATCATCACAGAGAACAGGCACATCTTGCCATCATCTGCATTACATTTGCTGCCCCCAGAGCCTATCCTGACTATTCCGGGAGGGATAGACAGGCTCATAATATATTAATGAGCGAGAGCTTTTTATTTATGACACAGCCTGCTCCCTGCTATGGGCTGGAGGCACTGTGCAATAAGTCATAATAAATATAATGAAACACTATAAATAAGTAACCAGCTTTAATCCTAGCTGCAGAATTACGAGGCTGATTAATGAACGAAAATTAGATTTTTGTTTTCATTGTTCAAGTTTCTCTGGAAGCTGTGATTTTCAGGGTCTTTACCTGAGACTCCGTGAAGGGGCAGGAGACATAGCCAAAGTCAGAGAGGTGGGAGTGATGCAGGCACCAGAGGGAAGGGCTGGTGCATTCGTCCTTCATGTTGGGACCAGCAGAACGGGGGGTCAGGGGGAGCGGTGTGGTGCCACTGGTTGGTCTCAGTACAAACAGCTCCTCATCCCTCTCAAAACCAGCAGCCACACTGGGAAATGACTTAGAGAAATCCTGGCCTTTGTCCTGTGTGGCACCAATTCCCTTTAAGATACCACCACAGCTAGTGCTGGCTGAGACCTGGGCAGGGATTTCTCTTTCACTCACGGTAAATGTCTTCATTTCTGGTATAAAGTCATTTTAAGCCAGCTGTGACATAGGTTTGGATGATGACATCACTGGTACCCATCAATCTTCTCTCCTTTGGGCCACAGGGTGAGAGGCGGGGGCCAGGCTTGGTCTCTGCCCCCTCGGTCAGCAAGGAGCACATAGGCTGGTCCATGAACCAGAGCTGCCATTGTCAGCTGATGTCCTGCTCTCCCTATTTCACCTCCCGCCAGCAGAAGCTCCTCAAGAAGTTGCAGGCTGAGAAAGCCTTTCGGGAGGAGGTTCAGGGTTTTCAGGAGAGAATGAAGAGCTTTCGGGAGAAGATCAAGGTGTTTCGGGAAAAAATCAGAGCTTTCAAGATGGCCATCCAAGCCTTCTGGGAGGAGGAAAAGCCCATTTGGGAGGAGGAAGCTGCCTTTTGGGAGGAAGAAAAGGTTTTTCAGGAGGAAGCAGAAACCTTCTGGAGGGAGTATTGTGACTTCTGGAAGAACTATAATGCATTCTGGAAGAAGGATGAGGATTTCTGGAAAGAAGATCAGCTCCTCTGGGAGAAAGACAGAGTCCTTCTGGATGAGGACAGAGTCCTATGGGCAGAGGAAAAAGCCCTGTGGGCGGATGAAAAAGCTCTCCTGGAAGAGGAGAGAGCTGTCTGGAAAGATGAGGAAGCACTCCTGGAAGATGAAAAAAACCTTGAAGAGGATAAAATATTGATCTGGCAGGAGGCCTTTGGTCCCGAGAGAGAGGAAGGACTGCTCCTGGCTGTCGCTGGGGATGACTCTTGGGATGTCGCTGTCTGCAGGGGAAGAGCATAAATTGTTCTGCTAGTCTCAGAAACATGAAAGCCACGTATACTGGCATTTATTTAACAGTGCTGCACTTCAACCAGTTCTCTGAAATAACATCTCTAGATATAGGTAAACCGGAGTAGTTTGTTTGTGCTATTTGCTTTAAAGCCATTGCACGTGTTTTCAGGACCTCATTTATTCCTTCGAGGTCCTGTAGTCTGAGCAATGGGGTACACCCCTGCTTTCCTGGCCTGCCACCAGGAGGAGGGGTGTGGGTGGGTAAAGCCATGAGGTGAGGGCTTCGTGGCTGAGGTCGTGTTCTGGAGCTCGCAACAGTTCACCTAACTTAGTGCAGTTTCTATCAACTGAGTCAACCATTTATATCAACTGATAAATGACAACCTTCTGATCCCCCATATTTAAGAGTCACAGTTAAGACTCCTATGAGTCTTAATGAGGAAATTCTTCCTGTTCCAACAGGTTTGGACTTTGAGTCCCCACATAACTTCTCGGGAGCATGATGGGAACATTTACCCGCTCGGTTTAGCCCCACACATCCTCTGTCTACCTGAGACCAGCTTTGGTATCAACCTTTCTGATGGGGACAGAGGATGGGGAGAGAAGTGGGAGAGATTACAGAAGTCAACAGCATGTGGAAATAGATGCAAGCTGGAGGGAAAGTTGGCAGAGAGTCCATCAGCAAGGGGGAAATAAATTGTGTGTGTGTAAGATCAGGAGAAGACACACACAGGGATTTGGGTTATTATTCACCTGCTGAGCAACTATTGCCAGAGCACTCCCTTCTCCCGCAGAGCGCAGGAGCCTCTCACAGAAAATCCTTGATAAATGCAGTGCAACACGTGGTGGATGTCCAGCAATATTTTATGTGGTGTGAGCACAGACCCAGTGCCTTCTGCTGAGAAAAGCAGTTGTGGCGCAGCGATTGCTGTTGTTCTTGCCTTGCCTTTCTGATATGTTGGATTTTTTTCAAGGAGGAACTGAGCTCAGATGCTTTACATTTTTGAAGGCAGAGCTGCAAAGGCTGATCTAGAGGCAAAGCTCCGTGTAACCCTCTGAACATCCAGGAGAGTCAGGGACAAGAGCAACAGTGAAAAGCTCTCCTCTCAGTCAAACCAGGCTCTGAGCTTTCGCTGGTATGCTAGCATTAGTAGCTCACTCCCCTTCAAGGTGAGCTTTTACACCAAAAAGGCTCAAGGACATGGTGTAAAAGCCTTTACAATTGCTGCTGAAGAATCAAGTGACTTCTGCAATTGTCAGGCATGCTTGGGCTGTCACTCACGTTCAGTCCTTTGTGATCTGCTGCAGGATAAGGGTGGTTGTCCTGCTTAATTGTGCTCAAGACAAATTATGCACTATGTCTTTCCTGAAAAATCCATGAATATTTATTGCTCAGTGAATAACCAGCCCATAAAAACAAAGCCAGCTGATTCAGCTGTGGTAGGAATGCTTTGCAACCTTTGTTATTATTATTCTATTATGCAAGCCAGAGATGAAAATGACCTATTAGACCATTCAGTGCAACTTCCTGCAAATTCAGGAGACTTACACATTAGAGTTTTATCATTAGGTGCTATAGAGAGAAAGAACCTTTCAGAAAATAACAGTATGCAAAAAGCACATGTCATTTAATATATTTGAATGTCAAAAAGCCAGGAATTTATTTCAGTTATTCAAATCCACACGTCAAATTAACATCCATTTAAACTAAAATTAGGTATGTTTTCTCTCACAAAGAACTTGAAGCACATGAAATGCTCTTATGAGAGCTCCTATTCACTTCTTCCTTCACAGGAGAGCAGAACAGCTTTCTCTGGTGAGAGTGCTGTCAGTATAGTACAATGGTTAAAATGAAACTTAAGGCATTACACAGTGCAGTGCAGAAGAAACCAAAGTTTAGGCAGGAAAACGGGTGTACTAGTACAGTTTTAGACTGCTGGTAGCTCCCCCCAAAGTACTCCATCCATCTGGCAGCTTCATTGGCACTTGCTTGGGTGACACTGCTGGAGAGAGAAAGGAGCCGTGTACAGAAGGCTTACTAGGGCTGGGAATTCTCAGTGGGAAGTTAAGGGACACCTGCTTAGCTCTGGGCTGAGGATGAATTTCAGGCATGAAGCCGATCTCTACTGACTTCCTGGGATGATAAAAATAATGAGGGGAGCAAATAAAACAACCACTGTAAGGAAAGGCTCAGTTTGCCACCCTTAAAGCATGCAGATGGATGCTGTTGAGCTGTGAAATTCAGAGTAAAAAAAATACATAAATACACCTCTCTTGGTAGAGTTTGCTGATATGGCATAGGTTGGCTGTTGGGAGCAAGAAAGAAGAGGACATGCCTGAAGAACTGAAGAAGTTTAAAGCACGGACTCACCTGAGGGATGGTGGAAGGACCTGAAGAAGCTGCCAGGTCCACCTATGCCTCAAGAGAGATTTGAACACCAAATGCCAGTGCTGAGCTGCACCAGTGCTGGTGAGTCCTGCAGAGCGATGTACGGAGCCCTGTCCTGCATGACGGGGTGTCTCAGACCTGCCTGAACAGACAGCAAACCTGGGGTGGACATTGATGTAACTGAAGACCATAATCAAACTTCTTGCAGTTGCATTTCTTATAAAGAGGCATTACAGAATAAAAGAGGTACAATTAGTGCAATTTCAGAGGGATAAAACCCAAATACAGAGAAACATGGTGAACCCAAACACACCTTATATGTTGGTGGTGCAAATCACACAGAGCCAATAACCTTCCTGCTCTCCCTTTGGTGCTGTGCAAAGGTCTGGCAGGGGGCTTGTGCCAGAGCTCACCTGCCCTCTGGTGCGGGTGATGCACTTCTAGTTCTCCCCCCCTGGAGATCCTTTGTAAATTGGAGAAAAATACGGAAGCATTATGGAAAATATCACAGAAAAAATATGTCTGGGCATTATCCATGCTGAGTGTCAGCCCTGGCCTCAGTCACAAGCCAACAAGGATGCTGATAAACCTAAAACTCATCTTTGTGAGTCATCCTCAAGTTTTTTTTTCTTTCAAAATTTCTGTTCACGGTATTCACAGCAGGCTATTTTGTGTTCAGGGCCACAACTGTGGAAGCAACGGGCTGCAACTTCGTACCTCTAAAAACACAGAACAACCCAAAGCCCAATGTGTCTTACAGAGGGATGGCAACAACTTCTGCACAGAGCAGTAAAGAGATTGAGTCATTAGTGCCAAATCAGCATAAATATTTGAATAGGAGGAATAAATAGCTCCTGAGCTTACCTGCACATCTGTTAAAATGCTGTCATCAAAAAGCATTCCTGACGCATCTGTGGAGCCAGCTGGTGGGAGATGCAGAACGTGAAAAAATGGTGAGGAGTAATTTAAGTCAACTGACATGTCTGCAGGTGTCATAAACTGGAATGGTAAAAGTGACAGAGTAAAACTAAATTTATTCAGTATATGTATGTATCTATATCTATGTGTGTGTGCGTACATCTATAATTTCCAGCCCTTTGTGTCAGTCATTACATAGGAGCAGCGTAAAAAAGCTGGGAGGCAGGCCTGTGACTCATGTGAAACTGGAGGTATGGAGAGCATCCAGTCACAAATACCAATCCCACCACTCTGCCAGGAGCAAGACTGAATTGTTGAGGAGTTGATGCAGAGGGTGCCACAGAAATAGAAGGAGCAATTAGAATACTGGGGCTGAGAATATCAGATAAAAATATCAAAAAATAACTGTGCTTTTGACCTTTAGAATTCAACATCTACTTTGAGTTGCAGAGGAGAGGAACCACTAAAAAGCTGTGTTTTTAAACAACTTTGTAGTGCTGAGAATCTCTCCTCTCTTTTTTCTTTTTTTAATTTTCCATTACTTATTGATTGAAGCAAAAGAATGATTGGCAGAGAGGGAGGGAATTCCAGATTCTTGAAATCTGGGGACTTTGGGGACAGATTTTGTCCTGATCCAGCAGTTTTCTCAGTCTATGCAGTCCCTCAGAGTACCCGAAATATTCCAAAGTCACATCTAAATCTGTATTTAAAATTAAAGCTGTGATTCTGCTATAGCTGGATATTTGGGATCTTCAGAAACCATGGTGGCAGCCCTGGAGCTTTAAACACAGCTTGGATCTTGGATCTTCAGCTTTGCACTATGTTATAAATGACACAAAACCGCCAAGCAAACAACCAACTTTCCTTGGCTGCAAACTATCCTCTTATTTGTGATTTTTTTGCCCCCTGCTCTACTCATCACACTACACTGCCTCTGCTCTTGGAAGTGTTGCTTCAGTCACTCCCAGCAGGAGCCGTGCACCTTGTGATGGACCAAACCTCAGCAGTAATGCTGGGGAAGCAGGTGACCTCAGCGTGGGGCTGTGACAGCATACCTTTCGTGACATCACCTTCCTCAGCATCCCGTTCCCCACCATGCTGCTCAAGGACAGCATGCCAAAAATTAATTAAGGATAGTATCTCATACAACTATCCATCCTCCAAATCTTTAACGTGAGTTAGGGCGTCACGATTTTCTTATCCCGCGGCACAGCTTTCTGAGCATTTTTGCGTGGGACCTTTTCCAGTAGAATTACTGTTATTATTATTATTATTCACATGAACACCACATTTCTAGGACTCTGCTTAGGTAGACTGAGAGCACTGAAATACAAGTTGGGTTGAAAAGCTGTTATGTAGCTGCTCGTCCTACCAGTAGATCTCCAAATCACGTATGGATTTTTTTTTGCCCTTGTCCTTACAGGACTGCAAGTGTGCAGTCCTTACTGAAGGAAAGGCTGAAGGAAACAAGTACGCCCAAAGTAAAGCAGGTGCCTCTTTGGTGAGCACGCTCTGTCTGTGCTGACTCACAAAAGAAGTGCTTTCCCCACAGGCTCCACAGCGATTTCGAGCTGCAGCCCAAACACACGAAGTCACGCTGCAGGGCAAGCTATATGTTCCCCAGTTACTTCACACCCCTCATATACGCACTTCATTTTTCGAGTTGTCTACATTGGGCTTGCGTCATTCCAAGATGCATGGTGTTTTCTTCTCGGCCCCACTCAAGTTTGCATCTGTGCAACTTGCAGCTATGTTTAATTTAAAAAGGCAGCCCAAGGGAAAGTCATTAATACCATGAAATAATTAAGAGATGAAGAAACAATTGGTGTGACCTGACCCTTCACACAGATCAGCTGAGGAGTGACATCTCCCCAAGAGCAGATGCAATCAAGGGTGGATGGAGACAGACCCAATTAACAGGGTGGATACAGCTTGAGTCTACAGAGTCAACTCCAAACAGATCTGACTGGGGGGACAGCAGGTGAGGAGATACCTAGCACACCTCTGCATACGTATTCCCACAGATTG
The DNA here is from genome assembly GCA_013399115.1 of Anseranas semipalmata. Classification (NCBI taxonomy): domain Eukaryota; kingdom Metazoa; phylum Chordata; class Aves; order Anseriformes; family Anseranatidae; genus Anseranas; species Anseranas semipalmata. The sequence continues at coordinate 167,388 of VXAA01000726.1, forward strand.
CTCTGTTTGCATCTCCTCTCTCACAGATACTTGTGATGCAGCTTCCATCACAAGCACTTTCTACCAGCTGAACATCTGACATCCTCCAGCAGTTTTATCTTACAGCTCCTCTGTGCACTAAGGACAAATGTTGTATCGGTATAACAGGCTGGAAAACGAGGAGCTGTCTGTGCCACCAGCACGCATGGCCTGGGTGCATACTAATGCCATACTGGAAGCCCAGGGGCACACCAGTGTCCTTGCCCAGTGCCGCAGTTTACTTGGGAAGGAAACAGAGGCAGACATGAGAGACGCAGATAGGTCTGGATGTCAGGGGTAGGACTGCAACCACACTATAAACCTCAGGTCTGGACTAGGGTCCACAGAATCACAGAATGGTTGAGGTCGGAAGGCACCTCTGGAGGTCCCCTGCCCCAACCCTGCTCAAGCAGGGACACCCAGAGCAGCTGCCCAGGACCACGTCCAGGTGGCTTGTGAAGATCTCCAAGGAGGAGACCCCACAACCTTTCTGGGCAGCCTGTGCCAGGGCTCAGCCACCCGCACAGCACACAAGTGCTGCCTGATGCTCAGAGGGAGCCTCCTGGGTGCCAGTCTGTGCCCACTGCCTCCTGTCCTGGTATTCATCCAGCCTGTACATCAACCACTTGTCTTCGAAGATCTTATGGGAGACAGTGTCAAGGCCTTACTGAAGTCCAGGTAGACAAGTCTAGATAGTCCAAAGATTTAAAGGTTGATATTCAGGCACAAAATGTGACTAATGCATGAAAGGACTGCATACCTCCAAGGGTCTGGGCTGGGGTGACCTGTCTGGCAGTAGAAAGATGGCTCTCAGAGGCCTGACCCTGGGTTTTCGGGGCACCACACAGTGCACTGACCACAGCCGCCTTCTCCTCTCCTTGCCCGCAGCCACTGTGGAGGTCCCAGAAACAGCAGCAAGGACAAGACCATGCTGTACAAAACCCCTAAATGCAACACAGTGATTTCCAGGCTCCCTTTTGAACAGGTGATAAGATAACCCCAGACTTCAGATGCTCACGTACCACCTAACCACACACTTAACACCTCTGCAGCATGTTCACGCCTTACGTGCTCACAGTCCTGCTGCCAGCAGCGGGGCCAACCCCTCTTGTGTAACAAGAGGAACACTATTTTTACCCAGTTGCTGTTGATAGTACACCACAGGCGCTTTGGGAAACCTGTGGGCTGGATTTCCTAAGGAACAGCTAAGTCACCTCCTAGACAGCTCAGCTCCAGGTGGCAGGCATTGACACCGTCACCCCCCGAGACCCCCCGCAACAAACGTCACCCTCTGGCACCCTCTGCTGCGCTTTGTCTCTCTGTCGTCATACCACGTGTAACCAGGCGCTTTGAGAAGTGCAGGAAAAATCAAAATAAACCAGGGAGAAGTGCTGGTTGGAAAGAGAGGTCGTGGCCAGGACAACCCAAACAGATGGGGCCAGGACAACAGCTACGGCCAGGACAAGTCTTCTCATAACGTGCTTATTTTCAGCTGAACAGCAAACAACAGTGACAAGTATATGCGATGTTTAGTCGCTAAAATGATTTGCATTTTATGTAGTGGTGCTGGACTCCTCAATTTAGTGCTGGCATGTGAAATTATCAATTCACAACCTGAAGCACAGAGACAATAGCTGGTGCAGCACACATTGTCATTGGTGCGTATTTTTAGACTGTTGTAGGCGTTCGCAGTCATTTTGAAGTGCCTTGATAATTTTGCATGCATTTCGTTTTCCAGCAGGAATTAAGCTTGCTTCCTGAGAGGTCACATAATGAACAGTGTGCAAAAAAAAATAACCAAGGGACTGTGTTTTCACCTCAGGTCAGGGCAGGCTTTTGGGGATGACCACAACTCTGAGGCTGTACAGCCATGCCTTCTGCTTGTCTCTCTGAAGGGCTTTGAGCTGTCAGGCACAAGAATTTTTTGTGACTCTGCCCATTTTACCATGCTCTCAAGCATGGGTGTACTCCTCACTGGTTGCAGGAAGGTTTCACTCATAGATGCTCGCATCCTACAGCTTTTTTGGGGCCAGGGACAGGTTTGGAGGAAGGGACTTGGGCTATCGTTCATCTCTGATCAAATCAGGATTTGTCGGGAGAGCTGAGGCAGTGAGGGCAAGGGAAGACTCCAATACACATCAAGCATTTGCCATCATGGAGGAGCTTTTCAGCAGCTTCCACAGAAAATCCACACTCTGCAAATTAAATTTTAATTAAATTAAACAGTAAATGTGGCAATGTAATTATTACATGTTGATGGGTTTTAACACCAATAAATATGTCTGCATGCATGTGCATTCATGTGTGTATGTCTGCAAACAGATGTCTCTGGGTGTATAATCACACCCACAACGACACCTAGACCTGCCCAAGGCCACATACACTTTAAAAAGCGCTTTTTGCTCAAAGATTTACCCTAAGTAAATCTAAAAGCTGCATGAAATTTCTAGTGCCTGCTCCTGCAGTGGCCTGAAGTTGGGCTCCTTTGGCAAGGGGTTTCATGGGATACAAGGAGGGGAACAAACAGGCAGCTTTTTGGTAGGGTCAACTCAATCTTGACAACAGTCGTGCGTGGCTGGGTGTGTGCACAAACCACAGGACCCAACCTTGCTCTCCAGACTGACCCCAGCCTTTAGGAACGTGGTGTTGGAAGGGATTACAGGAAGGCTTCAGGTCCCTAAAAGGGCTGCCTGCAGTGTGGTTCCTGTTCCTTTCTGAAAAGGAAGCTTTGTTGATACAAGGGAAACATGCCCTGTGGCTTTTGGAAAGGGCTTGGATTATTCTCTTGAAAATAATACATTGTCCCTGTTGGATCAGGTCTGGGAAGTGTTGCTATTTTTTTCCATTTGAGAGTCATGGCAGGCACTAACACACATTTTTAGTCTGTTCACTGTGATTTAGCAAAGTAGAGATAGAGTCATGTATTTATTGTTGGTGAACAACGGGTCTGTGTGAGCTTAATGTCAAAGAGTTCTGCGCATGAGGTGCCGGTGACATTTTCGGATGTCTGTCCCTGTTTTAGGAGCGGATCCCTGGAAGAGGAGGGTGAGGGCAGTGGGCAGCGAGGGCTGGGGGCAGCCAGGACGGGGAGAGGGGCTGAGGTGGAAGGTGGGATGGGGGCGAGGAGGGGTGGGAAGGCTTGGCCAGGGTGAGAGGAGGTGATGGGTGCGCAGAGCAGGAGCGCTCAGACCAGCCGGCTCCACTTGCACAGCTCCTTCCCCACACCGCACCGCTGTGGAAGGCCATCGGTCCTGCCTCCCGCTGCCCTGGAGTCTGGGCTTTCTCTGGCCAGGAGCGTGGTCCGGGGGCTGTAGTAGGGGGAGCAATTCAGACATCAACTTGGAGATCAAGAGGAACCAAAGAAGCAAAACAAATGGTGGGAATTAACTGGGAAGAAATAGAGAGTAGAGCAGAAAACCTAAGTATGGCACTGTGTCACCTTTTGGACAGCGTATGGGGTTCTAGAATCTCCATCTCCAGAAGTGGAAAGGATGCAGTGGAGGGAAGCCGGGAAGTCGGGAATGTGGGATGGCTCTGGCACAGCTCAGCCCAGAAAAGAAGTGACTGGAGACAGAAATAAAAAAGGTCTATAAAGGCCAGAGTGGCACAGATGAAGCTGCTGGTCTTCACTAGAACCAAATTCAGGAGCCATCGAAAGAAACTGTGTCGGCATGAACAGCATTCACTGTTTTGGGTGTCAGGTGTTTCCTGGTTTTCAGAAGTTTAGTTTTAATCACTAGGCTTTTCCAAGTCTTCACAAGTTTGAAGTACGTGACCTTGAGCGTAACATACCAGAGCAACTTTAATTCTCCATCAACCAAGTTCTGCTGTTGGCAGCAGAGTTTTGTGCTGAGCACCAGCCAATCAGCCCCTTCCACGGGACAGGAAGTCTTCTAGCACCTAAAAATCCATCAGAGAAGTCCTACATATTCTTTAGGTCATGGTACTGTGAAAATCCTCCCATGCCAAAGGGTAACATCTGAACTGAGAGGGACATCCAACGTCACAACCAGCTCCATGGTATGTCCACAAAAAGAAAAGTTAGCACAAAGCATGTGGAGAAGCAGCATGCACATAACGTCACGCTCCAAAGGGCTCTGTTTCACCCTGCCACATCGCTCCCAGGGCTGGCACAGGCCACAGGGCACAGCCACACAAGGACAGCGAGCATGAGAAACAGAGGAAACTCTCGGCAGCAGCCTGCTGGTGTGCAGCACTCTCAGATTCTCACCGCCCCATTGCTAAACACATGGGTATTACATGGGTAAACCCATGTATTGGTTTTATTACTGCCTCAGCAAAAGCATTCCTGCTCTTAGCAATATCAGGAGAGTTTTATGGGCTCATATGGAAGAGACAGACCCTGGTGACAGTAAATTCTCATCATTTGGATTATTATGTCCTATACAAGCCCTTCAGTGTCTGTGTTTCTGTGTTGGATGCCATCAGTAATTCTGTCCCCCTCACTGATCAGTTAATGTTCATAATGAACATCTACCTTGCCAGCTTGCCCCACTAGGCAGCCTCACTGTATTCATCATCACGGCATCTGAATATCCAGCACTGCAATTGCAATCAACGTGATAGACCATCCATGGCATGATTTTTCTCTCATTCCCCAGAGCTGGCCAGAGGAAAACAGCAGTGAGAGACAAAATAACCCTCTTGCTTTTAAACATGACAGTCACGGCCTTCAAGGAGCTTGAGAAACAGACCTCTCGTATTGAACTGGAACTTGTGGGTGCAGGATTATGTTGGACTACCTACATTTTACTACATTGGATCAGCATTGTCTCCTTTTTTTTTTTTTTTTTTTTTTTTTTTTTAAAAAAGAGGTGCT
>VXAA01000726.1:172252-226372 GCA_013399115.1 Anseranas semipalmata
AAGGAGCTGGATTCTTCAGTCAAGCTCTTCAGGATGTGAAAAGCACACCCGACCAGTCGTGCCTACCTGTCTTTGCATGAAAAGGAAGGGCTGCAGAGGTGGAATCACTACCCCAACAGGCCTGCAAGGAGCCAGGCTGGAAGCTGGCTGCTATTGGTAGCTGCTGCAGTTGTTAAAGAGCTGATAGCTATTCTGCCTGAAGCGCGGGGAGAAGGCAACTGCTTACAAGTACTTATTGTGGGGGAAGGTCCAGATGGCAAAATACTACCTCAGCAATACGGCTGCACCAGTAGTCCACTTGCAACATAGCTGTCCCGTGACAGAGTTCACAATACAGCGTAGCTCGGGTCTTGCTGTGTTTTATGGATTTTCTCAAGTATCTGAGAAGAGTAACTTTGGGCACAGATAAAGAGAGGTTCTAGCAGGGTTTAGGCATGGCCTTAAAACAACACTATTTTTTCTCATTATTATTTTCATCCTTAAAGAGAACTTTCAAAGTATTTCAGGAACGTTTAGTGTTTCCCATGAATGTGTAAATGTATGCCCTGAAGCCCTCAGGCAGGCATCCTCCAGGTCTGGCCACGCCATCTGGAGATGATGCCACCCTGGAAAAATCAGGGGGGCAAATCATTCAAAAAGTACATAGCCATGTAAACACTTCTGAAAGCAAAGTGTGTGGTCACCCATAAAAATATTCCTTCAGGATGCTGATGAGTGTTAAAGACCTGCGGTGCTCATCGTGGCAGTGTCAAAACTCCCTTAGCAATGAAGTGACTTGGAGAAAAGCTGGTAAAGGTTGGTTGATGTTCATGACCTCTTTCCAATTCTCGGCTTCTAGAGGCAGGGACAAGCAGCAGATTCCCATACGGTGACAGGAGTAGTCCTGGGGAATGTGCGATCCCAACACAGCGCCATGTGATCCTCAGCATGGGGCCAGTGATGGTGGGAACAGGACATCTGATATGGACACAGACACTGGACGTTCATGTTGGCTTTTGTAGCTGAAATGCGTTCCCCAGCTTTGTGAGGCCATGGGAAATGCTGGTTCCTGGCTCTTCCTGTAGTCAAGCCAAGATTTTTAAGTAGGAAAGCCATCTACCAAGTCCCTGTTAATTGCTTTTGTGGTACATTCGGTTGGGGCTGAATACCACTAATAAGGATAGCTGTTTTGCAATTAATTATCTTCAAAAGGAATTGGGATTCAGCCAAACACTAATGAAGTCAGAGGGAAACGGGAGCTGCACCATGCACGAAGCAATGAAAGAGCTTCACCAGCACTTTAAGAGCTGTATCATTTTCTTCATAAATCCAGGTGGATACATCTTTCTGCAGTCCTTTGCAGTCACTTTTCACACTAGAGTTAGCCATTCCTTCTCCGAATGGTAATACTGGAATCCTGCACTAGTATTTTAAAACAGAAACTTAGCTAAGATGGAAGACTGGCATAAGGTGGAAAAGTCTGGTCCAGAACTTGAAAATATTAATAGAACGAATGAGAAATAGCTTGCTAAGCCTGGAATAACTTACTTAGTGTGGAAAATAGGAAAGGGGGAAAGGTAAAATTGAAAGAAACCCATGCAGGAGGGGCTACCACTTGTTTTCTTTTTTTTTTAAGAAGTGGATAGAAAAAGAGAGACAGGGACCCAGGGGCTAACAGAACCATAAGCTGTGCTGTCATGACTGGCCTTGGGTTAAATAAATGAAAAGGTCTATCAGTTTGGAGCCCATGCCCACCTGCCAGAGCTGCAATGGCCAAGGCAGTGAGAGCTGCTCGCTCACTGGGTGCCACCAGAGAACGACTGATACAAAAGAACAGTGCACGAAATGCCCCTGCTGACACTGCCGGTGACTGCGATGATCAGCAGTCTGTAAGTCTGACATGAGATCGCCGTCTCTATACGGATCGTCGACTCTTTTTTTTCCAAAGGTTTTCAGTCCTGTTGTGGATTAACAGCCAAAAAGAATGGCTTATCCAGCACATGGGTATTAACTATCTGGCAGACATGTTCTTGAGCTTTTGCAGTACAGAAATACACCCACCACATCTTTATGATCCAAATGACTTTATGCACCTTCTGTTAGGCATGAAAAACATCTTCCTTTGTCTTCCCATTCATATGCAAATAAACAACACAGAGGTCTTGCCTATGTCTCCTCTGTATTTCCAGAAAGCTCAGCCACCCTCCTCTTTTCCAGATCATCCAGCCTCATTAGAAATACCTCCCTTTAAAAAATCATTTGTGTGGAATTGCTGGGTTTCAGAGTACAGGAGAGGGTAAGGCAGGCAAGCTTGCTGTGGGCAAATAGGTGAGCGCTGTAAAGGTCAGAAAAGGGAAATGATAATCACCCCAATAAAAAGCACTCTCACAGTCACTACTAAGTTACTGAGAAATAAGCAGTTGTCTTCGTTCCCCTTGACTCTTGGCTGCTGCTAGCCAGAATGAAATAATTAAAATTACTCAAACCAGGCACTTTAAGATTCCTTCCCATGGTACAGCTCCATTTCCCCACCTATCTCTGTGTCTAGGATTTACGGGTCTGAAAGTTGTGAAAAGAAACCTTACAAACATCCACAGGGTTTGGTACAATAAGAATGCATGGGATTTACTGCACATACTGTCTAAAGTTTACCTGCAGATGGACCATGGCCATTTGCCAAGGACATGGAGCTGTCTGGGAGCTGCCTTTGTATACCCAGAGGTCCTGGGCAAATGCTCAGAGTCTTCCAATTCCATCCAAAGCTTCTAGGAAGGAGAAAAAACACCAAGTCTGAAAAGATCCAAACTTATGTCAGCCCCAGTCACATCTGGGGTAATACACCTGAGTCCTGTTCTTCCAACCAAGGTATGCTTGTCCAAATTTAGCAGGGTCAAGAAAGGGGAGAGGGACCTGAAGGCAGTGCATGACGGGTGCAAAAACCCCAGCCAGCTGGGTCAGCTTTGCTCCAGCCTGTGCTTCACAAGGCACTGGAAAATAAAGAGCAGGATGATGCTGGGATCTGCCAAAACTGCACATCACCCGCTGGGCAGATCCTGAAGGCAGAAGCCTGCTTCAGAGACTGCAAGGAGGTTTTTTCTCTCCGTCAGTAAGACAGGAGAGTGGATGTGAGACACTGGTGACTTAGGCTTGGTTTCTCCAGACCTGGCCCTTCAGCTGCTGTGTGTGTGCCGCCTCTGCTGCATTTCCACACGCAAATCCCAAAGCGTGCTACGTACAGGCCACCAACTAAACCTGGTGGGGAGGATGAGAAACGGAGAAGTTAAGTATTGTCACTAGTGGCAAGTTTAACTCACCTGTGTGCTTCCTTTTGGCAGGCCAATGCCTGAAGCTTGGAGTCGGCCTTAATCAGTAAATGGAAGGATAATTTTCTTTCTGAGACAACAGTAGACCCACAGCATGGTTGTCAAAGCACCAAAGGCTGTAAACAGCAATCTTGGGATCAATAGAAAACCACGAAGAAAAGAAAAAAAAATAAACTAATGTTCTCTCAAAATAAGAGCACAAAATGTGATAGCAGCTGCTGCAGGTGAAGCAGCCCTCGGGGTACATGTGCTAGCACTTTCCAGTTATTACTTTGGAACTGCCCGGTGTGCAAGCCATGGTGTCAAGAGCTGGAATTGCCCAGAGCATCACAGCTTGCTCTGTGCCCCAGGGCCTGCCTGAACAACAAACCAGAATAAAGAGAATGCAGCATTCATCATGGTTTGCCATTCCTGCCTCTGCTTTGCCGGTTCTGGGCTGTTAAAAGTGTTTTTTTATTATTATTATTATTTTATTTTTTGCTGATGTATGCATTGCACAAACGTTGTAGCCATTCACAGCACCAAATGTGCATGTATACAGCATAGGAGATTGAATGAGGACAGTGTTAATAACAGGTGCAGTCATTCTCATTAAAGCTACTTCCATTTCTAAAAAATGTGTTTTAATTAACGGAGTGGAAGAACAGCATTCAGAGGAAGCACCGTCATTAGTGCAGACGGGTAAATGTAATGCACAGGTAATGCACACGCTTTGGCAGAACTTTTAATCTGCTCGTTTCATTACTCTTCAGGTTTCTTATTACAGCATGTCTCTTTTCAGACTTATTCATACAAGAATGATGCTGAAAATGATGGAAGAGCTGGTGAGGATGGAGAAGGGGAAGAAGTTGTTGGGGAAACAATCGTGCGTGCCCGAATCAGAGACTAATAACTTGTCTGCTGGTGAGTTGTTTTATTTGTTCGTGTGTTTTTATTGAGCTAAGTGAGATCTTTTAAATTCCTTTTTTAAAATTATTTTTTTATATATTTTTTACAAATTAGCCAAGCAATCGTGAGAACAAGGCAGGGCTGAAACACAAAACGTCCCGCTCCTGGGGGAGGCACTGCTCAGGTCACTGAACAGGGGTTCAGCCTTGAACTGCCGGGGTTCAGCCTTGTGCAAAATACAATCAACGCTTTCCTAGTGGAAGAGGTTTGATGTTTTATTGCTGTAAAGCACCTGTATCTCAGGGCTTTATCTCTGGTTACCTTGACAATAGCTCAAGAGCAAGCCAATATTCCTACTGCCTGATATTTGTCCAAACTGCTTGGTCAGGCGAGCACAGGCATCTTTCCCCACACCTCCCTGTTGGTGGTTTCTTGCCAGCACAAATGCTGCTGGTACAGACTTTCTCACTGCAACTCGACCTTGGTCAGGGTAGCATTGCCCAGGTCACCTTTGCAGCCAAAATCTGCCTCCCCCATCAGCATGAAGAAAGCTGCACGCGACCCAGAAGCCTTCCCTACAACTGCTTCATCCCTAAGATGGAGATAGCTTAACCCGCATTTTTTATAAGCAGAACGATCCAACGACAGCTTCTGAGTAAGTTACTTGTGGCACGAATATATTGGCAGCTGTATAGGTTGTTTTTTTAATCCTCCTGCCATCCAGAGAGGATAAAATTCCCAACACAAATGGCAACTCTGCAGCAAGTATCCGACATAATTACAGTAATTATATTGTCTCCGCACTCTCTTATGAATCGGTGACAGTATGTATGTAATGAGCCGTTTCCTGTTCAGCAGGTTGCTCCCAGCCTCTCAGATTTGCAACTGCAATGCAGAGGTGTCTTAAAATAACATTAACCCTTGCAAGGGATGGGAGCACTGTCGGGATGTATCCTGTGCACAGCCGCGGGTGTCACGTCCCCTCGCTGGGCCTGATGCGCGCTTTCCCACCGGCTCAGCCCGCAATGTTTTGTGCTGCAGTCTGATGCTGTGTCCTGTAGGAAAGCCAAGGGGGTTTCTGCCTTTTCACATCAACCAAATCTTTGCAGACCCTGCACTAGAAGGTGTCCAGAAAAGCAGCTGTTGCCCATGCAGAGGTAACTCTGGAGGCACACCACGCCCTGCATCATGTCTGCATGGTGGTGCCCATGATCTCCGTGCATGCAGCGTGCAGCTGACCCGGGCTGCTCGGCACATCCCGTGCATCCCATTTGACAGGGAGGTACCACGGGTCGGTCCAGGGATGTGCAGCATCTGGGCCACCTAAAACCCAGCCCTCCCGTGTACGGGAGTTGGTTACATTTCCACTCCAGGGACAAAGCAAAGCTTATCACGTCCGTCACCAAGAGTACACGATGAAGAAGTCCCCCTGCCTGCCAGGAAAGCCGGCACAAACCCCTGCACTAAAGCACCCGACCTTCCCTGCAAATTCAGAAGTTCTCTGCCCTTCCTGATGGAGATGCTTAGCTGCGTCCCCTGCTTCAGCCCCACAAACCACCCCACTGACACATGAGGAATTTGAGGATTGCGCTGCGTCCCCCAAGGGTCCTAATTAAATCTGCAGGCTCGAGCGTGGCGAAGGTGTGGGGAGGAGCAGGCTCCTCATCAGATGCAAATAAAACCTGCTTTCTTTTTAACATAATAAGGGAGCGGTGCCGGAGGAGGTCTCAACAAGAGAGCATACGGAGTCCTCCTGCCTCCTGGTAGCCCGATGGTGACAGGGCATGGCAACACATTCCCCCAAACAGCAGAAATGTCTAAAAATATAATAGAAGTAGAGACATACATGTGAATTTTAAAGCAACTTGCTTCCAGCAAAACTAACAGCAACCATCCTATGCCAAAGGAGCCTTGGGTGATGCTATCAACCTTGTGTATCCATCCCCACAGCACCTTTGGTGAGCTTCTCCCTGATGGGTGCCCCACGGCGCTGCATTGCCTGGGGACCGTTCCTCTTCCTCTTCAGCAGGCGGTGTCACCTGGGCGCTCCTCACACTGCCGAGGGATGGAGGAGAGCTGGGTTACAAGGACTGAAATAATAGCAAAGAGCTACAGTGCTTCGTGACTGCAGCTTTCCACAACAGGTGGGACGTGCCAGTGGCCAGCCACACAGATGTGTCCCACAGTGATCACGGTAAAACGAGATGACAGTGAAGGACAAGTAGTTTGGTGAACTTCTTTCAGACCTAGTCCATGTATTTGCTTTTTAGAAAAATCATTAGATTTTTGGATAGTTCCGTAAGTGCTTGGAGGCCTCAAATATTCAGATTTATGCCTACAGTTTTTTGATAACTATCTTGAGATGTGCAGCTGTGGTTCAGAGGAGTGCACATGCGTAATCTTCATTGATTTCAAAAGGATTTACACTAGGGCTTTGGTGCTCTCCTACAGTGCGACTTCCCCCAGGTAGTGAGTCTGCTCAAAACAAAAGCCAACCAAACAAAAAGTCTTGCACCCTCAGGTACCTGGGGAGCTTAAACTTCTGTCTGAAGGTGCGGGTTGGTTCTCAGCATGCAGCCAGGGGCAGGATGCTCAGCCTTCCCGCAGCACTGCTTGTCTTGTTAAATCACAGCTTGTCAAAGAAAAAAAGAAAATAAAGCTGACAATAATTTTAGCAGACAGCACATGCAGAGCTCAGGAATCACTTAGCTGTCAAATAATACAAACAAGGTAGCAATTCAGAGCTCAAGGCAAATAAACGCTTGCCTGCAATCTTCTGTTCCCCAACTAGATAATGCCAAGTCAACCCAAAATTTTAGGCACTCTATATTCTTTGACTTAAACTGCCCCCTTTGCATTTTTTTCCCCTTGCCGCTAATGAGTCAATGAGCATTGACTGTATTGGATTTTCAGATGCTTGGCAAATTAAGGGGATTCTCTGGCTCGGGCCAAGCCTGCAGTGACATCTCGTGGTCCCCTGCGATGTGGGGGGCTGGCTGCCAGGCAGCACAGCCCCTGGCCAGGCCCATGCTGTCACCCAGCAGGTGGGCTGCAGCACTCACCGGCACTAACCGGCACTAACCAGCACTCACCAGCACTAACCAATAACAACCAGCACTAACCAGCACACATTCCTTAGCCTGGGGCAGCTGAATGCCCAAGCGAGGAAACAACCACCTCCTCACGTGAAATCCCTTCCCCTTTACCTGCAGCACCAGGGGAAACTTCAGAAAACGTCCTTGTGTGCATGAAGATAAACAGCTCGTGAAAATCAGATCATTGCACAGGGGGCCTGTGGATGGGCTGTGCTTGCCTGCAAAGCCCTGGTGCTTTTAACTCGAGACAAGGAGAGGAATTGATCTCCCTCCTCCCGTGTTTGTGCCCATCTGGGACTCAAATGCAAGCAGGATGCTTTGCCCTTCGCCACTTCTTTTGTTGTGGCTCTCAAATGATTTCCCACTGAAAACCAACACGCTTGTTGTTGGTGTCTTAGCAGAGGAAATTAAACCTGACATTGCAGTGTTATCTGATTGAACATCCTGCACTCCATTGTGTTATTTCACCACCTACTCATTTGTTTTCTTTGCACGCAAGTCCATTCAGAGAAAATACAATCTCTGTAAGACTGTTTAGTCATAGAGAGGTTGTAATCAGCCTGCATAGAAATCGGGCAGTTCATTTGCTTGGAAAACGAGGAGGGAGGAGAAAATTAAACAAATGGAATCATTTATTTCCTATGAACTTAGGGCACCAAAAATTTTATGGCAAAATAATAGCATGAGAAAGAAAATGGTTGAAAAACTTCCATGAAAACACTGCTCCTGATCTGTGGCACTACGAATCACATGGAAATCAAAGCAAAAGATGTTATCCTTTAGGCTCGGATCTGCAGCACCTGAGTCATGCCAGGGGAACTTGCAAAATTTAGACACCTAAGACCACAACTGGGATTTGAAAAGCCCCTCCACGTTCTCTAATCCCTCAAAATGCTCAACCCTGTGAAAGGGGAGAAGTGCGGTGTACCGGCGAGCAGCCAGGGCACCGAGCTCAGGGATTACCTGAAGAGCCCTTCATTTCTGGAACCTTCCTCCAGCCCTTTCCCTGGGCCTGGCACCCAGTCCAGCAGAGCACCAGTTCTGGGCCAGCACCCTGCTATGACAGGCAGATCGTTCTGTTGAGGACAAGGAAAGCTCATAAGTATGTTATGCAGAAATGCGGACACCATCCTACATCTTGTACACCCCTCCAGTGAGTCAGCTCGGGTATAACAAGAGCACACGACCACAAGTGTCAGGACTTGCACTTAAATCTGTTTTTCTTGCCTACTTGTAACTAGTCAAACTTCCTTATAGTCTAACATGCCAGTTTCACAGCAGTTTACAGTTTAAGGCACTATGCAAATATAGTTAGGAAATCCAAACATGTTTTCCAGTTTATTTGAGTGTATTAAATAAAGTCAAAGCTTGTCTTTCTTCCAGTCCTTTGGCACCTCTTTAGAGCAGGACAGTGTGATCAGTGCAGAGTCCTCCACTCCGATAACGTGCCGGCCCATATTAGTTTCACAGAAATAAGAGAAAGCACTGCTGGAGACAATGTCAAGAGGTTGTCCAAGGCAGTCACCTGCCCCAAAGCAGGATTCACCTCTGACTAAAGCATTTTCCACAGGTACGTGCCTGATTGCCACACACGGAGAAAGAGCTGCCCTTAGCAAGCTCTTCCCTGTTAGGCAGCTCTTCCTTAGCAACTAATCTAAATCTTCCTTGATTCAACAAGCCTATTATTTCTTGTTCTAACCACCGTGAACATAAGACTGAAATGATGAAAGGACTGAATTGTTCTCTTCGTATCTGAAGACTTGTAGTTCCTTGAAGAATGCTGCTGGCAAACCTGCTCAAACTCTTTCAATCTTCTTACATTTCTTATCCTCATGTACTTATGTTCTCATGTTCTCATGTTTTCTAGATTTCTTAAGGGTCCTTGCTCTTTTCTGCACTGTCTACAATGTTTCCTGACAAGCATGGCAAACAAAACTAGACCTGTTGCTTCAGCTCATGCCTCATAAGAGCTGAACAGAAAGAGGTTTTTTATGTCATGTAGGTGACAATCTTTACACACCTCCATGTCTCTGTCCACTTTGCAGCACCACAGTGCTGTTAGAATGGGTCACAAAACCAACGCAAGCCAACTGCTTGACCTTTTTCTGCCAAGCCGACCTTTAATTCCTCTCTGTCCCATCTGCAATGTTTGTCAGTTCCGTCCAATTTCTCAAATGATTTGGAATCTTAATTCCACCCTTCAACGTGCTTAAAACCTAACCTGCCTCAATGCACACTGCAATACTGTCTTTTTCCCTGCTTACTCTGCCGGAATTAGATCACGAAGCAGTCACATTAATCATCCACAAAATCTCTCTTACCCCAAATACACTGTAATTTTGAATATGTGTATTATGATCTTTGACTTAAGCTATTTTTCATATTTGTTGCATTAATAAGTAGTAAACTAATCTAGCCAGCACACTGGTCCGAAGTTCCAAAAAGTGGGGATCAAGTTGACAATGTAATTAAGTCTTAGTTCTGCAAACTTCTTGCAACTTCAAACAGCACAAAGATGTGACCCATCAGAACAGATTAATTGGCTGAATTTCTTGGTTTTACTTTGGTCAGTGGGAAACACGCTGAGTTAAGCTCAAGAACATTTGCACAGCACGTCATACAAACCAAATTGCTCATTGGCAATGACATTTTGCATATGCATCCTGCAATCCAACAATTACTGCTTACACTTCCTTTTTTTTCTGGTGTACCCCTCAAAAACAACAACAACAACAACAAAAATCAACCAAGACACATAGGTTTTGTTTGTTTGTTTAAAAAAACACCATATTTTTACTGCAAGCATTGGTAAGAAAACATAAAATAGTGAAACAGTAGACCACCTTCCCCACAGGACCATGTATAGGCACCTATGGCATGTTTGAAAAGTGTGTGCACTGTGAAAGTAATCTCTACAGATATAAAGAGATTTTACAGTTTTAAAACAGATTTGTAATTATATTTAAGACAATGCTGCTGATGTTTTCTAAGGACAGCTCAAATATAATATTAAGAGGAAGACAGAATAGGAAGACCTGCCTGATGCTTTAGGAACAGGCCTCTTCCTGACTTGTAAAAACAAAGAACATTAGGAGGAGCAGGATTTGAACCCCCACTGGAAACAGTCCTATATTTAAGTCAGTGAAATTAAGTGGTTATTTCACATTGCTTAGTGCAGTAATTCCTGTTCTTTCACCTTTTAGATCAGATCATAAAACTCTGGTCTGCTTACTTCACAGTCCCACAGTTCAGCTGTACAGCACCACAGGCCCAGATTCAGTGCACTGAAGCAGTTAATTCCTACTGTCCTGGCTCTAAAAGGTGTTAAGGAATGAATTTGGCATCCAGAGTGAGAAAGTTACTGCCAGCTTTGGTAAAGACGTTAAAGTGAAAAAAGGGTTGTTCAGCACCTTGATTTCTTATTAAACTAGAACAAAGAGGAAAATTAAAACCAATTCAAAACATGAAAAACCATTTACATTAAAATTCAAGCTATTACAGATCTTCTTAGTTCAAGTCCTCCTGTCATCAGGAAGGGTTATTTATACCATGGCAAGTAGAAGTCCCACATTTTAAGGCCACTTTTCCACCATGTCCCATTTAATCTTTTGGCTCCACTTTAAGCAACGAGCAAGCTGGAGTTAACATGCAATGAATTCGCTCCATCCAGCCATGCTGGAGTCACACCGACGGTGGAACTAGTTCTGCTTTCAGTCAGTCCATCGTAAATACCACTTCCACTCACGTTGACGTAAGTTCTTCACTCGGTCAGAGGGAAGAGCCAGCCAACTGTCCAATTGTCCAGGACTTCAAGGGATTCTGCAAGGTATCCACAGGAAAATGATGTGCTAAGTTGGACCAGGAATTGCTCTGCCTTTGTGGCTTTCAATAGGAACAGAAAATTCCTAGTGACTTGAAGGAGTTTGTCCCAAAGAGGAATATCTGTAAACATTGTAATAAGTCATAGAAGATATCTTATGCAAAGAAAGGGAAAAAAAGAGCTGATATGGAGAAAAAGAGAAAACCTAGGAGGGCAGTGGGAATCACAGACCAACTTTAGCAGTGGAAATGTGCACCAAAAGGACGTGGATACTTGAAAGCAAGTGAAAGTCTTTGACAGAGACATTTCAGAGAGTTATAGTCAGTGAAACACTGAAGCATTTTTGGTCCAAGAAGATGCACATGAATCCTAAGTATAAAGTGCTCTCGCAATGATGTGACTAGTTAGGATGCTGCTTAAAAATACAGCTTCCAACCACAGACCTCCTTATGCCATGGATATTTTCACTTGGACACAGAAATTAGTATTTAGAAGCTCTGAAAATATTTTTGTTTCATGTGCGCTTGAAAGAATAAAGTTAGAAAGAGTGAAAAGTATGAAATTTGGTGCCCAGCAAACAGTCTAGAAGAGAGAAACTCTCTTAGGCTCTGAAAATTACAAAACGTAATGGTATTTCACTATTTGCTGTGTGCAAAGGAGCCAGTTCACTACAGAGCCACAGATTCTTTCAGTGACTAGACATAACTGGTGACCTGAAAGAATCCACAATCCATACAATCCAACACCAAACTGAGTTGCAATTGTTTCGTGAGCTGAAGGAATGACTTTGCTTATAAGCTTGAAGATCTTGATGACACAACTCGGTCTCTCTTGTCACTGGTGAGAAGGAACATTTCCTGTTGCACTAAGAACACAGTGCTTCAGATGTACTGTTCTTCATCTCCTCCATTCATGAGCAGTGACCACTTGTCACTTGACCCTTCCTCCTCAAAAAAAACATTATGTCTGGGCAGCTTGTCTGAAGTCAAGGAAGAGAGAGACACTTGACTAATCTGATCCCAAGGAGCCGGTCTGGATGAATCCCTCCTCCTATCATCCATTCCAATATGAACACTGATTTGTGAAGGAGTAAGTGGCTTCATGCGGCCTTGAGCTTGTGCCTCATAACTTTCTCTGTCTGGCTTCTTATAACTAAGAAGAGAAAGAGAAAAGATATTTTGTATCAAGAGATCAATGCGTGGAAGTGACTTTGGCATTAGAGTAAATCAGAAGCTTCTGATAACTTGGTTGCTACCTGCGCTTTAGACAAAATATTAATTGCTAAGAGTAGTGGTCACATGGCATTAAGGCAGTTCAAATACTAAAAGAGAGGGACTCTCAAAATGACATTCTTTAAGGAAAATTATGAGTTTGCTGAATTATGAAAGCATTCATGGCAGACAACTGCAGTGGAATGGACTTGATGACTCCAAAAAACACTTCTAATTTGGTATATTCTAGGTCAACAGAAGCCCAGCAATGGTAAGTATGCATGGTCTTCTTCACATATATATATAATTGTGTTCTTTAGAATCTAAAGTTCTGTTCAGCTGAAGTGAAACTTCCAAGAAAGGTAACGGTCCCATAGAGTACACTGTAACACAGCTTCCATGAGCCTGAAGCCAAATATATTTGGGGGTCTTCTCAGGATCTAACCATAATGGTGTCCAGTATTCAGCATAATCAGCATAAGATCAAAAGAACTGGAGAATAAAGGAATCCCTTTACAGAAGTTTCTCATCCTTTGGATAACTATACACAGAAATTTGGGGGGAGAAAAATGCTGAAGTGGTAGGGTTGATCCTGCAAACACACAAGTACATATGTAGGTTTTATTCAAGACTGTGGTCTCACTGAGCATTTGCAGGATCTCAATCACAATGCAGTAACAGAGTTCTTATATTAGTTTACACTGTACACTACAGAAGACCTCAGCTACAGCAGAAATATTTCAAGTTTTGGACTAATTTCAGAAACTGTAAAAAGTCTGATTTTTAAAAGATGTTTGTTCAGAATGCTCTTAAAAATAGGCCCATTGCAACTGCACCCAAAAATGTAGAATAAAAAGTTAATACAATTTGAAAAATCTTGTTATATTTCAAAAAGTGTTTCACTTCCAAGAAAATAAAAGCAGGATGCTTTTACCAGTTGCAAGGAGCAAAAGAATAAATGTACTTTGCTTCTTTTTTTCTCCCTGGCTAAATTAAACAGATCAAATAATAAAAGCAGGTGCAAGTCTTTCAAAAAACATTTACTGTTACTTTATGAAGAACTCTCATTTGAAGTATTTGTTCAGTTGATATTCACAACAAAAACAGCACTGATCATTACCTCACTTGGTATTGAACTAGATCTCCAACACAGCTGCCCATGTGGCATCCAGTCACTATTTCAGCTGATAATTAAAGGACACTCAATATAGTCTTAGTCCAGGTGTGTTCATGACAGTGACATCCGCATCTTTTGGAGCCAAGAATCAGACAGAACATCCCCATGCTAAAGGACTGTCAGGTATTTTTAGGTACATAAATCCCAAACTACTGTCTCACTTGAGTCCCAGCAGCAGTGCTGCCTACGGTTCCCCAGTTGCTTAGTGTAAGATAACTTGCCATTTCAGCTGCAGGGAAGACAGCACGACGGACACAGAAGAAGCTGCCATCGCAGCTGATCCCATCCAAGGCTGAAGCACGAGGCCAACAGGCATGAACACGCCTAGCAAAAGAACATGTGGACATCAGCCAGGGCAGCCTGTCCCAATACAGACATCTCTGTCCCTGCATATCACAGAACAGATCAACATGACTTATTGAGACCTCTATAAACACAAATAGATAAACAAATATTTACTTATTTATTTTCAAATATGTCCCTTGAGGTTCAAAGGATGGTCTTTGCACAGATTCAGCTACAAGACTGCAGCCACAAGGTAAGACTATTTGGCCCTTCTAGCTATTCTGCACATATGAAACAAAGCAAAAGCAATAAGAAGAAAAAGCAACAGTTCAGGCAGATGAGGGAGAATTGACTGATAAAGAAAAAGAGAACTGCTACAAGTAAGTTTGAAGTAGGAATTTGGAGCATGAGAAGATGTCTGACAGAAGCAGAGAGAATACAAACAGTATGAGAGAAAACGTGCAATTCAGGGTGAATGAAAGAGGGAGCACCCAGAAATGGGATGCTCTCCCTCATTAGAGCTGGGTTAGAATACACTAAAACTAATCCCCAAGTACCGCTATGTAAAATAAGAGCATGTTTTTCATTTTAACATATAAGAATTTACTCCTAAGAGCTTAAAATTTGGGGAACAAAGATTTCTTCTACCAGCATAAGTATATATGCATATATACCAGAATAAGTATATACGTATATATTTTGTCCTCCCTCTGCCAAGTTTTACATGCTCCTGGAACCTCTTTTCAGTTGCTTGAGCAGAAAATCCTGCAAGAGGCACCACAGAGCTCAACTGTGCTGCTGTCCTCCACAAGTTGAGCTCCAGCAGTCACCCACCTGCTGCTATCGGTATTCCAAGCAGATTATAAATTAAAGCAAGAATCAGATTTATTCGTATTCTTTGTACTGTTCTCTTTGACAGGTGAATACTGGCGACAACATCTAGCAAGTTGTTCTGCAAGAGAGAAGAGCATTGAAAGTTTTCCACATGCGGTCTTCAGAATACCAAACTAAAAAGAAGAGCAATAAAGTGATGAAAGAAGACAGGTCAAAACTGCAGTGCTCACTCGGATAAGAACAACATCTGCTGCTTCAATGGCAACATCGGTGCCCGTTCCGATCGCAATTCCAATGTCGGCTCTGGCTAGTGCAGGGGAATCATTGACTCCATCACCAACCATTGCAACTTTCCTCCTCTCATTTTGGAGCTCCTGCACCTTTGCAACCTTGTGAGAAGGAAGAACCTCAGCAAAGACTTTTTTGATCCCAACCTATGTACAAAGGAAAAAACACATGCTTATTGGTGATATGCTTCATGCTGAAATGAAAAGCCATCTGCTGTTCTGGGGGAAGAGCAAACAAAGGAAGATCACCCAGACTAATTCTGATCAAGGCAACACTTGCAAGCGGCATAGAAAGCTGATGAGCAACATGTCTTTGGTGTAAGAAAGGGACTGATGACAGTCCCCTTCATCATCACTGCAGAGAGGCTGGTGAACCATGCACTTCCCTTGGCGTCATGCCTCACAGGGCTCCTGAAGCTCTATTGCCCTGGCAAATAAAGGTTTGATGGCTGAAATAGACAGTTTTCAAATAATCATGCTGCTTGATGGATATGCACCAATAACAGTTTTAGTGAAATGCACACAGGAGTCATATATGATCAGGCACTTACACTAGGGAAAACACAGAAATGCCAACATCAATGTGCAAGTCTCAGGGAAACTGAAAATAAAGCAGATGGCTGGGTAAACGCTTTTACCCTCAACTTTTACATCTCAACTAACCAATAGCTTTAGTGCTGCAGTTGAAAAACAGAGGTAGGTGTACTAGAGAGGGCTTGGATAACGCCCTTGGTCTGGCTGCCTCACCAGGTAGAGATTAGCTTTGCACTACAAGAGGTAGAAGCTCTCTTTTTACCTTTCAAAAAGTAACATTTTAAAAGTGGCTCACCATTTTTCCATTGGAAAGGAAGTAAGTAACAAAATTTCAATGGACATGTAGGTTGGCACAGACTAAGCTTGTTTGAAAACTTCACCTGAGTGCCTGGAACCATAAATCAAAGTTTGTTTCTGAAAAACTTCTTCCCTTAACAAAGAAAGGTGGGGTGGGAAAGCACTTTCAAACAAGTGAACACGATGGTGAAAGAGTGAATTAAAATATGAGAAGGATTAAAGTATCACACTGAGAAACAAAATGGACCTCACAAGATACAAGAACGTGCATACCGCATTGCTGGCTGAGTTAGCTGTTTGGTGAGATACCTGAGAAAAGCACCGTGGCACACAGTAGATTAAGAGTGGACCAGTGCAAAGGGAAAAATGGAAATGGAGATGGGGAGGGTGGAAATGTTATGAGGTAGTTAGAATTTGGCTTTGCCTTTGGAGCAATTTTTATATTTTACGATATAGTTACGATCAAGGAAATCTTATGCGAACTCAACTTCTTTTAGATTAACTTATGCTTAATAATAATCCTCATTGTTATTTCTATGTTGCCCTTAAAGTTAATTGCAAATCCCCACTTCCCTTATTGGGAACAGGACTGGACCTTAAAGGTACTTTACTTCATCACCAACAAAACACGACTGCCCATCAGTGAAGGGAAGCAGGAGGCTTCAGTTCAGCAATGGACTAATTACTGCAAGAAACTCTGGAGAAGTGCTGAATGCTTGTCTTCAGGGGGATCTTAATGCAGTCACTGGTCTTTACTATGCCATAGGACTTCACCTGATTTTCAGTCTAGTTCAGCAAAAGTCAATCTTTCTCTACCATATCCATGGAAACTCTGAGTGCTTACTCCTAATTCACTAGAATAAACAGAGCTTTAGAAGCCCATCAGACATTTTTTAAAATGCAAGAAGGTACCTGAGTAGCAATGGCTTTTGCAGTTTTTCTGTTGTCTCCCGTTATCAGCACCACATCTATTCCCATGTTTTTCAGCGTGTGCACAGCAAGGGCTGCCTCCTGCTTGACAGTGTCTGCTATTGCGATCATTCCACACAACGTACCTTCACAAAGAGACGTCCTCTGTTAAAAAGAGCTGTGGGCAGCAAAGTGGCAACAAAAGAATAGGACTTTCCCTCTGTCACACCATAGTAGCTTGTAAAGTAACACTTTCTGGGCAATGTTGGCTTTCACAAGCCCGAACCACTGTCTGAAGTTTTCTAAGCTATGGTCCCTTTCTTATGCACACTTATACATACACACTTCTAATTTATCTGTTTCAGATCTAACAACAAACTCCTTTGATACTTATGAACCAGGAAGAAGGGGAGAAGAGGAGGATAGCTTTTAAACATGCCTGACTGGTAGGTTTTATGGTATGGACAAATATGATTGTGGGCCAGAGAAAGTTTTGGTAATTGTGCCCTGGTCAGATGTTGAAGCTACTCCTCCAGGATATAGAGTATTTTTTTTTTTTATGTCCCCTAATCTTTCAGGGTTGGATCTCTATTACAATTAATTCCTTCTGTACAGGAGTGTTGCATCCATCTTCCAACACATATTGACTGAAAGGTGTATCCATGTTTCCTTCACGTGACTTACAAAAATCCCACGTGGTTTTATCATTGCGTGCTACCTTTTCAAAAGTAAGGACTTAACAAGGTTTTTGTCCCCTGCTTCTCTGGTCACTATCATTAACAATGACAGGAATGCCAAGTGTACATCAGGGTCCTGATTTCCATGTTAAGATCATTTGATTTTGCTGGACACTGATGCATCCCTGGCTGAGACGTGCAAATGCCTCTGAAAATTACTCAGTGGGCGCATCAAGATTATTTATTCACTAATTGAATCAGAGGTCCCATACCAAGATCACAGATGGACTGGCAATCTATCACCATTACAGCAGTTTCTCATGCTATGGTATTGTCTAGGATCCCTTTCTGTGCAGCACAGAACAGAAGCAAAACTCATTTAGTTTAATCTAGTGTTTCTCTTATACTTGAATGATCTAATGAACCGTCACGTTTATTCATGAAATATTCTGAAATCAGTGATGCAACAGGTCAACCTGAAATCCTTAAGTGATGTAAAGTCAGGATGGGACATGGGTGTGCGGTTGCACACCCTGCACTGGCACTGCTTTTTGGAAGAAGGAGGTTCAGAAATTAATATTTAAATTAAAAACTACCCAACAAGATCTTATGAGCACTGCCCTGATGTGAAAGCTTCTTTTAAGAACACCTTGATACTTTCCACAAGCAATTCTGTCCTAAACGATAAGTAGTTTCTTGACACTAAGCTACCAATGAATTGCTTCACTTTCTTTCTATCCTTTCCACAGTAGAATCATTTGATATTTATTAAGACACTTCAAAGAACAGCAGTTACCATCTATAGCCACTAATATGGCAGTCTGTCCTTTTGTTTCATGGTCTGTCATTGCATCATTCACGTCATTTGCAATATGCAAGCCATTGCGTCGCATCCACTCACGATTTCCAATCAGTACCGAGTATATATGGGAAGCTGATGGACCTTTGTGTACAGACAAAAGAAAATAAGAAACTTACAAAGAGCAGACATGCCAGAGATGTTTGAGAATGTCAGTTTCGGGCTGCATTAGCCATAGAAACATATTCTGCAGAGAATGGTCACATTCAAGACACTTTATCAGAGGGCTTATCAAATGACATTCGGCTTATTTGAAGTGCTACTGGCATGGCCAAACATAAATGCATAGCCACTACCTGCTGACAGCCTCATAAAACTTGTCTCCTTCAAGACTCGCTTCTGTGCCTGTTTATACACAGAACTGCGTCACGAACTGACTGGAGGTATTTGCACATATTTGCCTTTGTGAGTTTGCATTGTTTTCCTGGATAAGTGCAGTATGCACATTTCATAAAAGCCATGCCGCATTGTTCTCACAGCTAACAACTTCCTTCAAATATAAAGGATATTTTTAGTAAGAAAAAAGTAGTTTTGTTCTAACAAACAATGGAACTGTATGTAGAGCACTTCATTAAGAATTCAATCCAACTTCACAAGAGCCCTCTGAAGCAGGTGAGAAAATATTACATTAACACCATTCACAAACGGCACAGTTCTGATGATTAAAGTTCTTGTTTTATTTAATTCTTCTAATAGTTTTCTCAAAAAGGTCAGAAGAGACAGTCTTCAGAGGAGAACTGATGAGCTTCTCAAGGAAGGCTTTAAATATGTATTCTTACTCTCATACAATACAAAAGATCAAAGTGCCTTCCACAGAGCCTGAAACAAAAATAAATGTATTGGCCAAATCAAAATTATTAGGCTCCGAAACTTGCTTTGCAGATATAACCTGCTTTATTGTGCATCTGCTGAATACGTTTTCTTTTTTTTAATTAAGTGCCTTGAGAGATATTTAAACAGAAAACAAAAGGTCCAAGTTATTACAGAACTGAAAGGTAGGACATAAAATGTAGCAGTAAGATAATGTACGTTAAAGGTAATTGCTCTAAGTGAGAAGATAATACTAATTAATTAGCAAACTTTGCTCTCTGCTGGACCATTCTTCTGTCCAAAACAGACCTTGCTGAGTATGGCTTATTGCCTGTGTGTTGTACAGACTTTTGGAGTACTCATCACTGTAGCATCTAAATCCTTCATCAGGTTTCTGATTTCCAGAACGAATGAGAACAGGGGAAAAGAGAGTTTCAATTTTCATTAAGGCGTATTTTTGTCCCTTATGTTCTTTGTCCCCCTCTGCCATAAATCCACCTTTCTGCTGTTCCTAGTCTGGTAGGATTCATTAGCCCTCGCACTGCGACCAGCAGTCACTCTGGGGACAGACATACCAGCTGATTCGGAGAGCATGATCAGTGCATCATCTTCCAGAGGAACACTGCTGTCCCCACTCCTCTCAGTGTCCGTCTTATCAAGACCCTCCTCGGCCATGCCCAGGACAGCCTCAACTCCACCAACTTTACAGCTGATGCCACAGCCTGGGACTGCCTGGAAGTTGGTGCAGTATCCCAGGCTCTGAGTGCCAAGTTCCTGCAGATGTAACCAGAGTTCACTGTCAGTCCATGCAGCCAACGTGTGGTACAAATATTAGACAACTCCCACCAAAAAGAGACCTTATTCCTCTTGAGAATGATTTAACAAAGCAGCACAGAGCATCAGTAGTGCAGAAATAAAAATAAGGATGTCCTAGAAGTGCTGGGGTTTTCAAGGTCGAAAAGTACAGTGAAAAAAAGAAAAGTACAGCGAAAAACTGCATCTAATTCCTGGAGTGATCCGATGGATGATGCTACTAAGGAAACTGGGTTTTTCTGTGGAGTGAGGGAGAAGCCAATGAGTACCTTCAAGATGAGAAAAGGGATCAGCAGGACCCTATGAATTGTTAGAGAATGGAAAAAAAAACATTAATTTATAAATTCTATAAATTTATAAACAAGTTATTCTGGCTTATCTCTGGAAGTCAGAACCTTTCAGTGCCCACCTGACAATGTAGGGATGTTAAGGCACATGGTAAGAATACCTGCAAACAGCATAGCATTGTAATTCATATAAGCCAGGAGCCAGTAAGAATTGGTACATGGGATAACTACAGAAGTATCAGGGGAACTAAGACAAATTTGAAAACAGAAAATGTTAAATATGAGAGGCAACTGAATCACTACCTATACTCTCTTTTTCCTTCTAAATTTATATGTTAATTTCTAAATTTCACCACTGAAAGATCCCTCATTATAAGACTGAGATTCATCAACTAATGGCAGGAAGCTCAGTGACTTGTCTTAACAGAAAGACGTTGGTTATTTAAACTGGGCTTCCTTTGTTGGCTTCTAGTTGTACTTTCATTCTTCCTGAAATATTTGATGAACACATGCTGTATATAAATGACCTCTAAGGATTTGCACAATTTGTGAAAACATGAGTAATCTATTAATTCATTCGTCAAATTCTCAAATATCACAGTTCAGTATTCATGTTTGTTTTAAAGCTTTTTGCTTAATCTATCCAGATAAGCAAGTGACTAATAGAAGTGACTACTACAATCAGGTAATATGTGAAATGTCACCACACACATTTGCTTCACGATGCTATTTTGAACATAAGCATCCCTCCTGCATATATTCCATAATCCTTCTCTTCCTGTTATTTCTGGGAAAACTTCACAAGATCTTACTTGAGGACTCCATACAATTACCAGAAAACCAAAGCTTAGAATATGCCTTCCAGATCTCGTCCAGAGTAAGAAGCACAGTCATAAAATCCGCCAGCTTTTCAGCCTGTTACTTTTCAGGCAGGTCTGTCCCTCTGGAACTTGCTCATTTCACACAGCTCTGCTGCATTCACATAGATCCCTTCAAGCCTGAGGCGAAATAGAAAGGCTAAGTACCTCTTTGCAGTATTTAGTGACAGCCACTCCTAAAGGATGCTCACTGCTGGCTTCTGCAGTGCCAACCACCGCCAGTACCTTCTTCAGAGAGAGCACAGCTGTGTCTCCCAGCAGAAGTACCCTCATGACTTTAGGAACTCCACAAGTGATGGTCCCGGTTTTATCAAACATCACAGTCTTGATCTGCAAGAAATAAACCACAGTTACTGCCTAAGCCGTGCGATCATAGGAATGCTTTATGCACATAAGTACAGGCAAGACATCAATAATCAGTTGACTGTAACCAAACCAAGATAAATAAACCTACAAAAGCCAGGGATTCCTGGATCATGAACTGTCTGTGCCGTAGGTCTCCTTATGCTTTCTTATTCATTCCCCATACAGCTGCAGCTACAATATTGTGCTGTACCTGTATCGGGATCTCAGACAACACAGTCACTGCAGGACTTGCACTGTCCTTTGTGTGTGTGTGTATGTATTCACATGCGGGATTCATGTAATGGCACCTTACTCCCTTTTGCCACAAGGTATGTAATACAAGGAGGGCTTTTACAAATGCTGTTCTAAAAGATTAGCAATATCATTTAGGAAAGAGGACTCAAAGCTATTTGGAGATAGAACAGGTGGGGGAGAATTCAAGAAGCTGCAACAAATTCAAGAAACAATGATCTAACCAAAGCCAACCTCACCAAATCCAGCAATCACTTGTTAGCCAGCCCGGTGGGTCTCGAGGAATCAGCAAGGAGCCAAGAAACACAGCCCCACATACATTGAAACCCAAAGCTAAAGTCAATTCTAATCTTGAAAAACAAACACAGCACAGAGAAACACATGAACCAAAAAAGTAGGCACTATTTCCATTCTCAGTTATTCCAACCCACCAACCCTGCAGAATCCAACAGGTCACCTGATCTTCCAAGTCCTGACCCTACCCTTCCCTGTAATCAAAACAAAACAAAACAAACAAACAAAAAATGCCTAACACTAATTAGAAGTCCTTTTCCTGTTTCATTTTGTTGTTGTTGTTGTTTGGTTGGTTTTTTCGTTTGCTTGTTTTGCAGAGCCTTGTATAGACTTCTAGTCTATGTTTTATTATGTCCAGGAAGAACAAGAATTATTATCAGTCAGATTAACTTAGTCTTACTATCCTTTTCACTTAAAATATTCTGCTTATGTCCAATCCAGCCTCCCGAAGCATGGTTTAAACTCATCTTCTTTTTACTAGCTGTGGACATGTCAAGTCCTTCTTTTTCCTCCTCCTCCCCTTTTCATCAGTTTTCTGCCTTTGAAAGAATTTTTCTGCCTCTCTTCCATCTTTTTTTTTTTCCTCTAGGCTAAAACAACTTGAAATCGTTCCATTTTTCTCTTACATCCTACATTTTAAACCACTGATCGTGAACAATATACACTTCACAACAGCCCTCTGAGAAAAGAAGAAAAGTGCTGGGTTATCAGGCTTTCACAGAAGAGGTTAAGAGAGTGCAAAAGCCAGAGACCTCTCAAGGTCATGCAGAACATTAGCAGTCTCATAGGCACTAGATTGCAAAAGCTGTTGGCTCTCAACACATTGCTGTGACTACTTTGAATTGTGGAGAAAGAAGGTCAAAGTCATCGCCTTTACTTTCACGAGCAGCTGCCAATGGAAAAAAAAAAAAAATTCTATAGTCTTTCTCTGGATCAACAGGACTTCCTGGGAAATCATATTTTATGTGGCAACAGCTGGGTAAGCTACAAAAGTACAGAACGAACTACTAACCTTGTGTGCCATTTCCAGGGGTTTTCCGCCTTTGATGAGAATACCGTTCTGCGCAGCAACTCCCGTGCCCACCATCACAGCTGTTGGGGTAGCCAAGCCTAAAGAACAGGGGCATGCAATGCTCAGCACAGTGATTGAGGTTTGAAATGCAAACCTCAGTATCAGTTCAGCTTTTGAAACATGTTTGTTCTGATTCTGCAAGAAGAGGGAGGAGAGGGAGGGAAAAGAAAAAAAAAGAGATGTATGTTTGCTGATAGAAGATAACACAGATGTACAATCAATCATATTCATTTAAAAAAAAAAACATTTACCTGGAAACCTCCAGTATAGGAAAGCAATCTATTATTGTTACCGTAATGGCAGAGAAACGTCAATGTTATGAACTGTTTATGGCAGTATTTTGTGGCTTTCTTGCTGCTCAAGCACACATAAGCTTCAGGAATTTCTGTTGGACACCACCTATTTAAGCAATACTCCCCATCTGACATGCACTTAAACACAGCGTAACTAATTGTCTTATGTTCAGGGCACACCAGAGACACCAACTAAGGTGTTTTGAGAGCAAATCCTGCCTTCAGAGCCCACCCTGCCCAAAGTGCTGCTCACAGACACTGTCACCATCACAGGGCAGAAGACTTCTAGGAGACTGAAGACACGGAGTCCTGCTCCCCGGGGAGTGGTGCTCAGTAACTTAAGGAAAGCAGCAAATGAGCACTCCTGAGTCTCTCCCCTTACCATGAACAAAAACTGCTTCTGCACAACATCCAAGTGTGCTCACCGTCCACGGAGGACACAGCAGAATCCCCCCTTACATTAACGGCTTTGACAGAGTGACTCTGCTCTCCGGCTCCCAGATGACAATGTAACTTCCTGGCATTCCCTTCATAGTCTAGTAAAGGAGAACCCTGCTTCCAGGTGCACGGATCACCACAGTTGCTGAGCATAGCTAATACACATCCTAAAGATAAGAGGAGCTCACCTTCCTTCTAAAGCCAAACCCAGTATCTGCCAAGGAACAGGATGTCCAAAAAATTTTCAAGCATGATAGGAATGGCTCGGCTCCTTGCAATGCAGCTATAGATCATGCTTAATCCAGAAGGAATACCAATAATTTCAGTTTGTAAGAACCCCATGCAGAAATAAGGGCTACAAGCACAGGTATATTTATACCTGCAAACATATTTTAATTAGTGCAATTACCTACTCTGTGTAGAAAACACCACTTTGTACAAAAACATTTGCCAGGTTACAATATCAAACCCTACACTCAGAAGGTTTATTAATTTCATTGGGAGATTTCACTAACAACAAAATCCAACTCTTAATGAAATTACTTACAGGAAAATATTTCTGAATAATATCAAAATTTATAAAACCAATTGTGATCCACACTAGCAAAGTCACTGTAGAAATAATGATGATAAATGGAACAAAATATCCACTAAACTTATCTGCCAGTTGCTGGATAGGTGCCTGTAAAAAAGAAAAACAGATATTTGCATGTTTAGGATCAAAACACATAAATATGCAGAATTCATGAAAATAATCGTATTTATCTGATTCTTTTTTGAAGTCTGGAAAAACACACAGTTTGCTGAATGTGTAAATATGTCAAAATACAGAATCTTTTTTCTTATTTAATCAAAATCTGTGAATAAGGCTTACTTTCTATTACTTTTACCTTTGACATTTGAGCTTCTTCCACCAATTTCACGATCTGTGCTAGGGTGGTGTCGTTACCAACGTGAGTTGCATTAACAAGAACTGAGCCATGGGCATTTATAGAACCGGCAATCACTGTGCTCCCAGGCTTTTTAGTGACTGGCATAGCTTCCCCTGGAAAGAAATAGTAAGAATAAACGTGCCAGACCCATGCAAATACCCCTAATGACAGTGAACATAATCCATTAGCACACAGCTCATTGTATGCTAGCAAAATCAGCGTGCTAAACAATAATGACATGAAATCCCATATGGTATTTCTGTCTTCTGAAGATATGTATAAGCGGTTTCATACTTCTATAAACCTTTTTCTAGGTTTATTTTTGCAGCAAATGCCTTAGCAGAAATGTCTCTGGCTCTTCCTTTTCAGCCTGCCTGAGACCGAGGGCTCTCATTCTCCCACCTTCAGAAATGTAATCCCCAGCCTACAAACACCAGTGCTCTGTCTTTCCATCAGACACAGTACAGATGCTTGCATCCTGATATTCGAGTGTGCCCTAGTATAAAACAGTCTTCACTCCCAGATTTTCCTAAAATAGGCCATGGTTTCTCATGCCTTCACTGGAACTTTGAGACAAGTGGGAGGGGAAGTAATCTTTCTGAGTATCTTGGCTAAGAAATCCATCACAAAATAAACAGCCAAAGGGACAGGGTCACTGTGAGAGAAGACAGGTAATTTTGGGGCACCCAAGATGCAGGCTAGTAAGAAAACAGGAAAGATCTAGGATAAATTTTCTCTCTATATTATGCTTATAAAAACTGTGATTTGGCACCAGCAGAGGTTAAAAAAATCACATAACCTGGGGACTGTGAATAGGAAGACACAGCACAGCTCCTCAAACCACAGAATTTGGAAGTAGTGTACAACAAACAGATGGCTCAGCCACCGCTGTCTTCTGTGATTCTGCTTAGAAAATGGGTCAGAAACTAGATCTTATGCTGTATGCTTTTCTGCTTTCCTTTCCTCAAGCAAAATAATTTTAGCACTACTATACCAGCAGATAAAGTCAGCGTCAGCCATCTAATGCATTTCCCAGCTTTTTAATAAATCACTTCATTACTGAAGGAATTTGGCTTTATTTGGTTAACTAGACAATAATCAGTTTAATCTTCAGAAACACAACAAAGTCGATCAGTCCTCTAACAAATCCAGACGCTGCCTGGAAAAACACTACACTGCTTGGTGTGGTAGTCACCAGGAACTGTAGAAGCTGGGGGTGGATGGAAATCTTAAATCTTTCTCCAGACCAAAAGAGCCCGAACACCTGGATTATGAAAATCCCTCTTTGCCATTTTGCTCTGAATCTCTGAGCTAAAACTTGTCCTGACCTTTTGTCAGATCAATAATGGAGGAAGAAGCAGAAGTTTCCTTAGTCCTAACCCTCCAGTATGCCATCCCTCCAAAGGGCCAGGAACAAACTGATCTCAAAAGGAACTTCTGGGAATTTTTCCAATTGATATTTTGTACAGCCCTGGGAGGAGTTCGGGCGTTCTGTCTCCATTTCCACCACCCTCAATTTTCAAAGACTAGAAAAGTTGTCTGTGTGGCAAAGCTCCTATTCTCACATTGTCTTTTCAAGACTCTCAACAAAACCTTTATCTTCTGTTCTGAAGGTTAGTGACAGTGACTGGTTCTCCTAAAATTAAGGGTGTCCTTCCTCCCCAGACAAAGTAAATACATAACTAAATCAAGCAAGCCAATGACAATGTAAAGTTTTTAGATCCTTTTACTTATTTATAAGAATTAGACAACCAAATAAGTCCTTATTATATTTAGAAAATGAAATGAAAATTTCAGAAACTGTGAGTAAGCCCTATGACCCTTAATGAGCACCAAGTCACGAGGCTTTCTTTCCCTCTCCTTGCTCACTTGGCAGTCCCTGTTGGAAGCCCTGTCTGATGTCCATGCATATAAATCCAACATCTCAGCAGTATTTCCCCATTGCCCTTTAGAAGTTACTTCTGAAAAGGTACCATCTCTACAAATATATTCCAGGGGAAACTCCCATCTTATCTCTGGAAAAATGACAATAGTGCTTAGCCTCCGCCCATCCCATTGGTACATTAGTAAAAGTCACCAAATTGAGCTGAGATTCTTCATTTTCTTAGGGCATGTGCAGAGACAGGATTTGGATTCAAGCTCACAAAGGGCAGGCACAGAGTTCATTAAGCTGTGAGGTTATTCGGACACCTTTTGGTTTGGGGCTGTTCTCTTTTCTTGTGAGAAAAAGTTATAGAAGATTTCACATCTCTGCATAAGCGTAAGGCAAGTTACCAGTAATGAGAGACTCATCTGCCATAGAATTGCCTTCAATGACCTTTCCATCCACTGGGAACTTTCCACCAGGAACAACTTTTACAATATCACCCCTCTGAACCAGTTCAACAGCTACCTGCTCCTCCCTGCAAAAGATACAAGTAGAACAGACAGACAATTTACACCATCAGCTTCAAAAGAATAATAATGCTTTCACATAACTGCATCAAGCCCAGTCTGTGCACCCAGGCAGGCTGAGCTTTTTCGGTTCATGAGTATATATACCTGATGATAGAGTGGTCAGGTCCAAGAGTCACCACCGTGGCTTCCGTGGCTTGAAGAGATATAAGTTTAGCAAGAGCTTCTGAGGTCTTACTCTAAGAAACAGAGATATACGTTTAAGATATATTGGGATATATAAATGCTGATGCATACTGAACACAATGATCCAGGAAGTCTGAATGAATAGTATAGGCTACCACACGTATCAGAAACATCTGACTCAAAACTCATCTGAATAGTTTTATTCTATTCTCATAATTGCACAATATTTCGTGTGAAGCTGAGTTACCTTCGCTATGTGTTCAAGCCATCTCCCAAGGGCAATGAATACAAACAGCATTGGAGGAGTGTCAAAGAAAGTGACAGGGCTTTTCTCTGCCTTTTCAATTATCGCCACCAGCAGGATCACGCAGGAATACACATAAGCAATTGTTGTGGCCAGTACGATGAGCACATCCATATTGGCTGTCTTGTGCTTCAGCGATTTGTAAGCTTGTATGTAAAAATACCATCCACCAAGAAACTGTCGGCATAAGTGTGGACAGACTTGTATTAAGATCACAGCAGTGAAAGCAAGGAGTACATAATACCGCCTATAGCAGAATTATGAACATGCAGGAGATAAGGGAAGGGATTGCTGTCCCATGTAAGTTTTATATAGATATAACTTCAGTGGAGTGCTCTACTTGGAGGTTGTTTCCCTTGTCATCCTCTCACTTGCCCTTCCTTGCTCTCTAAACAACTCTGCCAGCTAAATACTACCCTTTTCCTAGAAATGCAAAATAAACAAAGCATAGAAGTTGAAGGGATTTTCCTATAGTTACCTAACCAGTTTGCAACTGATCAGCTTCTTATTTGTTTTAACATTACTTTCCCCTCTTGGAAACGTAACTGGCAAAACTGTGGCAGGAGTAAGTGCTGTGAGCAATTACAGAATTGACAATTGGCAGGAAAGTGCCACTTCATTCTACGTAAGTGGTACAGAGAAGAGGGAAGGTATAATCCACTAAACCTTTCCAGTCTCCTGTCTTTATCAGACCAGATTATGTAAATGGCAGATGAATAAAAAGCAAACCCCTAGGAAATACTCTGGACATACCTGAACAAAAGTGCACAGGACAAAGAAGAGAAGATTTAATATAGATAATCCAGGAATGAGATTCTGTTCCAGCACCATAGACCCATGGTGTCCGCCGTCAGGTATTAGCATATAAATCATTAGGATTAAGACAGGGATACCAAACACTAGGCTGCACAAGAAAGACTTCCTCCACCTGAAAAGTAGAAGCTGTAAATCCCCGGTCATGGCACACCCTGCAGTACCCAGGCCAAACACTATGATGACAGTGCAGAGCTAGGGGTATTGGTGCTGTACTAACACACAGCTTCGGGATATTTGGGAAAGATTCAATACTTCGGGACAGTTTTAGTGTCTCCTACATGTTTAAATGTATAGACCTTTATCAGTCAACAACTGAGGCTAATCAAAGTAATAAAAATGTATGAACCAAATAGCAAATCATAAAATTAAATATACTTTATACAAGGAGAAGCTAAATGAACTGGGGAATGTGAGGAGGGTGAGTTACAAGAGATGATCTACACACGTTCGTTAGTGAGAGAGGAAGAGAAATACTTACTGCTGTATTTCCTTTTTATGATCCAAGTTATGTGCATTTGGAACTCTTCTAGAAACAGAAGCACGAAAGCCAATTTCCTTTTTATTAAAAGGGAAGGGAAGATGAGTTAGTTTTGATTAAACTAACTATATTACTTATACTTAAATGACACTACTTTTAGAAGAAATGTCAGAAAAGGACACTGTTCCATATTTAATAAATGCCAACTTCTTATTTATTTTCAGATCCTGCCAATGCGAGAGCATGTATCAGCCAGTACTCAACATGTGGACTGTAAAGGGCTTTTGTTATCTATACACAGACACAATCACAATACAGTAAATATCCTGGTTTCTTAGGCACAGGCAGCTCCCATAGACAGCTGGAATTCTGCTGTCCTCCTCCTCAAAGGAATTTTATGCACTTTCATCCCCACTGGCATAAGTATGAGAGATGGAAAACGCCACAAAGGAAGGTAAAAATGTATACAAGCCCCTGGGCTAGTAAACCTTGCTAGCATCTTCTTAACAGTGCAGCTGCATGGATACATCTCAAGTTGAAAATGAAAATTACCAGAATCAGCTCAAACCTGCAAAGCTAACTGCAGCGCAAAGCAAATGTGCAAAAAGCCAGTTCTGACCGACACTTCGGTGAGCTACTGCACTGCAACCACTCCCCCAGGACCCTCCAAAAATAAAAATAAAAAAAAAATTAATAGCTGCTTTATGAGATGCTCCTGTGGCAAGAAGTACTTCACAGAACTACTCTACCAGCCTGAACAGTCTACTACTTGCATGTTAATAACTGCCGCCAGCTCTGCAAAGAGCTTTTTCTGAATAAGTACTCTAAGGACATGAAAGGAGAACAGTCTCTGCTGTTCTTCTGCTATTTTTTGTGTGTGGCTCACGCAACAAGTTCTCTGCCCTTCTCCTGAAGCAGAGTAAAAAGTTTTGTCGACACCTGGGCCACAATAATGGCAGATCTTTCACTTCACTGAAACAACTGGAGATCAGAGACGCATGATTCTACACACAGAACAGCCAGAAGGAATATAGAGAGACTTTTACCGGGTACAGATTTTAAAAGTTTGGGTTTTTTTTGTAATTTTTGGCAGGTATTTTTAGAGCAACAGCCTGAGAGGCTATGCACTTCTGTGATGCACAGCAGCTTCACCCCACAGTCAAGAGCATAAACACATATGGCAAACCCCACACATTATCTGCAAAAGTCAGTGACACCTCTCAGGTATCAGCTGCTTTATCTTTTTAACTTCACCTTATAATTGTTCATATAATTTTTTTTCTAAAGCCTACCTCAATTATTTTTATAATATCTCGAGGTCCTGTGATTTCAGGATCAAACTGGATGTGAGCTTTGCAAGTAGCAAGTGCAACTGAGGCGTAGAATATGCCATTTGTTCTCATAAGTTTGGATTCAATATTGTGAACACAAGAGGCACAAGTCATCCCTGTAATCTGAAGAAAACACAATTTTAGGTACAGTCAGCAGTCTCTGAAATTGAAAGCAGCCTCTTTTCACCATTGCTGCTAAGGAGGACCAGTACACCAGTCCTTTTAGCATTTGCACTGTTGATGCAGGTTTCAGTGTCCAAGGACGATTCTTTTTGAATTGAACACTAATGACTGCTCAAACTCTGCGGGTAGTGACCCAAGCCCTCAGCACGAAGTTTATAAAGCTGTCTTAAAGGAAACAAAGCTGAGAATATAGCTATCCACTTTTATTATAAAATTCTGCAACCAGCAGTTATATTCAGAGCTATATATTTATACAGCAGCACTACTACATTGCATTAACTGCAATAGCATAGTTAATATAGTTCTGTCAGCAGCTATATTAACATTGTCTGAGTCAAATTCTGCACATGTACCTTCATCTTGCTTACTTAAATTTCCTAGTGGCTTCAGTAAGGCACATTCCCACTTTCTGATCTATTCGCATAACTGCAAATTGTTGTTATCTGCCTTACAGTAGGTATTTGTCAGAGAATAAAACCAGACTTTTGAGGAATCTGTCCTTGGTATGAACAATTTACTAATTTTACTCAAGGTTCTCAAGCCTCTAACACAAACCTCTTGACACTCATCACATGTTTGGTGATACATATTTCCTGTTTCACCCGTGTTTCATTCCCTCTTGCTAACAAAAGCCATTCTATCCATACAACTATTACTTTTTGTTTCAGCACCTTTGGACAGGTTCTTCTAAGACAACCTGATTTTCTCTTTCAGCAATTAAGAAAAATCAGTGTCACCTGACAGAACTGACCTGCTGAGGCTACAACTGCTTAAACAAAAGCATTTTCAAGAAAATGCTTCTTCTAAACCTGACATTTCCAAAACCGACGTACAGTTTCAAATACACATTACTTACAAGAAGCTCCACATTTCCTTCTGTTTCTGCATGATCTTCTATGACAGTAGCTTCAAAACCCAAATTCTGGATCAGCTGTGCTATTTCAAGAGGCTGTATGAACTCTGGCTTGTATTTTATCTCTGCTTTACCTGCCATCAGTGCTACCAACACCGAAATGATACCTGCAGTGGCAATAATAAAAATGTTAGATAATATAGTTCCTTTGAGAGGAAGGAAAACAAAATATTACATGTGATTTTTGATGTAGGCTTTAACAGCTCAGAGTCTTTTTCTGTCTAGAGATCTCTCTCTGCCTCCTTCTAGTGTTGTTCCCTGGTCACAGCAGCAAAGGCTTTACTGAGGTGCGACCATAGCGCAGTTCCCTTTAGCAATGAAAGGAGTTGCAACCGCTACACAGGAAAGGAGATGAGTCTTGCTGTGGTCTAATGAGACAAAAAGAAAGATCATAAGCAATTTCTGCACTGATTGCTACGTGCTCAACCCTGGACTCTCTAAGTTTGGAAAGTCCTAAACAAATTCCACTGCATGATGTTAGGATACAGGCAACAGAATCGATCTGAAGTGCTAGTAGTTTCTTGATTTTTATATCAGTGCAGTGAGCATCACTGGGAGACTGGGGGCACAGGAATCAATAAGCAAAACCTTCCTAAAGCATGCCAACATGCATCAAAGCAGACAATACTGAGGCTTATCTGTTCATGTTCTGTATGGCCAGAGGAGAGGCAGCTCCAGTCTGCAGACTTTGAACCTAATAAGCCTTGCTGTGCCTAAGCTAATTACCCAGGCACTGGAGCCACACATTTATTTGTACTTGCTTGTGCAAATGTATGCTGAAGAATAAGTTTCACATCAGAAATGTGTCAGAGCTCTGGAAGAGATGGATTGCTCTGTGAAGCAGTAAGGCCCCGAGAACAAAATGAGAACAATGTCTCTGTTCTTGTCTTGAGCCTTATTTGAAATGTTGAACGTATTGCAACAACTTCTGTTACAAAACAATTACGTCCATCGGGTAGGTCCACCAGTGCAGTAGGACAGTTAAACAGTGACGTAGTTACATTAGCACTAAGAAAGAACATTAAGTCTATTTAACCTCAAGATGTTCTACCACAGCCCCTTCCGTTGACCGCACAGAACGCCTTTTCCCACCATTAGACCCTTATAGACTATTACAGGAATGTCAAATTTATTACCGTCTTCTTTCTGCAAATTTCTTTCAATGGTAGACACACACGACGCACAGGTCATGCCAGTGATTTGTAAAAAACACTTCTTGGCTGTCACTTCACTGGGCTGGGTTGGCCCATCGAGGTGAGGACTGTCCAGAAGAGCATCTGAGGCACAATCCTGGCGAGGAGACTCTGGAGCTCGAGGCTGCACTGCGGCAATGCTGGCGTCAGGCCGATGCTTGTGTTCTCCTATGCTGGTATCTTGAATAAATGCACAATAAACTGAACAAACACGATGTACAGTGCGATAGGATGACACAAAACTACAAGCAGGTCATATTTATCAAACATACAAAGGCTCAGTTAGTTGGAAGGTGATAATGGTAATCTTGGTTTCTTCATGGAAATAATATAGATTGTTACTACGTGTATAACAATATGCACTCACCTGCACTACTTACATGACCATTTAACTCTACAGAGCTGCTTTTCCACTTTCAGATGACAAATGGTTCCCTCCAATTTCAATGCCTAGACCTGACAGCTACCTCTGCTCAATAAAGATATATTGGTATCTCCAGGGTCCTTATCCAGCACAGAGACCACAGCCCAGCCTCACAGCCATTTCGTCCTCATTGCCTTCTACACAGAGCTCACAGTACTTAATCTCTAACAGGGAAAAGGACAAGTTTCTCAACAGGTTTCTCTTTATGGCACAATATTTATAATGCAAGTACTGCAAAATGAGCAGTGGAAGGATTTGCAGCACTCAGACCTCCACACATACAGGCCCACTGTTTGTTCTCTGCCAGATACCAAACAGACACCCAATATATAGCCCTCCCAGCTCCAGCTGCACTCACAAACCATCTCCCTCAGGCAGAAGGTTTGTGTAAAGGAGCAAGAGTTGCTTCTGAATGTGTTAAACACAGGGGATCCCCTCCTTTTCCACAGATAGATCAGGAGCTCTCCTACCAACAAATTGTGAAACAAACAAATCATAATTAAATGTTACATTTGGACTCCTCCTCATTCATAGCTGTTCCACAGATTCAGAGAGATTGGACCCATGAGAAAACTTAACAGCATTGGGTATATTGGGATTAAACCCATTCATTCCAGTTAAACTACATCCGTATCTCAAAGGAAATCTGTTCTGAGCTGAAGCAAGTAAATATTGCCGCTTTTGAAATTCGCTAGAGAGGAGATTACGCACCATAGCAACTTCTTAAACACTGAGCACGTGTACAAAATGTACAAACTGTGCTGCAGGTGACATGTATCAGCCATGCCTGCTTCCCACCAAGCCTCTTGGCACTTACCTTGCTGAAAGCAAGGCTTAGGTTGCCAATAAAAATATTCAGGAAACAAAGATCAAAGGATTAGGACAGTAAGAAGAGATGTTAGCTAGGTAAAAAGTGGTTTTAAATGAAATGTATTTCATTACGTTTGTATTTTTTAGTATTTTGGAATGTAAATTAAAGCATTCTGTTTGACAGACGTACTTACAGCAGCCTGTAGGAGGCTGGAGCAGTCCATTGGAAGAAACCTACTTCAGTGGGTAAGGCTTAGAAGACTTTGTACCAACTTCCAAGCCTTTTGGCTTCATAATGCAAATCGACTCTTCCACCTACTAGTGCAGTTATTAGGGGCTGAAATAGGGTGGTTCACAGCTGAAAGGTCTCTCCCTTGCTAAGGGAGATCAGATCAGACTGGTCCCTTAAGAAAGGTAATGCAAGTACACTGTTTTATCTCCAGAAGAGAGTCTCCAGTCAGATATCGCATGGCCCAGCTTGGCACGCTACCCACAGAAGAAAAAACACAGTTACCTGTCAGCACAGACGCATCAAACCCCATGTCTTCTATGGCAGCTCTCAACTCTTCTCCATTTGTGACAGCTGGATCATAACGGATGGTCCCAGCCTTGCCAGCTAAAGAAACTGCTACATGCTGCACACCTTGTCTCTGCGATATTGTCCCTTCTATGGACTGCACGCAGGAATTGCAGGTCATACCATCAATCCTGATAACAGCCGTGCACGTCGTGCCTTCCAGCGGCTCTCTGACGAGATCACACAGCAAAGCAGGTGATGGAGATGGTTGGTTATTTGCTTCGGAACCGTTGAGGAGGCTTACTTTAAAGTTTCCAGGTGGAAGGGATTCAATAGCTTGCTGCAAAGCTGACAGGGTAATTAAATTTGGGCTATACTGCACAACAGCACATTTATGCTCCAAGGACACTTTAATACTTTGTATGCCTGGAAGAGAGGACATATTTCCTTCAATGTTTCTGACACAGGACTTGCAGTGCATGCCTTCTATCTGTATGGCCACCGTAGCTGTGCCACACGTCTTGGCAACCAGTGGATCCAACCCACCGCTCTCAAGACTTGCCGGTGTCTCCCTGGGGTCTGCGTTCTGCAGGCGCCCAAGATCAAGCACGCCAAGCTTCAAAGGCGCTGGTTTACTCTTAATGGTGCAGTCATACCCCAGGTTACTGATGTGGCTCTTGAGCTCCTCAGGCTGAATGATGTAAGGATGGTAAGCAATAATTGCTTCCTGATTACCAAGCGACACCTTGATTTTTGCCACCCCGTGCAGTTTCTTAATCTTTCCTTCGATGTTGGTGACACAGGACTGGCACGTCATGCCTTCTATCCGAAGCTTTATTACTGCTTCTCTCGAGCATGGTAAACTTACAGACACGGGTGTCAACCTCTCTTCTGCTATGTCAGCGTCAAAGCCCATATCCTGAATTTCCTGGCAAATCTGTTCAGGGCTTATTTCCGACTGCAGATACTTCACTAGAGCATTATTCTGTTCCAGGGAGACTTTAATACTCACGATGCCCTTCACCTTGGAAATTCGTCCTTCTACCGACTGCACACAAGATTGGCAAGTCATTCCCACAACACTGACTGCCACAGTGCGTTCCTGGGAAGATGGCGAGGGCATGGTTTCAAAGCTCTCCTCGTAGCCCATGTTGTCAAAAGCAAAATTCTGTTTCATCGTAGGTTCCAGCGCACAGCTAGGAGGAGAATCGGTGTTGGACAAAACCTAAAGAGCAAAATAAAAATAAAATGCATGTACCTTCATCACCGTAAAAGCAACAATATTCTTCATATGCCCTCGAATCGGTCCACTTCCATTGAAATGTTTCACAATGCTAATTTACACTTTGACTATACTACCAGTTAGCTACGCATTAGGAATCAGGCC
Organism: Anseranas semipalmata; assembly: GCA_013399115.1. Classification (NCBI taxonomy): domain Eukaryota; kingdom Metazoa; phylum Chordata; class Aves; order Anseriformes; family Anseranatidae; genus Anseranas; species Anseranas semipalmata. The sequence goes on from VXAA01000726.1 coordinate 207,778, forward strand.
TCTGACCCTTCTCTTGAGCAGCAATTTAAAAAATATTCACTAGGGTTATAAAAGCAAAATTTTCTCAGCATTCCCAATGCAATCATTTATAACTTGAGCACTCCTGCCATGCAGCCTGAGCTCTGCTCTTCACAGCAGACTGTCACCTGCACAAAGGGTCACAGCAGAGAGCACACTGCACACCTCTCCACAAACGTCAGGAGCCAGCTCAGTTTGGCCAACCCACTACCAAAACAAAATAATACACCCACAGAAAACAGGCTGAGGAATTACCTGAGCCTGAAACCAGGCAGGACCAGCTGCATGATGCCTGCAGAGCTGTACGGTACGCACAAGGGTCTGGATTGTCTGCATATATACACATCTTTGAATTTAAAATCTATTCACAGAGATTTTAAAAGACATATATATGCAGATGCTTCCACTGTAGTTTAGTTTCACCTACCTCTCTGTGAGGTACCTAACAAAGATCATATATTGAGCTACAAGAACCCCCTGGTTTGATCCAATACCAATTTTCAGGATGTGATAGCCATTACTGAAGTAGATTAGCCAGAAGTGGACCACCTATCAGTCAGACCATGGTCCACAATGCTGCAATTCTACAGCTCAGTGCACTCGATTCAATTGAAAAACAAAATATTAATAAAAATTATACAGGCAATGTTTCTCACAGAAGAGGTAATCAGAGCACAACTCTGTCATCTCAGGACACTGCTGACACCAAGCGATGACTTAGAAGGGGAGGGACAAGCCCAAGATTGTCAGGTTTCACGGAAAGAACATCAAAATTCGTGTTTGTGACTTAAGGTAAGTTTATCTCCTAAAGATCTACATGGAAGTACTGTGACAAATCTATTAACTTGCCTGTGAAAGCATGGGCTCTTCACCACTTAATAAAGCACCTAATGCTGGGCACTGCGATCAGGCTCAGCAATACCCATCTTGTTTCTGCTAAAGAGAAGAAAACTCTCTCCTTAGTACTGCAGCACAAACGAGAATCATTTAGGCTGCTTATTAACACTAGACTGCACCCAGTTCATTTCATGCGGCATTCAAAATTCATTAACTTGATTTTGTTTCATGCTTAGAGAGCTTGGGAATAATGATGTCTGGGTCATGACCAAAATGGCAAAAATTAAAACCAAGAAATTTGCTTTCAGTCTTCTCTGTACTGTATTTATTAGAACAAGAGGAGCATGTTCCCTGGGAAAACACAAGTGCTGGTAAACAGGCAGAAGCCACCGCTTCAATCACATGTGCATGCGACGTTCCTCTGATCTCACCTTCAGGTGAAGGCAGAAATGGGCTTCCTGATGTGCCCATCACCTCCTGTGCTACAAAACAGTTCCCTGAGCCTTTGCCGTGGATGTTTATGGAGGCCTCTAAATAAAAACTGAAAGCACTCGAGTCTTCAGGCTTGACTCCTATTAGTGGTGCAAGCTCAGTTTATGGAATCACAAAATGGCTGAGGTTGGAAGGGACCTCTGGAGGCCACCTGCCCCAAGCCCTGCTCAAGCAGGGACACCCAGAGCAGCTGCCCAGGACCACGTCCAGGCGGCTTGTGAAGATCTCCAGGGAGGAGACCCCACAACCTCTCTGGGCAGCCTGTGCCAGGGCTCAGCCACCCGCACAGCACACAAGTGCTGCCTGATGCTCAGAGGGAGCCTCCTGGGTGCCACTTTGTGCCCATTGCCTCCTGTGCTGGCACTGGGCACCACTGAGAAGAGCCTGGCTGTGGCCTCTTTGCACCCTCCCTTCAGGGATTTGTAGACCTTGGTGAGATCCCCCTGAGCCTCCTCTTCTCCAGGCTGAGCAGTCCCAGCTCTCTCAGCCTCTCCTCACAGCAGAGGTGCTCCAGTCCCTTCATCATCGTGGTGGCCTTTTGTTGGACTGTTCCCAGTATGTCCAGGTCTCTCCTGTGCTGGGGGGGCCAGAACTGGACCCAGCACTCCAGCTGTGGCCTCACCAGTGCTGAGCAGAGGCAAAGGGTCACCTCCCTCGACCTGCTGGTGATGCTTTGCCTAATGCAGCCCAGAATACCATCAGCCTTCCTAGCAGCAAGGGCATGTTGCTGGCTCATGTTCAGCTTGGTGTCCACCAGCACTCCTGGTTTAATGCCACCAGGTCCAGCCCTGGCCTGCACCCAGCAAGGGGAGCACCACCATGCAACGGTACCTGGGCAGCGCTGCACACATGGCACGGCCACACTGTGCCTCAGGGGCCACGTTGGGTGTCACTGGAGCTGTGCTGGCCCCAAGGGAGCAGACAATGAGGAGTGACAGCCACCACCGGGCCATGGATGCTTAGACCAGCCCGGAGCTGCAGTGAGTACCTTCAGCTCTGCAGCATTATGGGGCAGCCCCTCACTATCCCGGCGCGAGCCCACCCTCCGTGCCCCTTCCCTCTCTGCTTGTGGCCTCAAGGCTACGCTTCAGGGATGCCACAGAAGAGTCACACGAATATTTCACCCCTACATGCCCTTACCCCCCACTCCTGCCCACCTGGCAGTGCCTGGGGCACATCCCTCTCTCCTTGCACTTTCCTTCCCAGAAGTTAGTGAAATCCTCAACATAAAGGTAAACATGCAGCCAGCCCCTCCCTTCAAAGCAAAATATAAATGGTGAACGGTCCCCGTTTAAGTGCATAAAAGACAACTCCATGCTTACTTCCCACTATTTGTGCCCTCACTGTTTAAAAATAATATGGCCTTGTATATGGAAAAAAAGCCCGTTTGAAAAGGAAAACTGCCTCTCACACACTGTATTTCAAATGCTGCGTAACCTTAAACATTCATTTATTTTAATGTCTACTTTGAGAAGCCTATTTCAACACTGTCCTTTGTCTTCTCTTCCCTACCTCCCAAGAGATTTTGGTCGTGGTGGGAAGCTCTTATCTTCACAAACACACAGCCAAGCAGAAAGCCTAATGCGTGTTGCTGGAGCTCACTGTGTGCATTTACTTCTGCTTGCACAACAAAAGGCATTTGTGCTCTGCGTTCTTTGATGAAACAGAGTAAGAGCGGGGCGAGACGAGCATCCTCCTCGCCTGCTCCTATCCTCCATGCTTCTGGCAGCCACTTGCAGGTGGAAAACAGGCAGCATCACAGCTCTTACGTCCTTCCCTGCTTGTCCTCTGTCCCCACACTCACTAACCATTTTCCTATGTACCTAGTGATATAAAAGTGAGTCAAATTAAATTTATAAAGTGATTAAAGGGTATTTACTGTCACATCCAGTCTTTTGAAAAACATAAAAGCAAGGACTGATTCTATTATTTCAATGCATTTGTAGTCACAAAAACATCAAAACTTGGCCATCGCTCCATGTTTTGGATGAAAAGTTGTCCCAACATTTAGAATAGGCAATAATATTTCATTCATTATTTGACAAAAACTGGCATTTACGCTCTGTAGGAGAAACATCCTTCTACACAAATCTTTTATTAACAAGGAGAAAATAGAGGGGCATTGGATATAAAAAAAGGAAAAAAAAAAAAGATCTGAATTCCCCTCAAAAAAATTCCAAATCATTCGAGAATCTCCCCTCTAAAAAAAAATAAAAACAGAAATGTGCACATATTCAAGTACAGCAGTTAGAAAGCCTTCAGTATTTTTTAACAGCTTTAAAAAACGCTCGCAGGAGGAGCACAGCTACCTCTGTGTGTGCATTTGTGGGAAGGGGTGTTTCTACACTAGATCAGAGGAAATCAGCAGGTTCCTGTCGGGAGCTAAACATCAGGCATGCAGGAATGTGCCTGCAGTTTTCCTCAGGCACACACTAGGTTTCAAAAGCGGGTTTCCTGATACCAGCTAACGGCTGCACATTAAATGGCATCAGAGACACCGCCTGCAAGACGAGCAGAAAAGCAGTCACCTCCAAAAAAGCCCCAGAGGTGTCTGGGACACCCAGATAACATCACCGGGCACGAAGTCGCCGTGCAAAGCTGACCAACGTGAAGAGAACGGCGGCTGGTCAATCCCGGTGCCGCACAGCCGGACGCTTCGCAGGCATCGCCCCTCCTGCTTGCTTCTGCCTGGCAGTCTGAATGAGATAAAGCAAATGCCTCCGTCTGCACACCTGAACTGGAGAGAAGTGGCTGCAGTGACCAGCTCTGCTCGTCTAACATGCCAAAGGAGGCCTGCTTGCTTTTAAGGGCACATGTACACGAAGTCTGTTTGCTCTACATTCCTGCATATTTTTCCAATGACTGTGTAAAAATCATGTAAATAATGAAAACCTGAAATTAGGACAATTATTTTCCTCTCCTGTTTTGCACGTAAAAGTTGCAACTCAAAATGCAAATCAGAGAGAGGGTCTGGTCTGAAAACTAAGAATCCCTACCGAAAGCAGTGCTATGAAGCTCATTTAAACAACAGCCTTTAATTAGAAAGGATTAAGAAAAAAAGAAGAAAATTAAAAAGGGACCCATTGAAACAGAAGCAGCAATAGTTGGAGATGGCTTTAAAGGAAACGCCAGAGCTGAATGGAAACTATTCCCATCCACAGCAGACAGCTCTGACCGGACCCAAGGCAAGCAGCATCTGAACCCATTCACGTGAGTGAGTCTGAAGCCCAGTACAAGGATTTTGGAACAAACCCATGGGTGTCAAGAGCGACCCTTGCTGTCACAGACAAGAGTCAAGCACTTGTGCCTGTCCTGGAGCAAATTTGGGCTTGGGGGAAGCAGGAAGAGGCAAGAGGCTCCTGTTCCCCCGGCAGGAAGGAGTTCATTGAACAAGAATATGCCCCGGGGCTGGCATAACTTCTTGGGAGAGCAGGGAGGTGGAGCAGAGCAGGGTGACACTGCTGGGCTGGGAGTGCCCCAGTCTCGCGTCGCAGCCTGATACGCAGCTCTTTGCGTTATGGCATCCAGAGCTCGGTGGCAGGTCCGGGGGCAGAGGTGGTCGTTGTCTGTGGCCTGTGCAGCTGAGGGGGCAAAATGGCCCCAGCAAGGGCCAGGCTGACCAACAGGGTGAAGTTTGTGTCCTCCTCAGCTCCGCGCCCCAGCCACCAGCTGCCCAGGTCCCTGGGCTCTGCAGTCACCTCACTGGGTGGCTTGTCACCCGGGAAGACGTCCCTCTCCCCCTCCCCTCCCCTTCCAGGGAGGTGCAGCCACCTCCAAAACGCCGGTGTGAAGCTCTCAGCCTCCGAAACGCGATGCCGTGCCGGGTGCACCCCACGGCTCCCCGGGCATCACCCACACCGAGATCCCCGCAAGGCTCTTCCCCCTCCCGCCCCCAGACATCTGCCTCCCCGTTGCTGCCACACTGCTCCTGCTGCTCGTCTTTCACAGCCAGGCTGCACCATCTCACGCCTCGGGAATCCTTGCCACGGCTGTCTCTCCTCTGGCTGGGCTAGCAGTTTCCATACCCCGAAATTCAAGAGCTGGATGCCTCATCACGATGCCGGGCGGTCAGCTGGCAGGGAAACGGGGCCCAGCCCATTCAGTAAATTCCCCTCTGCTTCTCCCCGTCTGCTTGCCCACAAGTGCCAGCCCTCACTCAGCCTCTCACCTGGTGTCTCGGAAGGTTTCGAGCTGCTCTTCCCCCAGCACATCCACAAGCTGAAACCAGCTATTGCCCTCTTCCCTTGAAGCACACAGCTGCCGAAGAAGAATCACCTTATCTGTCACTGCTCTACCTTCCCTGCTTTGCTCTTTCACAACCTGCTGATTCATGGCTTTGGATTCAGGCAGGCAGTAACGCACAACTGAGAAGCCACATACTACTAATTAAATACTTCAGATGTTTTCCCAGTTTGTTAGAGGTTGCCAGTGAACAACAAAACGAGGACAGAACAGCCTTAGGAACGTCAGAGGTCCAGAGTCTTCAATTTCCTTCCTACAACAGCGTCATTTCTGAGTGGGCCAGAGGCAGAAATTCAACCCTCATCCTTCTCAACAAATCTCAGCGCAGCTTGTCCATCCGTCTTGTTAGCACATTGTTTAGCTGTGCCAGGTCTTAAATAGCTGCTCTTCCTTCTCTCTTCCTTCTCTCTTCCCCCAAGCCTCACGAAGATCAACACATCCATACCCACTAGTATCTACTTGTAACACAGGTTTTATTTTCCAAACAGTTCCTGAGTATTAAACAAGGGAAAAAACACCCTCTCCACCTGGAAATTGTGATTCAATGAAAATATTACTTTAAACCCATATAACCTTATGGTGTTTTTGTTTTCAAAGTGCTAAGCTGCCCTGATGCTTCTGGCCTGGGATTGCTGTTCCCCATTAGGGAACAGGATTCTCCAACGGGTCAGAAGATGGGGAAACGTTTATGCAGTTGCAGCGAGTGTTACTGAAATGATACTCATACACACCATATTGAATAAGCCTTAAAGACTCAAACAAGTGCTTTAAAATTAAAGCAAGCTATGTAAACCATACCTGGTTTAGTGGGAAAGGGAAAAACTTTGTTGTAAACGGATGGTTTCTAATTTAGAATTAAAACGAAGCAAAACCCTTTGTGACGTTCTTCACTGCTCCAATGCGAGCAACACCATATATTCCAGCGAACTGAATACAGAAAAGAGATCCTTTGGCAGAATAAAGTTATTTATGTCATGACTGTTTTATAGCAAACATTTATAGTGTGAGAAGTAAGTAGAGAGACAAAGCCTTCAGGTATAGCTGGTCTGCCCTCGCTGTTGTTTCACTCCAGTCTGACACTAATTATCTGAGCCATACTAAATGCATGCAGTTTCAAAGAACACAATATTTGTTCTGAGAGGCTGTTTTCTTTAAATATACACTGATCCAAATTACATTACTGTAATTTGTAATATAAACTTCTAAATAGCAAAAGTTATTTTTGAGTAATAACTCATAATGTTTTTATCAGCATTGATCTTGCTAAGCCTCTTCTCCATAACAGCCAATCTCCAAAACTGTAACTCTGAATTAAAACCTAAATAAAATGTTGCCACCAATATATTACCAAGAACTTTTGTTAGTATCCACTTAGTAGTTATAAATAAACCACTTACCTACAATTATGACCTTTTGATGTTTTGGCAATTTCTAGAATTCCAGAGAATAACCCAGTACAAGCTGATGTCAAAGCACTCAAGCAATCACCGTTCAAGAGGAGAAATGTTTCCTTACTAAGAATCACTACTCTGTATTATTAGAGGTGGAGCTGAAAAAATGCTCATTAGCTAACATAGCATACCTCATTATTAATATTTGCTATTCAAAGATTAATTTCAGAGGCTCTCGAAAGGACTTAGCATTTGTGTACTACTTGTCACAGGGCCCGGATGCATGCTGGGGATTGAAACAATCTAGATAAAGAAGGTTTAGCACATTAATATACAAGCCATGTGCAACACGCTTTGTTTTAAATTCTCCAGTTCAGAAACATCTCCTCCCTCCCAACACACGCAACAGCTCACTGACCTGTCTTTCAATTGTATTGACTTCTGGCATTCCCATGGAGTTACTCTGCAAAACTTTCTCTTCTTTCTGCAAGTTACTGCTTGCTTCTACCGGAGATCCCGCTTTGGATTTTTCACCAATAATCAGTAGTTCAGGCACATCGTGAGCTGCCTGCCGCTTACGAATAGACACCAGGGTTATGTTTTTGTTGTTTAAAGTGGCTAAGCAGGACAGTTCCCTTCTCATTTTATTGTCCAATTTCCTCTCCATTATCTTTGCAGCCTTTAAATATTGCAACGCCAAAGGAAAGCTTTACAAGAGCAGTTATTCAGTGCCTTATCAGCAACTCTTCTTTCAGCTACATTTACAAGGGCTCGGGGAGTTCTGCCCGCCCCATCAACGTGCTCATTAGGCATTCATAACGAAATCCCAGATGTAACCTGTGATCTCTGTGTACACTGCTCACTGCACTCAGCTACCTTCTCTCCCTGCCAGTTCAAATGCTTCCCACCAATTGGCATCCCCTGTGCTTACCAAGCCGCGTTCAGCGCTGCTAATCTTTGCACACGGCGTTGCGGCCAGCTCAGCCAAGGCTGCCTTTCACAAGCTACTCAAACATGACCTGTGTGCAGCAAGCCGGTGCATAATTAACTCAGACGGTCAGGCATTAGCTCCTCGTGGCCATGGGCATAGCCGCAGCTCCTGCAAAAGGCAACGCTGCTAGTCCACTTCCCTTTCTTATGAAGGGACCAGGGATTTCTTGGGTAAAATATGGTCCCCTCTAACATTTTAAACATGCTTGTGGTTATATCGGTAGCTAAGAGTCCTAAACTGAAAGTCTTTCGTTCACTTAGGGTACAAGAACAGTCATTCCTTGTTTCAAAAGGGAAAAAAAAAAGACTGAGTACAAAACTTATGCTTTTTAAAATGCACCTCTTTACCATCACCAAGCTTAACTAAAAAAATAAATAAACAAACACACAGAAAGCTAAAACAGCAACTATGCTAGGAAGGAGAGGGGAAAAAAAAGAAAAGTATTCCCTTTGGCAAACCCAGTTCCCCTTAGACCCTCTCATCAGCTACAGGAATGCCGAATTTAGACAGCCATACATGATAGGTACCATCACTAGAAGTGTCTAGAGCCAAGCTGGATGCATCTCCAAACGCAAATTCACAGCACTGTTCTAACCTGGTGAGTGGGGCCTCAAGTTCCCTACGCCTCCAGCAGTGCAGTCCTCTTCCACAGACACCCCGAAAGAGCTACCTGAAGAATGGCCATGAAGGGAATTCATACAATATGGTCAATGTGTCATCAGTTCACACCCTCCCTGACTATGCATTGACCTCACTGCACAGGCAAGCCTTAAAATACTTGCTTTACATTTAACCAGAAGCTCGTGACACTCCAGCTGTCTGGCAGGACACAGTCAGGTTCTTTTCACTTTTTTACCTTTACATCCCTCACTGCCACAAAGAAAGTGATCCGCAAAGCCACCATGCAGGACATCAGCACGTTGGCTTGTCTTCCTGTCACAACTTCCCCACAAAGGCGAATCCTTAGCTCTGCTCGCACCATGCAACAAATGCGAGTTCGGAATCCTCTTCAGAAAAGGAAGGTCTTCTGCCTATGAAGTGAAATCCCAAATCCTGTTATAGCACCATTTGGGATCATTGTCTTAATACACAGGAACAGTGATAATATTAAACTGAAAAAAAAGTGCTCTTGGCAGAGCCTCCAGCAGGGTCACATACCGCGTTATCTTCGCTCAGAAGTGGGGATTGGAAACAATCACAGGCTGCTAGCTTTTAGTCCGAAGGAATGTTCCTTTTCTTAGGATAATCTTCTTAGCCAGACCTCTCAGATCTTAAATATTGATAATTCTACCACCACACTATGAAGCGGAAAGCATTTCTATCTGTTCTGTATTTACCAATGAAACTGCTTAAAAACACACCCAACTTCAACTGGAACACTTCTCAAAAACTGTCTTTAATTCTTCAAAATATTTCATCTTTCTGATTTTAACTGGTTTTGAAACACAAAACTGAAAATCCTACAATTTGACATATGTGAAAACATTTCATTACAATGTCTTTAAATACGAGGGCTCCATCTACACATTAAAGATATACACCTAAGTTAAAAATCTATTCTTTGTCTTTCTAAAACAAAACAATTCTCTGATCCCAAATAACAGACACTCAGAAATTCAGCTCTGGTACCAGAGCTATTTTTATTTCTCAGAGCTAATTTCTATTCCAAATCGTGGAAAATTCAAATTCTAGAATATCTTAGGAAACAGAAATTCCAGTTTTTGGCCAGCTCTAAGGTACATACTTGGTCCACTCATCTCAGATATTATCTTTATTATTAGAAATATCCCAAACCCTACCTAGCATGTTTTTACAAGTGACTAATATTCATGAGATATCATGTAATGAAGCACACTGTGAAAAGAAGACTTTTTTCCCCCTCATTTCAAGTTCACCCCAGCAAAGCTCAACTTTGGCTGAAGGAATAAAGAGATACTTAGTGAGTACCTTCTCCCCAGGTCCTCTCATCCATCCTCCCCCCATAACTTCTGAGCAATTCTAAAGTAAAAATCCATTGGTTTCTTTCTAGAAGCAGTGGAAACACGCTCTTAGTGCCCCCACGATCCTCTGCCTTCAGCAGAGGGCTGAATGCTGACTTGGAGGTACAGAAGAAACACGTGAGGTTGTGTTTTGAACACCTTTAGTTTACAAGGTATTTACCCACATTAAAAAGAATTATTTGCTGGGGGGAGGCGGGGGTTTCTATAGCTCTTCAGATGAAAAGGGTTTAAGATATATTTCAACAAGTCTCACTGATGTAAAACATTGCATTTAGCTGAGGGCTCAAGCAGAGATCTATGGCAATGGCAAACGAAACCTGTGCAGCTGACTGAGTCACCAGCACCAGGTCTCAGACAAGGGGTACCTTTCACAAAGCAGAAATGTCTGAGCACCTTGCAAAACAAAAACCAATTTCAATTATTCGATGTGGCACCTCAAGGGCAGCAACGCCTGCTGGAGGAGCAAGGCAGCTGGCAGGAGTTACCCACTGCCATCGCCTGCTGCTGCACTCTGACAGACTCCTCCAGCTTTCCCAACTGCTTTCCCCATTCCGGCTCAATTGATTGCCCCTTTGGAGCTGATGCTAATTGTGTCAGCTGCTAACAGTAGATAAGCACTTTAGTGAGGGCTGAAGGAAAGCACCGTGTCCTGTCTCACCTGGTACCAGTAACGTGCTCCGGTTGGAGGCTTGATCTTGCACAACCAAGGAGCTTTGCCAGGAAGAATCACCCAGGTGTGGCAGCGTGGGATTTAGACGGCAAATCAAAATATGGCTGCTGCCTTCGCAGCTCCCTGCTAATGCTGGAGGAGATATTTTCATTTTCATTCAAGAAAATGTAAAACATCCTAAGAAAATTAAATCCCTTCGACTTAAAGCCTCGAGAGCTCATAAAACATGTTTTTCCCTTTACACCACCTGCTAGTATCAGAGAATGTGTTAAACCCACAAAACCTGCACGTCTTCATGTAAATTATGCTTCCTGGGTGCATTTATCCCTGGCTTTATAGGTTGACTTGTCCTGTGCCTAATCCCTCTGGCTCCTTGCCCAAAGAAAGCATCTTAGAATATTCTTAACAATGCCCAGAAATATGAGAAGCTTGGGCTCAAGGAAAAAATCAGTGGCCTGGAGGTAAGGGGGTCACATTGCCTTAACCTGACAGGCAGACAAGAAGAACCGGTTCAGACACCTGAACACCACGTCAGTGCGGAGATGGACTTCAGTATTTATACCAGACTACAAATCCAGCCTGCCTTTGAATGTAAAAATAATAGTTTTTTTACTCTCCTCATCAGATACCATTTCAAAGCACTGAAATACAATCCATCCCAAGGCATACAAACAGCAACATCAGGCTGAAAACCAAACAATTTCACATTTGACTGTATTTTGGGTTCTTTTCAAACTGTCTTCAGGATGCAGTCAGCTAACATTTTTGAAATTTTCCCCCATCAAAACAGAAGTAGAGTGACTTTGTTTTTTTTCACATATAACGTGACTGCAGGAACTGGAGCTTTAAGAAAAAAAGAGTACTGCAAGGTCCTAGTAACATTAGAACAACAATGCTGGTAACTCTCGGCTATCAACAAGCTGCTAGGAAACACCCCCCAGCCACTGCTGAAACAGAACAACTTCTCCTCACTCGGTGCCCTCTTTAAGCCCAAAGCGACGGAGTTATTGAATGTATGCCCCGCTTCTTCACGCAAACCCCTGCCCTTGCCCAGCAGCCACTTTCAGTCGTACTAAGCAACAGCTCTGCAGCTGGAAGTTCAACAGAAGCTTGGTCAGATTCATGGTACATAACCACATCCTTGACTTTTCCAAACTAACTGTCACAGCTATTAGAGAAAAAAGAAAAGACCTTTCTATTACTTAAGAGGGAACAAACTAGTCATCTTTCCCTCTTTACCGATATTTGCTCTCAGTTTTGAGCCATGAGATCAGAAAGATACCTCCTTGGCTGCAATGTCTAAGAGGGCTGGCAGCCATCAGACACCCAAGTGTTTCCATAGTGAGAACAGTATACGTATTTCTCTCAACAGGAAAGGAAGTGTGATCATACGCAAGAGTATTTCTTATGCTGTAAGAAAAAAGGAAACCTTACATAACTCTGAAATACAAGGAATCAAATTCATACCTGCCATGAATAAAATTGCTTAAGAGTTGATGGCCTCATTTCAAATTAAATCAGCTCAGACTTTGGCTCCAGTTCCTCAGGAAGCAGACTCAATCTTCTCTAAATATTTGGAAACGGTTGTTTGCTCTAAACCAGCAGAACTCGGCAGAGAATCTCTTTTGTAACAGGGCCCAAAAATGCAGCCTCATTTTTCATTCCATGGCTTCTTCACGATTGCAAATCGTGTGGACTTGGTACTTTGTCTGCTTTTAGCAGGGTTGATTTCAGCATGATGATTTCTGTTATCTGTATTTATACTGCAGGAATTTGTTTTCAAGTGCCTGGAAACTACGAAGCTGATCATATTACCCCCGGAAAAGGCACACCTTTTGGGTCAAAGTTTAAGTGCAAAGAACAATTGCAATCTGCATGAATTAATTCAGGTCCAGATCTCCAGTACTTGTTCACGTAGCAGGTGTGTGGCACGCTGTCGCGTAGTGGGCAGCGTGTAGTGGCACAAGCATGGCAGAACTTGTGGGGCAGTGCCACTGCGAAACCAGTATTGTCATTTCTGCGTTTCCCAGCGCTCTTCATTTTCTGATGTTGTCTGTGCTTTGCTTTTGCTCAGAACTGGGTTTTGGTTCTAAAATTCAAAAGCTTTTTTGAACTCCAGACAGAGAAAAGAACCCACATTTTATCCACCTTAACTGCAATATTTTAAGTACAACTTGAGAATGAGTCATGTTACAAAAGTAACAATTTTAGAAGGCTAATTGGAGAAGACAGAAAGATCTATTTATTACCTGTGAACTATAGCAGTCACTGCTAAAGATCATAACCTTTGCCAGCTAGATTTGCTACCCACATTTAGAAATAAGATTTAAGTTCGTAATGCTAGTTTTGCTTTGTAAATTTCCCGGTATTTTTGTGGGTTTTTCAAAATATCTTCTACATTTGTTTTTAATAAATAGCGAGTCTCTGAACTGTGATTTAAGTAACTGGGAAGACTGACTTTTTAAGTAAGCTACTGTTCACCTTGCTGCTGGCAAACTAACAGCAGGCCCTAAGATGCTCTGCCAAATCTGCAATTAAATTTTTCCCTACACAGATCAGGAATGTAAACTATGTCTTCAGTGCCGTTCACCTATAACATCTCTCCTGTCAATCTGTCCCTGACTGTAGAGTCCCCACTTTAGATTTACTATTAGTTCCTTCCCAGTGCTCATTTCCAGTCACTCTTGTGGTCATGTCTGACAGCCTGAGAGAGAGAGATTTCAGTTTGAGGAGTTGCCTGACACTATGTAAATAACACAAAGCACATCCTATTTGTAAAGCTGCAAGAGGAGAGGAGAGGAGAGGAGAGGAGAGAAAAGAGAAAGAAAAAAAAGAGTAACTTGGATTTTAGCCCGTATTTCTGGTTCTACAGCCAGTGTTTAATCCCAAACGTAACTGCTCAGCCTTTGAAAAGGAGCTCGTTTCATCCCATTCCATTTATATACAGCACAATCACCTTCACTTCAAGAAAAAGACAAAACAGGGTTTTGTGTTTGCATTATAAATGCCATGTCTAAAATACAAATATACTGCCTTTTTTAGGACAGCCCAGGTATGTAAGACAAGCCCAAATTCAGTTTCTCTTAACTGTTGTTTCTGCCTATCTTACATTGGCAGTTGTCAAAAACAACTTCTTTGCAGAAAGAGAGGCTTCTCCGGCAATTCCCAAATCCCTAAGAAAGCTTGATGCTGGCGCTCCTCACCCCAGCACCCGGGCTCCTCTGACATCCAGTCCTGAGCAGAACCCTAACTGCTTTCTTGGTGCTCCAGATAAAGCTCTGCCTGGGAAGCAGGGTTACCACTTTCGGTATTATCCATTTGGTTCTTTTACTCTTCGTCTCCCCCTCTCCCTGTGCACTGCCATTACTGGGTAGAAAAAAGGCTTGAGGGTGTTGGGAGCTCTCTGTGATCTCGCCTTGCAGAGGGCAGACCCCTAGGTGACCCTGTCAGCAGGGGCTCGCGAGGACACGGCTGCAGCGTGACCCCGACAGCCCGCCCGTGAGCGCGGGGCTCAGCCACAGCCCAGCCAGGCTGGCCCACGGGGGGTGGTTTCTGCAGCTCTGCCCACGGGCAGGATTTTCTTCCCGATTTCCTTCCTGATGGGGAGATCTGAGAGCTGGCAGCTCTCTGGCTGGCTCCCGGTGCCACAGCAGGCAAGACGTGAAGAGGGAAACTACTGGTGAGGACACTACAGGTGCACAGGGCTAGAGGCACTGCAGTTTCTAGTATTCAGGGGTCCGAACCGTAATATACGCGAGTTGCTGTTTAGCTAACCTATTTACGGTATTTTTCTACAAAAATCCTGTTAATTATTTGCTCTTCAAGGCTAGGAATAGCACTGCACTGTCCAGGTCTAGTAGTCGGCATGAACATACTGCCAATTCTCAGTCACGAGCCACAGGCAGGGACGTCCCAGCTTCTATCAGTGAACAAAATGTACTTCTGCCGGTGGCCATGAAAACACGTAGAGTTCGCCTGGACAGAGCAATCCTGATTCACTGCAGACGCTTACCGAAACTGAGCGGAGAAGTAAAAAATAAAGATGAAAAGATCCTTGCTGTTATTTTTTTCTGCTGGAATATCTGAAAATTCCATATTACGTCAAGTAACAACTGGCAGCCTACGACACGGAGAGGAAGAATTCAGGTGGAAATGTCAGAGCTGAAGTGACAGTCAGGGATGAATGCAATACAGCAAGGAAACTGCTACTAATTTTAAGCAATCTCTTCAACTCAAACATATGCTTCAAAAAACATCTTAAGGAAATGGCAACAGAGCAAACCTCTTTCTGTTTACAAAAAAAAAAAATATCTGAAACATTTAACACCTGGATTGAAAGATGCAGTTAAAATCCTGCTTTGAAATGCATACGGCGTTTCTCAGGTTGTTTTCTGTGGCATACATACTTGGCTCATCAAAACTAAAACTGACTGTAAAAGTAGTGTTCAGTTATTGCATGAGCACACAGAGGAAACCGAAGACATTTGACTCCTAAGAAAAAGAGTTCTTGCAGCTGTGAGACAAGGGAAATACAAAAACACTTTTGGACAGTGAGATGGATGTTATGTTCAGCTCTCAGCCATCCTGTCATTTTCAGAGCTCACCTTAGCCTGTTCTACAGAAAAAGGACGTTTCTTCCAAGGACACAAAACTGATGCATTCTGCACAGCTCGGTATAAAAGAAGGTAACCATCCTGAGAGTTGCCAAGCAACCTTCTGAGATTTATTCATTGCCTTCAATTCCTAGGAAGCAGAGATGCTAATCCATGGAAATTCAGGGTCAATTCATTTATCATTCCCTCCCGTTTCCTCCGCTTGTTGAAAGAAAAGGTACTGAGTCAGGGAACTACTTTTAAGCAGCCCAAGTTCAACCCCTAGAAGAGAATCTCTGACTGAATCTACACCATGGGAAAACTGCCACCCTTTCAAGCTTTCTTTATCCCCAGAATAGAAAAAGGTCAGAGAAGGTGGCAAGGCACAGTGCCTGCATCTCTCGTTTAACTCTCTTCTGTCCTGCTCCGCAGCCAGCTTTTGGCTTTTTTTTCCTCTTTCCTGATCAGTGCCAATGAGCCAGAAATGAGCACAGAATGCAAATCCCGACTCGTCCTGGATTCACATGAAACAGTTTGGGTTTTCATCCAAATGGTACTCCCCCTTGCTTCCTTAAACAGGCAAAGGGACGCACACACAAGTACATGTGCACAAACGCATCCTGAACAAGTTAGAGCAGGATTTTTCTTTTTCAGTCTGTGAACCCTTTAAACTCTGATGATAGAGGTGACTATTTCTGAAAAAAAAAAAAAAAAAAGGGAGAGAGACTCAGTGAAGTTTTGCACCTTCCTGAGCAGTGTCATAGTTGACTTAAACATATGTTGAGGTGCTACTGTGATAGAGATGGTCCTCCATGATCTCCTTCATGTCCTGATTAGGTGCATATGGCCATAGCGACATTAGTATCTGCATAAGGGAGAAGGAAA
Source organism: Anseranas semipalmata (assembly GCA_013399115.1). Lineage (NCBI taxonomy): Eukaryota > Metazoa > Chordata > Aves > Anseriformes > Anseranatidae > Anseranas > Anseranas semipalmata. Next base: position 223,896 of record VXAA01000726.1, read on the forward strand.
AGAAATAGGGGTTTAGGTCTGCTATCACAGACACTCAGAAATGGTCCGCAGCCCCTCAGGAATCTCAAACTTCCAGCTGAAGAAGCTGGGACTTAAAAGGAGTCTGTATGCTCCTTTGCAAGCTCAGTGATGTAATCAGTAGGGCTACAACAGTCACAATCTCGTTTCTGCCTGTGCTCAGCATTGATTGAATGTTTCTTTCACCTGCCCTAATAATGTCAGACACTCTTCCTGCTGATTACTGTTTAGGAGAACTGACAGGGTCCATGGGAAGTTAAAACACTGGCCCAGTCTACAGAACTAAACTCCAGCAGTGGAACTGATTTGTTTTCCTATGTAGTCCTTGTCCAACCGGGACAACTTGCTTGAAAATAATTTTCTATTAATCAAAAACTGTGGGTTCCAGCAGCTTACGTTGCCTGGTGATAGAAATAAATTTATTTTATAGAAACTCTTGCAAAAATTCTGTGTAGATCCAAGCTGCTTAATACTTAATTGCTTCTGCAATTCTCCATTGCTTCTGTCAAAAAAAAAAAAAAGGCCAGTTTTCGCTCACAGATACACAGTGCAAGCATCCATGCCCTGGATGGATCCATTTAGCTAAAAAGTAAAGCTGACAGTTAAAAAAATAAAATAAAATCCTAGAATTGCTTGTATTTAGCAACTTTAATATTATAACATGTCAATAAAACCAACCCCATGTTGTTTCGCCCTAGCTATATAAATGCCACAATTTATTTCCAATACTTGTTTTTTGCTTCACAAATGTTTAGTACAATTTTATTCCTGCCTTCTGTTACCATGCAATGAAGAACAAATGTACTGTAACACTTAACAACCTAACACAAGAAAGGTGCAAAAAGGAGAAACTTACTGTGTATATGAAAGATACAAGATTCCTTCTGCTAAAAACAGTCCCAGGCATTTTGGCAGCTAAGACAGCAGCCTTGTATGAAAAACTCAGTACTACACAGTGTATGTTCCAGAAAGAAAGTAACCAACTGTACAAGAAAGTACAAAAGACCACATGACTGTCCTGTGAATACCCTTACACAATGTTAATCCAGTTTCTTTGTGTTTATCACTTGCCAGTGGTCTTATTTTACCAACTTTCTGGTATGTGGTGCACTCAGCAAGAATAAGAGTTACAAAAATGTACTTAAAGACTGTCTCAAATGCCTGGCAAGATGAGGAGAATGCACTGTGAGTGGATTCTGCTATTTGTTTTGAAAACTGTTTGTTTGCATGGATCTTCCTTCAGAGTAAGGGCCTTAATAAGGAAAGCAATTAAAACAGGACAGAAGTGCTTACAGAGGCAGCAAAAGATGAAGAACACGGTACATCTCTGAGAAGGGGAGAACAAAGCCAGCTTCATGACAAGGCTTGTTTAATTTCTTTGGCATGTCGGCCACATGGAACTTCTACAGACAAGACGTTTAATAGCGTTCTCACTCCTGGAGTAGGAACACTACAGAGAGCTCAGCACTGCTCTTGCTGAGGTTATTGGCAAGACCTTAAATGCATCCATACAGTATCTTCTGCTACATATGCATTAAGGTGGGGCTGTTGTGAAGTGATGACAACCCAGTTAGTCTGCGTTGGACATTCACACATTAAAGGCACCTTTTGCAGCCTGTAAGGCTGTCAGCAACACAGTTTTCACATTGCTCACATCAAAAGCTGAATACCCTGTGATTAAAAAAAAAAACTAACAAAAAAAACTTTGAAAGTATTAATACAGCTTGTCTTTAATTACCACTAGATGGACTACAGAAAAAATAAAACTACTAAGTTGATCAACAGACTGGAGCACCTCTGCTGTGAGGTGAGGCTGAGAGAGCTGGGACTGCTCAGCCTGGAGAAGAGGAGGCTCAGGGGGATCTCACCAAGGTCTCTAAATCCCTGAAGGGAGGGTGCAAAGAGGCCACAGCCAGGCTCTTCTCAGTGGTGCCCAGTGCCAGCACAGGAGGCAATGGGCACAAAGTGGCACCCAGGAGGCTCCCTCTGAGCATCAGGCAGCACTTGTGTGCTGTGCGGGTGGCTGAGCCCTGGCACAGGCTGCCCAGAGAGGTTGTGGGGTCTCCTCCTTGAGATCTTCCCAAGCCACCTGGACGTGGTCCTGGGCAGCTGCTCTGGGTGTCCCTGCTTGAGCAGGGCTTGGGGCAGGGGACCTCCAGAGGTCCCTGCCAGCCTCAGAGATTACAAGCAGAAATTGCAGCTTTTCTTCACACCCTTTTCTACCTAGTCAGGTTGTCTTGTGAGGAACTCTTCCCCTGCTTAGCATTGGTAAGGATCTGGAAAAGTTGCACCAGAATATCTACTTCTTTATGCAGATGCTTTGTTTCAATGTGGCTGGGCTACAATTTATAGGTCATACGCAGCCTGCAAAGACATCGTGTTTCCTGGATTATTCCACATGGAAGTACCCGTCAAGAAAAAAGAGCACATTATAAGGAAAGGGCCATAAAGCCTCAAAA
>VXAA01000726.1:231740-272718 GCA_013399115.1 Anseranas semipalmata
AAAAAAAAAGTGATACAGTTGCACTGTGATTTTGAATTTCAGCATGATTTCACATTAATCTCCAATGGCTTTTTACCTTTAAAAACATGTTCCAAAACTTTGGAGCATTATTTATGGTTGGCAATTTTTGAGCTAGTGTAACTTCTTAAAAATCAAATCAAAACTGAGAAGAATCAGCAATTAAAGTGATTTCTGAGTTCTTACTTGGAACTATGGAGGAAAAATGAAGTTGATGTATATTTTATATGCTATTCCTATCCTGCTGCTTTTGACTGAGGAAGACTTTATCAAATACCCATTTCATTAAAATTTCTACTGTTAAGAATACAGATTGAGTGATAGGATTTACTAGTTTGCCTTCCTGAATTGTTAGAAGCTGTAAGTATCATCCAATTGATATGAGTACAATCAGCCTTTCTCTCAGATTATCTTTCTAAATCTTAAAAATATCCAGTCTGACTGAGAAAATGAATGCAGTTACATTCAGCACCGATTTGTAATTATTTCTTGCAGCTGCCACTAAACCATAAAAACAGGTCATAGTTTTCAGTCCAGCTTTGCAGCATTCTGTCACAGAACTATCTTCTATCCTCATCCTTACATTTGTTCCAATATCTAGCTTTTTATCACCATATAATCCATCTCTTGTAAACCAAATATGTTACAAGAACTGCAACTTAACCAGTTATATCTGATTTCTAATTTCAATTTTATGTTTAAGGGACACTATCATTTCAGTCCTTAGGACTGAAAAAATCAAAATTTGTTTTTCCTGTAAGACCATTTACTCTGTATTTTCCAAACTGATCTAAAACTCCAGTCTATAGTAACGTATAACTCTAGGTGAATTTTATTGCAGTTTTAAATTTCCAGTGCACTATCAAAAGCTAAAGTATGTGATATACACATTCATATCAGCATGTTTTGTGTCTTTTACAGGAGTGGTCGAATGTATGGCAGCTGGCACAGTTATCCTGGCTCACAATTCTGGAGGCCCCAAATTAGATATTGTGGTACCCTATGAAGGACGTATTACAGGCTTCCTAGCAGAAAATGAGGACAATTATGCTGAGACAATGGCTTATATCCTTTCTTTGTCTCCTGAAAAAAGGTTAGAGATCAGAGAAAATGCTCGTCAGTCTGTGCACAGGTTTTCTGACCAGCATTTTGAAGAGACATTCCTATTATCTGTGGAGCCATTATTTAAATAAATGTATGTGAATAAAAATGTGTATGAATACTGACTTTTTGTATTTGACCAGGTGTCACTTGTAAATATATGTAATTTATGATCCCTTTGCCCATTCAATAAAGAGACTTTTTTCTTTCTGTCAGGATATCTGCTTTATGTAAGAGATATTTTACTGTGAAATAAATGCTTCTGAAAATGTTCTGTGTTGACTGCATGGCAGTACACTGTCATGTGTGCGGTACACAGTGGACTGCAAAACCTGAATTCACAGTGCTTTCCTGGGTAACAGAACTACATCTGTAAGATCTTTTATTTTTTTTTTAATATCTTGCTTTCAGTCAGTCTCTACACATTTCATGACTTCACTGCAGTCACGCTTTTTAAAATCAACACGTTTGTTTGATTGCTTCTGTACCCAGAAGTTTTTTTTCTAGAATCTGTATCACGTTATCAATTTGCTGTCCCCCTTAGAATTTTACCATGCAGGATTTTAATTGTTCTGTTTGTTCTTCTCATGCATAAGATATGCTCTCTTGCATTTCTGATAAAAATTTTAAATTACCAATAATGTGCAGAATCCTTCTTGGAACAGTGTGTTTTATTTTTATATATATATATAGGTTTCTTCCATTGGTTAAGTACTCTCTAACAACATGAAAAGGAAAATGCAATTTTTTTTTAATGAAAAAAAATGTAACTAGCCATTTCTCAAATGGCCTTGAATGGAGATTTCATTACCTACAGTGATTCCTCTAGATTAATCATATGGTATTTACTAGCTTGCTTTTTTGATAAATGTAATAATTGTACTTGTCTCTCCTTTACATTAGCTATTACCTCATGTCCTTTTACAGTATGACAAATGGTATTTTTCTAGCCCTATTCTACTGAAAGGTTTTCTATTCCTAGGGAATAGGAGGGTCTAGATTGGAGAACATGATTAGATGGTACACCAATATGAATTTTAAAGCTCTAAACTACTGCTTATTATAAAGCAGAACAAATTGAACAAAATGTGAAAAAAAAATGAGGCATCTGCTTTCATATCAAAAGTGGAGAAGTATACAGTCTTTTCAGAGCCATCGCAGCAGTATTTTATGTTGCATAGCAAACTAAAGGAGAAGTGCAAAAAGCTACTGAAATTCAGACTTCAGAATGTGTTTTTTTCCTCTATTTAAAGTTAATCTGAATTAATGACATTTCATATGTGGAAAAAAATATGGTTGGAAGAACTCATTGTTCAACTACTATGTTTTATTAGGAACTGGGGAACAAGCACTCTCATGGAGCTAGTAAACCCTTTTACTCTACTGTATAAAACTGCTTGATAGTTGGAGGTACTATGTGCAGTTAGTGCTATGTAAATGAAACTGAATTATGAAGCTTCATTGGTGGTACACAGATTATGAAAAGCTGGAAAAGCTTCTTAAAAGAGGATGTTGGTTGATCTATGGAACTCAAATATACTGACTAGGAGACTTTCTGACATGATCCAAAAATGGTTAAAGAGTGTGTACAATCAGAAATTTGCCCGAACAAGTGTTGTCGGAGATGTCTCAGGTGGTTTAGAACAATAAAGAAGAGAGCATTTTAATCTGGATCAGGATTTTTCAACATGTAGACATCTAAAATTAGCCTGATTTTTTCCTTTAAAAAAATGGCAAAAACCCTTTTAATTTTAATCGAGTGTCTATCACTGTTGAAAAGTGGCTGATTTACCTGGCATTTAATGTCAGCTACGTGTTTTTTAATTTTGTCACTGATGTGTTTGAAATTTCAAGGAAATTAATGCTCTGAAACAGTAATCATGCTGGTGCTCTAGGTAGCTGTTGCTTCTTGCTTGCCTTTTTCATTATTTGTGTCAACACTAAGTGACCCACAGTTATTTTCTAAATCACCGTTAGATTTTCCAAGTAGTTTGCTAGGTAAGCTCATCTTTTCTTCATGTGTTTGACCTTTATTTATTGAAAGTACGGAAAACTCTATGGTTCTCTCTGCTGGAGAAGTTACCGCTTTTTCCAGAGATTCCTCCAGCTCATGTCTCAGTTCATCGTCAGAATCCTCAAAATTTCTGAAAATTTGAAACAAAGTTTTATTAATTAAATATATCTGCTACAAGGGTTTCTAGTTTCAAGGCCTTTGAGATTTTTTTAAAGGCTTTGTAAGGAATATGTGAGCTACACACAAAATACGAGCTGTTTCTTCCCCTTTCTCTTGGAAATTGTTTAATGTCAGCATTGGCATTTGACAAATTACAGAATTGCAAGTTAGATTAGCAGACTAAAATTATCTTCATTTATGAATTTAAAAGAACTGAGAAGAAAAGCTTTAGGCAATGCATCCTGTCATTTCATGAAAACTTCTGTTGTACGGATTTTTCTACTGATACACTTAACTTACGTGTCTTCATCATCTGATCTTGGCTCAAGTCTGCCGTCATCAACAGCAACACTGGAGCATGTTTCTGAATCATCTTCCTTGCTTTCTTTTGGTAGCAATGTGGTTAATTTCCCTTCTGGAAATGAAGAGGAACATTCCTTTATTTATGTAATTAGCTAATTATAAAGGTGCATGTAAAGTAATAGCAAATAAGTAAATGCTTGATTTTTTTTCCCAATTGTTGTACATTGTAAGTACCATGCTTAACTGACTTCTGTTATTCTTGATCACGCATCTTTTAGTGGTTTATAACTTCTGCTCAGTGGAACCTAGCATGTTTGTAGACCGTAACCAAAGAACTATAAAGGGTAAGGAAGAATGTAAATCCGATGTTAGTAGGCTCAAGTTCCAAATATAAGGGCCTGCATTTTCAGTGGAAAACTTAGGGAAGTACTGTTTGGGAAAGACTGAATATTACTGCTTGAATGCAGTAGCTGTGATTCCCTAAAAATGCTTACTTTCAAAGACTGAAAGGCAACCTCAACCTGAAAGGAGGGAGAACAACGGTAAGAGTTGTTTTAGTACATAATGGCTAAATTCTGTGTATTATCCCATATCAATCTGTCAGGTTGGGTAACAGTGTACTCCACAATGTCAGCTTGAGTAGCAGGGCAGAACCAGGTGTTGAGGGATTGTGGTATTTTAACAAATGTAACTAATGAAGGCAATAGCACTTAAGAATACCTGTGTCAGTTTATTCTTGGTTTAGCCCTATGAACTGCTGACATTAGTGAAAAGTGGTTTGAATTTATTTTTTCTTTTTATTCTTTTTAATTTTTTTTTAATCTGTAAACTATAAAGCTAGTCCCAGGAGAGGAATTTAGCTTGGTTTATCCTTCAAGATGGGGCAGTTTTAAAAGAGCTTGTTATGCTGTGAGAAAACATGTATGTGAGGCATAATTAGCAGAAGAGTGCTGACTGCACATTTGCAAATGAAACATATTTCTCATGATCCATTTAAAATGTTGAAACTAGGTGCATGCAATTTAGCTGGCTTAAAAGTCCTGTCATCCAATTATACATTCAGTAGATTGGCAATTGTGCATAAAAACACACCATCCAGTTACATTTACTGCATCTTTCTACAAAAAAAAAAAAAAAAAAAAAAAGGCTTTTAGCTAAATAGTGATGCAAAGTAAATGTCATTTTTAAAACAGCCTGTTCATTTAGAAAAGTGTGCTGCAGTGTAATTGGAATCAGTTTCAGTGTCAGCTGTATCAGCATGCACCATGTTGTAAAGTCAGTCACCGCTGTAGTTTAAGCTGTTATGCACTACAATTTACAGCTGTTTTACAGAAATACATATATGTGCATCGTTTTTTACAGGGTTCTTCAACCTCAGCAGTTTCAGGGGCTAGATCCAGGTTTGTGCTATCTCCCATCTTGTTGGCAGTAGTAGCTTACCTCCATCTACCCAAGCAAATAAAAGAATTACATATGAAGTAATAGCTGGTAAGCAGGGCTTGCCTGTTTCCCTGCTATTGAAAACAGCAATGTCCTGAAAGAGGACGTTCATTGTTTCACGGCAGAGAGCAGTGGCTGCTGGCCAAGGTTGCCCATGTTTTTCTTGTTTGTCAACTGCTTCAAAATGTTGGTTCTTGTCACAGATCCTCTGCCAATGGTACAGTAACACACTAAAGAAAACCTTGTAAAATTTACAGTAACAAACATCCTACCTGTTTCTTCTTCAAGCCGGATGAAGGAGTCATTAGACAGCTCTGCTTTTCCTAAGATGTTCAGGAGTGTCCCTGGTGCTGTTTGTTTCCATTGCTTCCTGTTTTCTGGGATGTCTTCAGGCAGACTAACGTGGTCAGCTGAAGAATGGGAAGGTTCTCAGGTCACTAAATCATGATAGCTTGGCACTGTCTTTTGCCAGAATTAGACGTTCTAATTTTGACACAATTTGATTTCTTCCTTGTGTGTAACGCTGGAACCTGATTTTTTTTTCCCTTGTGGAACACACTGATGATTTTTTTTTTTTATAAGTATCTGATCTGATTGATACTGTAGAGAAAAAAAAAATAGTCTGGACTATTTGTCACTAACAAATTCTTAAAACCAGTTTTAATGCTCAAATCATAAGCATACTAGGCCTGGAACAGACAGGTGCAGCTTCATTGAGCAGTTCTTGTTCTCAAACTCGTTGGCTTCCTGGGGCTGAAAAAGCTTCAAAGAAGTTCCTGTTTCTCTTGCTCCCTCTGCTTATCATCTAAGGCAAAATTAACAAGAAGTGGCATACTAACAATATTCTGCTTTGTCTTGACTATCCATGCAAAGTCTTCAGGTTGTTTCTGTGGATCTGGGGTATTAGGAGAATGCAGGAATACTGGAGCCCCTTGGTTACAGCAACCAGTCACTGGAGCTACCTTTCTGCCTGGAAATAATATGCACTGGAACTGTAAGAAAAATAGCAACTCACCTCTTCAGAAAAGGAGCATAACCACAGCCAGCCTGTGTGAGGATGCACTTGTGACTGTGTAGCAATGCTAGTGTGTGGCATGGGAAACCAGAACTCCACCACAGTCTTGGATGACTTTGGCCACAGACCGCCTTAGTTCTTGTTTATCATCAACTCAAGGCCCAAGAAAGCAGTGGTGTTTAATTGCATAGCCTGGCATTTTCAGCCTGTTACTGAGTGATTCAGTAACAGTGCTCTTACATTTATGAGCAGCACAACATGATTGCAATATTAGAGGGGAAAGCAACTCCTGCATTCTATGGTTTAATACATACAATAACCTCAAGTATTACAAAGTCCTTCTAATTAAAAGCCTTCAGATCATGTTAACATTCTGGTATGGAATCGTTTGGCAAAAGTATGTAAGTAGTCTGGCTGAATTTTAGTAGCTCCCTATTTTAACTCACTGGAAAACATAAAATTTTCTTACAAAGTTCATTTTCAGCCATAGTAGGATATACAGATGTGACATCAGCACTGGCTAAAAAATTCAGTTGTGTCTGGGGGGTTCCAGCTTGCCAATGCTTTCTGTTTTCTCCAGTATCACCTCCATCACTGCACTCTAAGGGGAAGAAAAAGAGAAGGCAAAGTTATTTCATGTTTAAAAAATAGCTTTCAGGGGGATTATAATGTTGATTATGTTATAAGATATTATAATGAGAGATAAACATCAGATAAACTTGCTATAGCCTGCAGTTACTGAATTTACCTAACTCTTAACTAATTTTCAGGATTAATACTCTATGGCATTTCCCTAAGAAATACCTGTTTGGTATACAGATAGCTCTTCCAAAGCCCTGTCTAAAGGATCTTCATAAACTTCCACCAATTTCTCCTTAAGATTCTCACTATCCACAAAAGTTAACATCTCACTGAGTTTATCTTCTACCTGAAAAACAAAACAAAACAAAACAATAGGTTACTCTAGAAAGAGAAAACATACATGGGACAATAACTAATCACTTCCCATTCTTCTGTGTTTGCCAACCATTCTCATGTATGCACAGGCAAGTTGTGTAACAAAACATGAAGCAACAGAACTCAAAAGTCTCATTGTGATTTGACACGGGGCCATGCAGAGATGTGAAACAACAGAATGACAAAATAGTGCTTAATAAATTAAGTATATACATAAACTGAAAAGAAATTCTATTTTCTGTGTTGCTGTTACAAGTATTTTACACATTCTAATATACTAATAAAAATATTGATAGGTAGCTATTACATGCCAATCAGCTAGAGATGTCATTTTAATAAATGGAATCACAATGTTATCTGTAGTCTCACTTCCACTTTTTCCAAATAAGACCTGGTTCATCAGGTGTTAATAATATTCTTGTTTTGTGATATGATAGCAATAAAAAGAAACAACTATGCTAATGTACTATTAAAATAAGACAATTATCAGGGCTAAGCTTTTAATATTATTGGGAAGGAGGGTATTTCAAACAAAGAACGGACAGGAACTTCGTTGTATCACTGTAAGACAACCAACCTTTCCCCAGAAAGGATGGAAAAAGCCTTGTACAAGCCAAAGAGAATGACACGTGAATGAAAGCAAACCAAAAAAAAGGTAATAGGATGTTGGCTTAGAGAATAATTTAGAATAACAATTGTGTACTTCATGCCAGAGAAACCCTCCTCTTGGGAGAAAAACTTCTGCGCCATGGATAGCATGATTAGATTGTCAGGTTCTCCCCAAAAACTATAATAGGCAGAAAGTCAAATTATGATCCCATTTCTCTGTAATGATACTGACTTTATTCTTGCACAGCTCTAGTAACTCTGCTCCTACTGATATTATAAATCCTGCATGTGTCTTGGCCCTCAGTTTTGACCTATCTTGAAAATGAAGCAGCACCAGAAAGCATAGCCTGAGAAAACTCAGGTTCTGAACTTGGACTTGTGTAGTTTATACACTGCCAGATGCTATGGGTCTTGGTTGTTCTCTTCGGTCTGTTACAATCATAAGCTTCAAGCACAGTTGAGTGCTCAAAGGAATTTCAGTTTTTGTAGTGTTCATGAGTATGGACTGAGTCACAGCTCTAGTTTTCTAACATAAATAAACTGATAAGGATTTTGCAGAGCTAAGTACTAAGTTTTATAAAAGTGTAGTAAGTTCCAATTTTCATGAAATAATAACCATGTTTTCAAAAGCAGTGTAGCTAATAATTGCAGAAGTGGCCATTATCATTTCAGAAAATACTCAAAGAAATGTACTAAATTTACAAATCAAATTTGGCATTTGCAGACTAACTCATTTTTAAGATGTGTTCTTCCCCTCAGCCCAATTTACAAAATGAAAATATCTGCACCCCTTGATCTTTTCTCATGTGAAAGATTGACCCAGATATCATCCAATTTTCTCAAGCAATTATATTCTTGAAGAACGTCAGATATATGCAATATGTCAACAAAGCCTCAACATGAAGCTTCATTATAACAGAGGTAGAGGATGATGGTAATACAAATAGTTAAACCTTAGATGATGGAGCTACTGTCATGACTTTCAGATTACTAATGTAAATGCTTTGAATATAACTAAAGCCTACCTCTGCTTCTTGAATGCAGTCTTCCTCAGGAACACATACATCTAAATTAATTTCAAACTTTACTCCTCCCTAAAGAAAATTCACATACTTCATTAAAATATGCTATTAAATAAAAACATTTAATTAAATGTACACAGTTTATATGGAACTACAAACTTGAAAATTATTCTGTTAAACATAACTTCTATTTAACTGTATTTTTCTTCTGTTTAACAAGATCAGTTGAACAAATAAGACAAAAATAGATTGCTCTGAAGTACAGTGTATGGATATTTTCAAAGGATTGCATCCACTACAGAAGGCTGGAATATCACTGATTTTAAGAAAAGGTGTCTTTGATAATCATTTAATTGAAATCCTTTCAATACACAGAGTTGGTTCTTATGGTTGGTTCTCAGTCATTACTGAAATTTGAATACTACACTGCTTCAGTGCAATGTTTCACAAAACACCTTCAGTCCACTTCAGAATTATCTTGTGGTCAGAAACTTTCTTGATATCTTATGTGTATTTCCATTCAATTCCCAGCCCCTTTTACAATTTAAAAACACTATAGAGAATAAAGTTTTACAACAATATCTTAAGAAATTAGCTGCCTGACACGACTTCACTTAGAGTAAACAAGCAGTTTGATATAAAGATGAGTAAGAGGGGATCGATTATTATCTGAGAAGATCTAAAGGGAGTCTAGCTCAAATGACCAGAAAAGCTCTGCTATACGTTTCTTTTCCTAGTGATTCTATCTTGTCACAGAAACTTTTAGCAAACTGTAGACCAGCACTCTGACTCTCAAATAATTTGATTTCCAGAGCTACTGTGGTATAACAGAATCATTTGAAATGTACAGATTTAAGAAGAAAATGGAGGGAAAAAAAACAACACCACAATAAGCATGGATACCTTTGTGCTATATTCCTTCTGTAAAATTTTTTGGTCTTGCCTATCCTGGAGTCTGACTTGTTTAAAGTTTTCTTCCATGTGCTGGAGGAAGAGAAAAAAAAAAAAAACTTTAAAATGCACTGTTTGGAACCAGAGTATGTACATACCCTATATAAACATAGTTTTTAGTAATACATGTTATCATTGATTTCCTTGTATATATATCAGTAAGAATAGTCCATTCATTGCCTTATTTAGACTCTAACACTGAAAAACATAATTCTGGCAGAATTATCTATCTATCTATCTATAACTATCTAGCAGAAAAAGAAAAATAGGAAACCTTGCATAAAGTGCAAGTTCTGATTTTTCAAAAACATGTTTAGAAGATACAGTACTGTGTCAAGAAGCAAATAATGCATCTTTTCTTTTATATGATCAGATGCAAGATTGCTCAGGCTGATTTCATTCTGGCAGACTTCAGAAGTGATGAAAATCAAGATTATAACTGAAACCTATACCTGTACAAAGTCTAGCCATGTTTCATATTGTCTTGTTTTCTAGTAACACCTAAAGGCTACTTAATTACCCTTTGCATATTCCTATGTCCTGTGTTAGAACATGTCACATAAAAGCAAAGTAAATTATTGCATACAGCTCCTTCAGTGATCTGCTGCTATTAGGGCATGTCCTCAACCTCAGGTGAAGTCACAACAATTCACAGATTTTACTTTTTAGAAATATCTGTGCAGTTTCTCCAGTAGATGGAGTGCCCATGAATTAAGGTGACATCAAACAGGTGTAAAACTTATTTGCTTTTTTCTTTTTGTTATCATGCATTTCCCATGGAGTAACATTTCTGTCCTGTTGTGGCTGTGGTTGCCTATAGCATAGCTTATCCCGCCAAATGCTGTGTGACGTCATTTTAGTAAAAGCCAGATCCTGGATCCATGAATATCACTGAAGAGTATCCTACTTATACTAGCAGTTTTGTCCCAAGTTCCAGCTGCAGTAGGGTAGCCATGTGTGTCACCAGTTTATGTGGAAGCCTGCTCCTTGCTACTGAACAGTGCAGGAAATTCTACACTACATGAAGTAAATTCTGACTGAAGAATCCTAGTAGCTAGATCAGCACTGTTTTTCTTTCAGAATTAGCTGGCAATTTGCACGCTGAGATAAATTTTAATAAGTTGAAGCTTTCATTCATTTCACTTGAGAAGTGGACTTGTTGCTGCAGAGCTCCACGTGGTCTGGAAACCTCATCAGGTTTTCATCATGCCAGTACTTCAAAGTAGAAGTGGAACAATTCTGAAACTCCATTCCAGTAGCTGTTTTGGTAGTATTTGATGAGAAAGAAGTGATGGATTCCTGTAGCTGAAATCTTTGGCTCTGCCTCCTCCTCCCACTTCTCCCGATTCTCTGTTTAAGTAAGGAGTCCACATAAAACTGGATTGTAGCATACTCCCCACATAGCATCAACCTTACAGAAGTACTTCCCCACATAGCATCAACTTTACAGGAGAAGTACTCATGTTCTACTCTGAGCTCTTGTTTACTACGTCTCCTGCACAGAACTCTCATGAAGATTTGCACTGCGAGTGGCTTCTTCTTTACTTCACTCAGAAAGCAAGGAAAAGAAACACACCACAAAAAGAAAAGAAGTGAAAGCACCTCCCAATAATTATAGGAAAAAAAAACAATTACCAAAATAAATCAGAACTCATCCAAATAAACCTTCCAGGCTATTCATGAAAAGAACCTAGGGAGATTTTCATATGTGGTGCAAACATCAGGCAAGATTTAAGCTTTATCATTTTTCAGTACTCTCACAGAGAGTGAATCAAAGGCCATGCATAAAAAGGATTGTTTAGACTACAAGATGGTACTGATACCTCAAGTGATTCTTCTCTTGTTCCAGCTGTATCCTTGCTTTCAGACTGGTTCTCAGCTTTTCCTTGCCTCACCAGATAGGTTTTATCTTGTATTTTTTGATTGTCCTAGGGAACGGGTTTATAAAATTTTCATTTCAATTACTAATTAAGTGTACTACCTTAAAAAGGGAAAAGGAAATATGACTGCATGTGTGTTTGAGCTTTGCTACCTGGAGTACTCCTGCTCTGAATCTGAATTCTTTTATATTGCTGTGATATTCTTCCCGAATTTTCTGTAACTGTTTCAGGTACTCCTATTAAACAACAGTAAGGTAAAATACATATTTATTAAAAAGTCATAGAGAAATAGCACTAGCTAAACAAAATATTCTATGGATATCAAACTGTGTATATATGAGAAAAACGGATCAGTGTCCGTTACTGTCAATTTTAAAGATTGCTTGATACTTTCAGTCTGTTCCAGACTTTAACCCTTTTGAAGTTTCTCAGACTGTTTTATGCTAGATTTTCTGTTGAGTTATATCTAAAATAGTCAATTCCAAGAATAAACTAAAGACTGTCTGAGTAATGACTCTGAACTTGCAATCTTAGAATAGAGGACTGGAAATGAGGAGGACAAAAAATTATAAACTATTTATTGTATTGCAACTTCCTCCCCAAAATAAAACAGGATTTGTCAATCTTTTATTGGAGAAGCTTCATCATTCCTATGCTCTGAAGCAAAAACTTCAAATTTGGCCAGAAGGCAGTCTTTGTGTTAAGGACACCTCTGTTACTGTTTATATGAGAGTCTATCCCAACTTGTCTATGTTACAAATGGACAAATCCATAAAATCTCATTTTTATAAAATTTAGTGCAGACTTTGTAGACTTAAAAAGCAACAGCCTTTGAAGAATGTGTACGTGATGAGTATGTTCTTACTCCAAAGTCTGACCATTAGGTAAAAGCTAATATATTTATCCTGACAGCAATTTTTTATAAATCAAAGATATAAAGATTAAATGTATTTACATGTTTTAATGTAAGAAAGAAGTATCAATTTATTTTCTCTGTTACAAAAACACAGAAACACTGAAGTTTATTGTTTCTGTATAAAATAATCTCCAAAAGTTATAATACGGAAGTAATATACATCACATACTGTTATATCACATTCTAAATGTCACCGTATGACTTATGAACAATGAATATATATACATGAATAATGCATGTATGATTGTTTTCTGTGATTTGTAAATGGGAGGATCTATTGTCCTCCAATATTGTCCTCCAATATTAGTTTGTTCAGTGAAGGAATTCCTCTAATCTCAATAGAACTGAAATTAAAATCAAGGTCATAGTTTTTAAAATGATTATGGAGGTCAGCTTTTGTGCAAGTCTTCACCGGTTTATGTGAGATGGAACCAGATAAACACAGAGCTTATATTTCCTAGTGGTCCAACGGAGAAAAATAAACAATTCTCACATAAAGAATAGTATCATCAAGGAGTGTAAGAAAGCAGCTTAAAGCAACTAAGGAAAATATTTTATTTACCTGTTCTTTAATTTCATTCTTTCTAGGCCTGTCCTGATGATGCATTTTGAGATCCTCTTCCTTTATTTTCTGCTGCTGTATTTGGTCATGATACAGGTCAGCAGAGGATGGCCGCAGTCCCTGTGGGTGTACAAACAAATCCCAAAGCAAAGGAATTTTCAGTTAGAATCCCTTTCTTCAGGGCTCACTCAATTTCCTCTCCCTCTTCCTCTGATGAGTGCAGTAAGGCAAGTGTGTATTTTTGCAGGTAAGAGTCATAGTAGAATTTTACCCTGCTATAGTTTTATATTAGAAAATAAAACCTCAAGATGACCATTGTAGAGCAGATCAATTGGCTAGAGCAGAACTCTCTACCTGTCAGTGTCACAGGCTATTGGAAAGACATCAGTTCATCTTTTGGATTTTCATTGAGTTTCTTTTACAGATTTTATTCTATGATTCAGTATTTACTTACCAGCTGTTTTTCCACTTTAATCTTGTACTGCTGGGCTTCAAAACGCCTTTGAAGATATTCTGCGGGCCTGAGAGCAGAAAGTGATGTTAACATACTACATTTTATTTCACAGCTTCTATCTTCTGCACAAATAATTCTCTATCAGCTCTGTTGGTACTACATGAATATTTATGTATGGATAAGATATGTATAAATATGGAATAACAGTATAATTAAAAAAAGAAAATGTACCCACTTTGGGTATTCCCCTTCCTATTATCTCAGTTACATTAGCCTTCTGAAGAGCAAAACTCCTCTCCACCTTTTATTTGATAAATGGTACATGAAACTGTTAGTGAAAATAAAGTTGTTTTTCCTTATCCTCAAAATGAGTGGTCAATCATGGAATGGACAATCTCAAAAGTAAGAAAAAGGTTCTACCTCTGCTTTGTAAAGGAAAGGCTTTGAAGTACACAGACTGCTGGAGAACAGGTCTTTATACCTGAAACCAAAATATAAGCTCTGCAGGAAAACAACATTTGCATGGCCTGCCTCCCACTCTGTTCCCTCAAGTACAGAACAACTTTTGCTCTTTAGATCTTTCTGATTCTGGTGGGAAGGAAAGACAGTGTCTATCGTTGATATAGTCAGATAGTCTACAAAAAGTCAGTGTTTTACTCTTCATCCAATGAAACACTAAGATTTGGAAGACGCTTAGTAAAATTTCAAACATCAGGACAATACATTCAGAAGGAACTTCTGGATAGATAGAAACAGGAGTTACCTTGTTGTACAATAAACTTATGTTAAAAAAATATCAAAAAGCAAGCAGAGAAGGAATTATACTGAACAAGCCATGTTTACAGTGCTACTTAATCGTGAAGGCTGATAACTCAAAACATGCATGACAGTTCACCACTAATAAATAGTGAGAAAGGTTTACCAGTCAGGTGGTGGGGGTGGAGGTGCAACTTGTCCTTTTAGTTTATAGTATTCCTCTACTCTTTGGCTGATGTGAGAAAGGTCATAATGTGCATTACCCTTCCTCTGCAAGTTGTCAAGTTTATCATAGTAATGACCATAATGGCCACGTACTCTAATATTTTCTGGCCTTTCTGTCATCTTAAATCTGGAGCTCTGTGGCTGAAAATAGAATAAAGGATGTTAATTTCCCTGTTTTCATTTGTATCAGTACTTCTATGAACTACTTCCTGTCCTCCATTATGAGTTGCATGGTAATACAGGCTGTCTACAGTAGAGTTAATGTAAGTTCTCCAAACCCTTTCACAAATAATCCAGAAACTTCCTAACTTGCTACATACAGGGTGTATGTAATCTTACTATGGTCTTTCCCTTTTCCCCTGTTCCATCAACTCCTGCGATTAAGCAGCAGCCCATGTTGTTGTGCAAGTCAGTCAGTGTGGGGCTTTGTTCCCGGTACCTTAGTTGCCCTTGAGCCACGCCATTGTTCTGAAGCCCAAAGCACTGAGTTAATTCCAGGAGAGTTTAATTTTGACATGACAGCAAGGGGAACCTGGGATGTAGTTGTGGGCTGTATACACCCAGACTGCTGCTTCCAGGGGAGCACTGTACTACTTCATGTCGCCATCTCTTTGATTACGTGCCTGTGGGAGCTTGCCTTTCATTTCTCAAAGTCCTTACTGTGATGAAACATTCCTGTATTTCTACTTTGTGACAAGACTGTTTTTTCCATCTCATAAGAACAATGAAGAGAAAGGTGATCGTCTAGCTGCTGCTGCATGATATAAAAGAACTACAGTAAGATATCCACAAACATTTCCATGGTGGGAGACTAAATATCACCACATTGTGTATGAGAAAAATGCTGAATATAGCTTATTTTTCTTACATAAATCAGAAACTCATTCAAAGTAGAACACTATGCAAATATCTCCACAACCCTGAAAACTGGTTGCTTCCTATGGATGCTGAAAGAATGTGGGAACTTACCCAGTGTTAACATTAGAGCATGTCTTGTAGATCAAAACACTGCGGACAAAATTCTGCCTTTGATTACAGCAGTGCACAGTGAAAGGAAACTTAACCAGCATCTCTGGATTTGCATGGATACGCACAAATGTAACTATGAGGAAAACTAAGTCCTATATTCTGCACTGGGCCAGTACTATCCACAGGTAGTGCAAGTGACTGCTTGAGGGCTGCACTTCTGGGAATTCCACCAATCTCTACCATCAGCTAACCTACTGTAACTGCAATATGCAATTACAGCTGGGAGCTCCCAGATGTGCTCCCAAATGTGCTTTGCTCTGCTTCATCAGCACCCAAGGCAGTAGTACATGCTCTTGAAGATAAACGTAAGGGTGTGAGGTGATGCCAAGTAAGAGGCTAGAGATAGCATACAGCAGATATCCAGCTTGAAGAAAGAAGGAGGTAGAAAATGAGTGAAGGACACAGGTGGTTGTGAGGAACTGGGGCTTTCTGCTGTAAGGTTTTATCCCAGTTTGTTTTAATAGTATGTGAAACAAGGGCAGTGGGCACAAGTGTTTTTGCCCATGAGTGGGCCCTCAGGAGGGGTGATATAAAAGGATCAGTACATTTGCTTTTATAGCAGAAACGCAAACACAGACTTTATTTGCCTTTGTGCAAACATAAATGCAAAGTGTGCCTGATTGCTTTTTTTGCAAAGGACCGTAATGAAGCAGCCTAAACTCAGTGTATCCCACCTAGGCTTCTAAAACACCTCTTCTGAGGCTTCTGAGTGCTTAACTGTCTACACTGACTTGGTGTAAGCATTAGGTTGAATTTAATACATCTTAAAGAAGCCTTTTAAAGGACCTTTCTAACATCAGGAATTTGCCTTCTAAGATAATTAGATCTTATGAGAATGTGGATCCACTATACCTGAGGCTGTTGCCCTCCTGAAGGTTTCCATTCATTTCTTTGAAATAATTCCTGTTTCTTGACAGGCACCACCATTCCAGATTCTGGAGGAACTTGGTCCTGGACTCTAATTTTTTGAAGCTCACATTCTTTTTAAAAATAAAATATTAAAAAGTTACCTTCTGTGCTTTCTACATGATTAACAATCGTGCAGTTGCAAACCACAGTAGGGTGCATACACCTAACACTGATAGGCTGAGCTGATAAACACTCCTTACATCCTTTCATCATACTTTACCATACCTCACAGTTCCCAGGCATTCTGCCTTTCATTCTTAGAATAACGTGTTTTTGAAAACGTTATGATTTGTCACAATCATGTAAAGTGGATCTTGCTCACTAGTTTTGCAAAGAAGTACACTGAATAAAAGGGATACCGCTATAAATCAGAACCATATGGCAGCTTTTCTAGCTGAATGCTCCAAGTGATCTGGTCTCAAAGTTGGCTTTTCCTGAACAGGAAGGACAGTGATGCACTGTCTAGGGAGAATGGTTCTGCTGTTTCAGTTCTCTCCTTTTCTTATTTCCAGATTTGTCTGAAACTCTTGTATACAAATGTGCAGCAAAGACTGTTGGAGAAAGCTATCACCATCAAGTATATCATAACTAGCAAATGGTAGGGTAGAACCAATGTTAAATAATATTATCATTACCTTGTATCAGCTTGGCTCCGGGCTGTGATGCCGAAGGGTTTCTTCTATGTATCACAGTGAGACTGAGTTCTTCCTGTGTTAACTATAAACAAAAATATATCTGCTAGAACTGTTTATACTACCTCCGTACATGTTTTTCTCTTGGCAAGCAGCAGTACAAGGCACTCACCTCAGGGGGCAAATATCTGAGAACGAGCTTCTGCAAGAAAGGCTTCCTTAAAATAGAATTGATAGATGGTCGATCTCTTGGAGATATTTTAAACAACTGGGAAATTAACATCCTCAGATCATATGAATAGTTGGGAGACACAGGCTGAAAATATCCCCTGCAGATCTTCAGCACCAGCTGGTGCAAACTATTGCCTTCAAACTTAATCAATGAAAACAAAATAAAGAGGACAGTAAGTACTGCTGGTTGGAAATGATGGACTAGACATCCAAACTTGAAAAAGGTACTTGCTGACAGAAGCCCTGTGCTACACAATCTCTTCACAAATAATTTCTCACTATCCATAGTTTGCTGTGGGAAATTAACATAACCACTCTCTGTACTTTCTGGTTATGTTCTCCTTGTTTAAGCTACATGACTCAGGAGGTCTGATAGTTTTGGTGCTTGGAAGAGGTTTTTCAGACTCTGCTGTCATACAGTAACACAGACACAATTTTTTCAGAATTAAACATCATAATTTTTCCCAAAAGCTGTTCAGCAGAGACCTGCATACATACTGCTTTCACAGCATTCACCTTCAAAACCTCAGTTCACACAACTTAGCGTCTGTGTTCTGCGTTCTCTCAGGAACCAAGGTACAATCTGATTTTTAACAACTGATGCCATTCAGCTGACTCAGCTGAATTCAACTCCTCTCTGTTCAGAAGATCTCTTACAGGTCAGCATCAATCCACTATTTCAGGGCCTTAGGCAAAAGTAATTTTGAAAGCAACAACTTTCTAAAATTACCATTTAATTTACCTGGATATTTTGAAGGTGTTGGGACCAAAATTTGCCAAATGCACTTGCATTTCCTGTCTACGTCAGCATCTAGTTCCTGCCTTCAAATTAAAAAAAAATGGGCAGCAATACGAAATAGAACAGCTAATAGTTATAAGAAGAAATAATAGTGTTTTCTCAGTTCGTGAAATCTGGAATTTTCCTCAGCAGTATCCCCTTGCGCTCAGCTCAGCACAACTGCCCTCCCTGTCAGTGCGGCTCTGCTGTCTCCCACAGCAAAAACCAGGTCAACTTCTGCTGGGCCCAGGAATCTGATCCTTTTTCTGTTGTTAGGATTAGTCTCAGTTGTATTCCCTTTTCCACATAATATTCACAGGCTGAGGATTGCTTGAGGCCCAGATCATGCAGAGGACAACACAGTTTCCTGAAGATACTATCTCAGTTATCCTTTGACATGAATGTGCTTTCAAACAAAATACGACCTTTAGGAAAATGTTTCTGGGGACTTGAAATGCTTTCTGGGGAAATGCAGGTTTCAAACTCTTTAGCAAGTACAGATTGGTATTTTCAAACAGAAATGAATAAAATTATATGCCTAAAGCTGAACCTTGAAGTTTAGCTTTAATTTTTTCCGTCTGCCTTTTGAAAAAGTATAGTACTTATTGAAGAGTAAATGTATGTTTGACATACATATATATATATATATACACATAAAAATTCTAGAAATACAACATAATATATTGTATTTTGGTATGCACAAAACAGATGCAATACAAAAAATTAAACACTGGCAGTCATGCTTTAATATCAATAAGTAAATTGAAAATAATTCTAGCAGCTGTCTATGAATACTGTTATAACAAGGCTGTTCACTATCTTCTAGGCTGTTCACTGTCTTCTTAAAAATGTGATATTGATCCGATTCTAAGGTACTTACAGGATGCTTTAGTGCACACAGCTCATAGAGCACACAGCCAAGAGACCAAATATCTCTGTGAATAAAAGGAATTAAAGTTTCAGGAAAAGCCTAGGATATTTTCATAGATGTAATCAGTATTTCCTTTCAGCTCTCAAATTTACTAGCATTATTCCATCAGAGATTAATATTGGTGCAACTTTTGTTTTTTCTTAGGATGCATTGAAAAGAAAAACCTTAAATTTCTTTTTTAGTTATTGCACCGAAGTTTCTATGGTACCTAACTAGGAACTATCATTATCCTTGGAAAAGGCACATGACATAAATGATGCCTGTTTAATATTCCTAGCAGGACTGAAGAGCAAAGCTGTCTCTAGCTGATGCATGTGAAATTCCTGGTGCCCTGCAGAAATACCGATTTAAGCCTCGATATTACTGTAATAAGTTCTCTTGTGCCTGCACACCCTCATGCACAAGCATATGAAGAAAACACGGAGACTTACGTTTTATTGTTATATGGTTGATTTTCACAGATCTCAGGTGACAGATAATACGGGGTCCCTACACAGGTATGAGCAAACTCCATAGTGCTAATGAAACACAATAAATAAAAAGGCTTAACCACTGAAAAAGGCTGCAAGCAATTGAGTTAGATCCCATGGGGGATATTATTTCTGCTCTCAAAACTTGAATAATAGCTTAATGAAACACCTCAAGACAAACTAAAGTACTTCCCAATTCTCTGTAAAAATGACCAACTATTTTAATACGTTTGCATTCCAACAGAAAGCACAAAAATTTTCTTTTCCCCACTTTTCACCAGCATTGTAATCAACATTTTCAAGGAACGATTATCATTAACACAGAATTCTGAAAGCTGTCGACCACACGCCAAAATACCATTAGTCTCCAACATACTCATTGAAATAAGAATATCGTAGGTGGCAGTCAGTCATGCAAGCTAGAAACAGTGGAAGGAGGAACTGCTGTCCAGAAACTAAAGCAGGAGTAAGTGAATTCTATTTCCATCTTTGCTGCTGACTTGTTATGTAGGAATAGCCAAATAACACCAGTTGGCTTCATTTCACTTGCTTTTAATTATCTACCCTGTAGATGTCCTTAAGAGTCACTGGGAAGTCAGTGGAGAGAAACAGGTACTCATGGAGCGTGATTCCTCTCACTCTATACTAGGTGTCAGGAAAAGCTGGAAGTTACACTCGTTATGGAGAATATGAAGTCTGAGCACCAGAGGTGCCAAGGACGCCTAACAGAAAGTAAAAGTATTGGACCCTATCTGGCATTTGGAAGATATGGACATGAAAATGCCTTTGTATATCACAGGGGATGGGGAGAAGAGGGACTGAGAAAATTAATTCACTTATTATATGAGAAAAAGTACATTCAAGCTCCAAATATTTTTGTCCCTATAGTCCTGGGTGCCTATTAAATACTCCTAAAAATGCCTATACTTGGGCATTCAAATTCTGAGGTTTACTTCCTATCCACTGTGTAGGACTGATCCTTAAGGCAGTTATCCCCAGAACACTTCCAGAGGCAGGTATTTTCTGCACAAGTATTTTACATGTGGAGAGCTGAGGCTCTGGCAGTAGGTCTGTGCTTCACAAAGGGCCACACCACTACGGTACTAGTGCTGGTGGAGACTGCAGCTAGAACAGCCACATGGCATATCGCTGGAGATGAGCAGGCTTAGATCAAGCTACTGTCCAAAAATACCCATCCAATATACTCCAACTTGCAGCAAGACTTCCCAGCTCTGATGCACCACCAAACTTTCAAGGTTATTTAGGCCTAAATCCAAAGCAATCTGATGGGGCCTTGACAGAAATGACATATGTTGTACATTCACCTAAAGAACGCATAAAGGTATTTTGTACGTGTACACAGTTAAGTACATCTGAAGAGAATGCACAAGTTGTCTTTGTTGGTTAAAATCATTTGTTCCCTTTATGGTGTAGACAGCAATGTGATTAAGCTTGGATTGATTTAATTTAGGGATAGGAAAAGCTGCAACAAGTGGATTGCAGCAGGTGGAGTACAAAGCGACTGAGGAGGACTGACAATAGAAGGACAACCTGCAAAATGATCATCAGAGGAAATTATCTTTCCACAAATTGTGGAACTTCATTGCCACGAGATCCTGCCAAGGTCAAAGATATCAAGAGGCTCAAGAAGAGATCAAATTCAAGCACTGTCCTTTTGTTAGCATGCCCCCTGGCATGTTTTGACCATGTCAAAAAGCACTCTCCTAGACAATGTCTGGCCACTATGTAGGTTAGGCCAACCTTGTCCCCAGAGTCAAGAAAGATAAGACCACCCCCTTTGGCAGAACAGAGGTTAGCCATATGGATGCAAGCCATGACACACTATTTACTGTAAGGGCCAGAGAATGGGTTCTGAACCCTTTTTTTTTTTATTAGTATAGGCACAGTTTTGGAGAACATACTAAGAAAAGAAATAGTATGAACTGTACAAACTCTTTTCTTACACTGTTTCCTAAGTTTTTAATGCTGTTCGCTGCTTTTTCTTCTTATGAAGCACCAGAAGTGATTATCAAGGGCTGCGAGAACAGCTGTGTCTCCAGAATCTTTGTGTCAGTTCCATAGGGAACAGGGAAAGACTGAGGCTTCCCCACCCTACCTACTAATGGGTGGGGAACACCCTATAACAAGAGTCCAGTTACAGGAATCTGTGGTTACGTGCAGGATGGCACATTTTAGGATACCGGAAAAAAATATAGCGACAGACCCTTGATATCCTAGACCAAGCACAGTCCACTAACAATTTGCACATTCAGGCTGCATTCTGAACATTCAGAAATAGTTATATTTGGTGTAGATCACAGACTAATTAAAAAAGGTGCTTACTTGTTCAACTGTCTTGCTACGCCAAAGTCCCCAAGCTTTGCTGTCTTTCCATTATTGCTAAGAAAAATGTTCTGCAAACAAAGAAGAAACTGATACTCAAAAATGAAACATGGCACAGCTTCTTAAGCATATTTTGCACAAAATAGTCACGCCCTCTCCAGTTCTAGTTTTACTACCTGTGCTTTTACATCTCTGTGTAAGATCTTCCTGTCATGAATATGCTTCAAGCCCAAGGAGATCTGCACAAACCAACTCAAAATCTGCAGTGAAAGACAAAGGATATCTGTAAATTTGCGTGACTCTAATTTCCAATGGGACATCTTACTGAAATATATACAACAGACAACAACAAAATCTAAAATACATAGAGCACACACAATACAGAATAGTAAGAAACAATATTTTTGAATGACTATAATTAATGCCATAGACTTTTCCTTTCCTTTCTCAGTGCTATCAGGAAGCTAAATGGAAGTAAATACCTACTCCCACTTTCTTTATCCCAGTCAAGTTTTCCCTGACTGTGACAAGACCATTGAGAAAGGACTGAATAATCATGTCAAAGGAGAGTTAAGAACACCTGACCTTTATTTAGAAATGAGTTCAAAAAATAACTAAGACAGAATTGGGTAGTGTCTTCTTAATCCTCAGCAGTGGAAGTCACACCATGCATTTATAATATTTGTAATCATACCAAGTGTCGTCCAGGAAAGACGAAACAGGGGATGAAGTTCTGAAATGTCATTAAACAAGAGAGGTATGAAGAGATTTGCATAGTAAGTAAGCACAACAATTTATCCTTGACCCAGGACAGCTCTTAAGCATATACTTAACATCAGATGTACATGTGTTTTATTGAATAAGGTCTGCTGGACTTAATTCAGAAGCAAAAGTAAGATGTGCTTACATGCTCCTTTCTTTAGGAAAATTGACGGTCATGAAAGACTTTAATTCAAGTAATAATCTTTTATCTAGTAATGCTTCACGTTTCACAGATGATTTCCTGAATAGGGCTGATGTCACAAATGAGAATTTCTTAGGCATACATTTGAAAATGTAAAGGTATTTTAACAAAGTTGTGTTAAACTGGGCAATTTGCTCTCTGTTCTTGATTGTCACATGTATCTTTACTTTCTATAATCCCTTCTTCCGTCTGTACTTCCTTTGTCTTTCTTTGGATATGCATCATTCTGTCTTGTCAAGGGTTTTGTGTGCGTTGGTTCCCTGTTTTGTCTTTTCATGAACTGTGATTTTGTCCTCTTTGTATTTTCTCTCATGTTCTCTCTGCCTCTAGTATGACTCCCAGTTGGATCATGAAATTCACTATTACTGAACCAGTAATTCACTTCCAACAGACTTCTACACTAGGGAGTTTCTTTTTTCATACTAACGCAAGAAGAAATACTCACCTATTTACAAACTAAAATATATGTCAATGTGCTTCAAAAGCAGTCAGAATTCTGGCCTGGTTCTTGTGTCGGTTTAACAATTTAAATGGCACCAGAGAACTCTTGACACAAATAAAAGGAATGAGAGATTTACCACTGACTTCAGTATAAAGCATGATATGCCATGATGCAAGTAGCATAGAAGAATGAACATCTCATATACAATGTATCCCCTTATACCTCTAAAACGCGGTTTAAAATAAAGTCTTTCTGGCTGAGCAGGTATACTACTAATATAAAGAAAAAGTGCCTCCACAGTGGAAGGAGCAATGGGAAGAGGAATAAAATTTGCATCGAAATACTGTTAATAAATTCATTTAAGATCTTAAACCAGTCTAAAAGCAAACTCTAAACTCCCATTAAAACTATCACATTTTCTTTAAAATGTTCAATTTTTGTAACAGGACAGAAAAGAAACAGTAGCCAGCACTGCATAATTCAAACAATGTGTTTTACATAATACATCCTTTCCTCTAAGGTAACTTCTTTCACCTGGTCCTCGTCAAACAGTACTCCATGCTGCATATTTATCCGCTTCATTAAATCTCCACCATCACAGTATTCCATCACAATATATAGCTTGTTCTTTTCTGAAAGGAAAAGTATAATTTTTCCTTTATTTCTCATTAATACAGCAATAAATTATTAAATTCCACCTGCAACATACATTAATTGCATGCTCCCTGTGGACACCAGCCTTCACCTTTTCTTCATAGCCCCTCCAAAATCCAGCATGAACCTCACAGCCTGAAAGCCACTCCCCTCCCTCCCTCAGTCCCAAAGTCCAAACCAAAGCTTTTCTGCACCCTTAGTGATACCCCAAAATATGGTTCAAGACAAAGGCCCACAGGACCGATTTCCTGCTATGCTCAAAAGCTCTCTTCTTCTATTGAAGCTCCTGGGAAAGTCTCACAAAACTCTGGACCTCTGTTGAAGGTCACGATTAAAGTTTAGCTGAAGCAATGCAGACACACCAGGATCGAGAGTTCGCTTCACAGTACCTTAGGTCCCAGCCACCCACAAGAAGAGAGAAAGCAGTGACTGAACCTGACACCTTGTGCTCATTTTTAGGAGTTGGCACCTGACCCCACTGATAAGTGAGGTGCTGGGGACAGGCTTAAGGCTGGGCAATATGAACAAGCTAGGTTTTGCTGCCTTCCACTCCTGTAGTCACAAATAAAACAGAAATGTTAAAAGTAAACCTTGCAAAGAAGCGTAGAAGGTTACTATATTTGCATGCTTCATCTTGGCCAGAAGAATGACTTCTTTCTGAGAGGCTTCTTTTTCTTTCACAGGCATCTACAAAGAATTAAGGAACTATATGCTAGCAATGATATATGTAAGTCTTTTCAAAAATAGTTACATTGCTGCAAAATCTTTCCCACAAGTACAGAAAGACTGTGCCAAGGTGATGCAGAAAGACTATCAAATATGACATACGTACAACAAGAAATACCCACTTGCAGCATATGTTTGGAAATATATTGGACGATTATCAAAGTGACACCAAATTATCACATTTTACAAACAGGCAAATGCATACCTTTATACCTTCTACACAAATGCTATTACTAAGTTAGCTGATGAATAGAGTTAAACTCAAAAGTTAAACTTCCCTTACATATATGAACAATAAGGGTCTAGGTGAGTCTGTATTCTTAATAAGGGTGATTTCAAAAGAATAAAGTTTTAAAAAAGTCCATCTGTTTTACAGTTGTTATGAGTTCTTGCAACAGTTCAAGCAAAATCTTTACCCTGTTACAGTAAATGGAAAACTTACATTTGGTTCATTGTGATCACACTTCCATCAATATTTCTTAAAAGCTCATATTTCAGTGATTCCATACTGATTCTATAAAAAATGTCCTCTTTTATTTACAAAAATAAGTTTCTTACTCTTGTTCTTCCAAAATAATTTTGAAAGGTAATCCTTAAAAACTCAGAAATCAGAAAGTGAAAAGAAAGACACACACTCTACCACATAAATGACACACAGACACACCACATACCAGACAGACACACACTCTACCACATACGAAAAATCTTACAACTTTAGAGTCAGAATTTTTGGTAACCACTGCTTGATTTTTGAACAATAAGGATAAGCAACAATTATTTATTAACTTACATTTTTCTATTTTGCACACAGCAAAATTTGAGATTATAAATGACCAAATTACTGGTCATGAACACAGAGAAACTATTTTTTATTTAGCTGTTGTTACTAGCGTATCAATTTTTCTGGGTTTGAATCTGGAGGTTATATAGCTCTTTCTAGAACTGACCTGTAAAAATTCATTCTTCTGTTATGATTCCCTAATACACTGGAAATTCATTAGTGTGGCTCAGAATATAAGACCTGTCACAAGCATGTAGACACTCACTGAAACTGCCTGTTGAAATCCCTGTACCAAAATCACAGGGAGTTTAATTGCATGTCTTTCTGGAACTAGATCTAGGAGTGGCTTACTCTGATACCCGAGCTAGCCACCCTAACCTGCCTGTACAGCCCACAGAAAGAAACACACGCTTTTATGGCCCGGTTCACCTCATTCTAAAACACAAGTCTGAAACACACACCGTAAACAGCATCCTTGTTCTCCTAGAAAGGGAGTCTAGCCAAGTAGCTGAGATGATGACAGCTACAGAATGGACATTTCTAGTTAGATGAAACAAATCAAACTACCATACACATAAATGAGACTCTGTTGTTTATTACTCGTGTCTGAAAATATGGAAGTGGAAAAAAAAGGAAATGAAAAAGTTTAGAGAAATGTATCACAAAATTGTGGCTTGCTATTTCAGTAGCAATAGTATCATCATCTATAATAAAGCTTAAATCAGGTAGTGTCATGCATGGTAGGTAAAGCTTTGAAAAGAAAAAAAAACAGTGAAAAATAAACTGTTAATATAAAAATAAATATTTAGTCTATGTTTGTAAAATCACTAAATAGGCAGTCAAAGAGTACAGTCTTTGGAAAGTTTAACTCTATATAATCAAGATGTGACTACAAACGTGGATAAAACTTCACCCAAGTTCATACTCTAGCTAAATGCAATTGTCACAAAATCGGTAAATAACTATTGTTATCATCCAGGTTTTGTTGTTTTACCTTAGTTAAATCAATCTCTTTGATAACACATTGCTCATTATCCACTTTTCCTTTTGCCAAGAATATTTTGCCAAAAGATCCTTCTCCAATTTTCTTAAGGATTTCATATTTATCCATGATGCCTTTGTCTTAAAGCAGTG
Organism: Anseranas semipalmata; assembly: GCA_013399115.1. Lineage (NCBI taxonomy): Eukaryota > Metazoa > Chordata > Aves > Anseriformes > Anseranatidae > Anseranas > Anseranas semipalmata. The sequence goes on from VXAA01000726.1 coordinate 258,147, forward strand.
GCTAAAACAAAAGAGTCCCCAAATTAGTATTGCATGTAGTTGGTGGTATAGCAGCTGGGTTTGTCTACTCAAATAGAAACTGCCTTTCAAGACTGTAATTTTTCTCACATTTTTATCACATTTTGTCACGTTTTTATTACTGCTGCTGCTTCTTCCTCAAAATGTCATCTGCTAGAAGTCTGCAAATTATTGTGAATCTGAACTTTCAATAAGCAGCAAGTTTATGAGTGTCTCGTAAAGGAAAGCACGTAACATGGTCCTAGCACACCCTAAAATTAAATGGGAAGGCAGCAGAAAGTACTACTTAAGATTATGGTATGATTTTGGAAGTTTTGATGTTATTTATTGAAGTTAACAATACTGCACACTTGTTCTTTTAATGGAAAAAATAAAACGATAGCGCATTTCTGGTTGATTTTGCTTATACCTCTGGCAGAAACGACCAAGTACTGTCACTGGGTATTTGCAACCTATCGGCAAGCAAACGTACACAGCTAATACACGCGCACACCCTAAAACTGTTCTTACTAGTTGGACTAAGTTTTAGCAAGGGAGATTTGGTAAGATACTGCACTTTTCCTGTCAGGAAGGGCAGACAGGCTCGGTATCCGACTACCTCGGCCTGTGATGCGCTCCCGCCTACCCCGCGCTGCCTCCCACCCCGCCGGGCCTTCCCTCCGCGGACCGGGGCCCCGGGCAGGCCCGGGTGGCTGCTCACAGCCCCGCGCTGGGGGTACCGGCCCGGGGGAGGNGGCCCGGCCCGGCCCGGCGCAGGGGGGACGCGGTACCTGCGTGCGCCCAGCCGCCTCCGGAGCCCCCCGCGGCCAGGCGGAGGAGGAGCAGGAGCAGCCTTCCTCGGGCTGCCCTGCCCCCGGCGGGGTGGGGCGTTCGGAGCGGTGCGGGCCCGCAGGCGGGCCCGGAGCCGCGGGCACTGCCTTCGCAGCCCTCCGGGAGGGGAAGGAGCCTGGTTTGCCTCACGCAGCCTGCGCCTTCTGCCCGCTGTGAGGGACTTTGGGTGTGGGTGGTAGGAGGAGGGAGGTCAAAACGACCATCTCCCCCGCCTTGCGTTCTTGAACCCTTGCTAGAGCCTCGGGTACCCGTGTACGTGCAAATAGCAGCGTGAAAAAGCTCCGTTCCACACCTACAGATTTTCTAAAGCTTTTCATATTTATTATTCTCCAGTATTATTTATTTACATTAACACAGTCCCGAAGTGCTTCCCAGGGAGAACTCTGCTGGGGTCATGTCTACACTTCCCTGTCAGGCTTCTCTCACTAACAATCATTATTTAGTACCCAAAGGCCAGCACAAATAGCACATTAAACTGGTAAACACGCTTCCTGCAGTTTTTCTCCTTATCAAAATAGGAAAATTTGTCCTTTTAATGAATAAATAAGCTTTCTTCCACACGTGCAAATGGCATATATAAAAATCTTGTCATGGAAGGCAAAAACTCACCCTCGGGTATTGTTGGAGGATTAATAACTGCATGAGCTAAGCCTCAAATAATTAGCATAGCTAAATGTTTTCCATTATATGCCCTTCAGACAAAATCAGTTATTCCTACTATGCAGTATTTCAAGATATAGCCAGGAAGAAACACTTTATACATTCTCATAGTGTCACACCACTTCTTTGAAATATGACAAGGGGGACAATTTAATCAATGCCATTAACACTAATGCTTTTGGCTGAACATTTCTACAAAACTATTACCAACTCCAAATGCACTTAATATCTACATTTTTGTTATTTGCAAGTGTTTTAGCTAGAAAAGTTATTATGCATTTCCCCTGCTCAGTTTTGCAATACAGAAAACGTGCACACTCAGAATTTTTTGACAGGTAATTTTATTAATAACTACAGCTAATAACAACAAATACGATTTGGATTATACATATTGGCAAGCCTAACTTTCATTATTGTAGACAAATTCCAAATTCAAGTTTTCAGTCACTGTGTTTCAATACCATTTTCAGTTCCGACACCCAATCTGGGTCATCTTCCTCAAAGTCCCTAAAAATAGATTTCAAAATGTTATTTTGCAAAATAATACAACTTCATAAATCTTTATTTGCTTTTTTTTTTTCTAAAATTACACTATAACTAGGAGAAATTCTGTTAAAAATACCAGCGCAAGAGACTTATTTCCTGCACTACTGCAATTAAGGAACAAGTAGGAGTTCCTTTTTGAATTTACCCAGTAAGTTTTTATCAGAAGCAAAGACAAATGCATACACCAAGAAACCATGTATGTGTTGATATTAATGGCTTGCAGTTGAACTGCAGTAATAAATAAATAAACCAAAGAAAACAAAAATACAAGGATGTCATTTGGACATACGTGTCATCTTCATCAGATCTAGGCTCAAGTCTCTCAGAATCTGTGACAATAGCTTCATGTTCCCCATCTACTTCATCAGATGCTTCAGTTTCATCGGAAAGTGGACCTCTTAATATATTTTCAGAAGCTTTGAAATTATAAAAATGAGCGTCACCAAAATCCTTATTTTTTTTTAAATAAAATTATTAAAAATATAAATATAAATACAGTTATAGTCTTTCTAATTTGTCTCCAGTTCTTTGCAGATTCCAGTATAAGCTATTACCTATTTTAAGCGAGGAGATAACTAATAACATAACTGAAGTGGAGACCAAGTATTTATGATGGCAGCTATGCGTATCTACAGACTACAGTTACCTTTTGCCATGCCATCTTACCATCCTGTCTTCAAAATAGGGCAGTACCGACTCAGTGAAGGTGGATTACCTGATGGGGCTACAGCCTATTTATTGCATCTCCCTAGCACATACATTATGCCACTTAGCAGGATGGAGACTGTATGACTGCCATCTCTGCATTTATGTCACAAACTCATTCAGTCTTTGAGCTGCAAGTGAAAGTCCTTCATAAAGAGATGTAGTGGAGATGTACAATCACTCAGGAATTCTTGGTTTGGATTTACCTATTTGCAAAAATGTTTGGGGATTTACCTGGTTTATAAATTGTGTATGTTTTAAATGCTAAGCTGACATCTGCGTTACTGAGAATGTTCATCAGGGTCTGAGGTGTTTCCTTGTTCCACTGCTTACGTGGCTTATTTTCATTGTAGCTTATAACAGAGCCATCTAGGTATAAAATCATAAATAAATACTACTTAGATGAAATTGTATTAGCAGCATGAATTGCAAAGATCACATTTAAGAAGAAAAAATAAAAGGAAGAAAAGTTGCAATCTGTAGCACCACTGGCCTCTCCCAACATACTCAGGTTGACAACACCCAGAGGAAAGAAAATTACAGAATGTAACAGTGCAATCTTCTGTTATGAGGGAGCCTGCAGAAATCAAGACCTAGTGTGAGGAGCCAGGGTCTCTGCAAGCTTATTTGGTGGCTCTATAAATCTCACAAAAAGGAGCCTGTGGCCATTTTTGTGCCCTTTAGTAGCAGAACACCTAAATACATGCATTTTTCTGTTCTCTTCTGCTGCCCTGTGGATAATATCCACATCTCAGTTTGGGAATTTTATGATTACTCATATCTGTGTTACTTATTTCAACAGCATCTATGTATACACATTTACTTAGAATACATCTCCAAAATCACATGAAATAATTATAACAATCTCATATGGTATGGGTCATTCTAAAACTGAGACATTTCCCAGAGGAAATCCCACATTAAGTCTTCTTGTTAAAAGCTGTTAATATAGAAGAAGGGAGAATCTCTGCCTCACATCTGAGGTGCATCATTAGTAGTTCATTGTCAGTAGGTCATTGGCATTATCTGTACATTAAATGACTACAGAAGTAGAGGTACAGGTGCTATATGCTCCCAACAGAATGCTGTACTTGAAAGACCGGCAGCTGCATTCTGCATCAAAAGAATTTTGCACAATATCCTCAGTGTTACCCCCACAAATGGCATGTTGAGAGGAGAGTTGGTAGCATAATTTCCTAGCGATGATTATAATTTTAGGGTTGCTAATGTTAGCTGTGGCTTTCATTACTCTTTGTAACCTTCCTGTCACCCAAGACCACTAAGAAATTGTTAGTCCCAAATGTATCTTTTCTCTTAATCACAGTGGACTTCTTGAGTGTTGGTTAACAGAATATTTTAAAATTATTTTTATATCATATTAAATACTACCTGTAAATCTTTGTCTTTTAAAATTTGTAAAGAAGCATTGATATTACTTGAATTAAAAATGGGTAAAAATACACTTAATTAAACCTTACTTTTAACTTCTTCAGATGTAAAGCTGGAAGAAAGCAAGGAAGCATTTTCCAGGACATCCACTACAGTATTGAATGTTCTCTTTTCCCATTGTCTCCTATGGGGATGTGACAAATCAGTAATTCCTGGGAGGACTTCAGAAGTCTCTGCTGTAATTGCAACAACAACAACAACAACAACAACAACAACAAAAACATGTTAACTAGCATCTAACTCGTTTTTCACTGTCCATTCAAACTAGTATTAAGCATACAGCACGTCATATTTGATTCTATGGGTACAAGTCAGTACCCCTTTTAGTAAGTTCAGTAAATGTGTGTAGAACAACCCCATGCATTTACTCCACACCAAATGTTTTTGAACAATAATTTTTTAATACTTTAGCCAAGATTATTATTATTTTTAAATCTCAGATGAGCAGTAGGAGTCAATATAATTCCAGAAGCATCAGAGAGTGGCATGGCTCTATATAGATGCAGGCTTGTATGCTCTACCTGCTTAAATGGCTGGATCAATGACATTTAAACGTCACTACATAGAAGGACATTCATAAAACTTAAAATGGTAAAACTTACCCTCTGCATCAGTTTTCCTTTGCTCCTTTGTGCATGCATTTAAATCCTTAGTAATATTTTCACTTTTCAAGTTGGTATGCTTGCTACTTTCATCTTTGCTTCTCTTTAACAGAATAAGCACTGTATTAATCATTATCTTTGTTGTCCAGAAAAACAAAGCAGTAATATTAACATGGCATTAATTATTTCAGTTTTGCTAGAAGATAGCTGGCCTAAGGATCTGAAAAATAAACTGCTGATACCATGAAGGCAATGGCAACTGCAATTGCACTGCATCTATTATTACAACACATTTCACACTGTGTGTCCTTTTCTTGACAGACAATCTCAGTTATTGAAGCCAAGCACAAACGTAGTTACGTGATGCATTTATTTTTTACATTTGAAAATAGTAGCAATATCAAGATAAATGAGTCATATTCCCAGGGAAAACAAGATGCATCCAAATATTAAGCTTCTCAGATTTACAAGTCTATTAAAAGAAAAAAAATAGCCCTAATGGCAACGTGTTCCGAAAAATACACTCAATATTGCTGGGACAGGCTGTGCTATATAATCTATCCAGAAGTGACTTCTTGGTCACCTGTGACTTACTTCCCCTCAACTGAAATCTGACATGCACGCTAAAATCTAGTGAGAATTATGTCCAGACTGGACTGTTTCTACAGCAGCCTGTTCAAAATACGTCCCTAAAGCAAAGAAAATGAATTATCTTATGCAGTATCCCAAAACTTACAAAAACGAGAGGGACTTTCTTTTTTTGACAGGGCTATAATGAAATCCACTTTGGAACTGAACTAAATGTGGAAAACATCAAATGTTACAAAGGTGTGAAACTGAACTCTGCAATTTGAGTATAGGTGACAGCTGACATAGTAGACTGGTTTATGCTAGTACTATGGTTTAGCATAGTAAGAGTTTTCAAAAGGATTTTTTTCTATAATACAGAACATTCTAAATTGCTAAAATGTAAATATTATATTTATATTTGAATGCTTACCTTACTTTCTTTCTTATTTGAGCTTCCACCAGCTGCAACACTACCTGACACATTAAGGGACAGATTCAGGAGTTAGTACCTTTGCCAAACATCTGTGGTAAAGTGGTATTTGAGAGGTATGACATCATTACCACTGAACCAGGCCATGAAAATTATGTGAAAGCTTCTTCACACTCATGTCAATGCATCTCATTTTCAACAGGGAATCCCTCTACTATTCAGTTCCTCTGAACCTTTCTGCAGTAAAACAATATTGTTTGTGCTGCAAATGTGTACAAATTTGGTTGTAGTTAAATTTATGCAGAAGAAAAAATCCCAAATCCTCTATAAAAATTAAATAATAAGAAAAATAACTTGTTTCACCATATTCTGGAAAAGAAAGCCCTGTCATATTTAAAATAGATGCAACAGCTAAAAGTTTTGCTTATTTTAAAATTGGAAAGTTTAATTCTAGGAGAAGTCTAAAACTTAAAATGTATGTATCTCTGTATGTATGTATGCTCTGCACTGTATTTCTGACAGGGAAGCTAATGATATACAGCACTCAGCTATGCCCAGTTAAAAGCTTTCTAATATGAAGCCTCATACTGGAACATTTTCCATACAAGTTCAAGAATATTAAATTTTGAAATAATTAAAAATTGATTTGAGCATATATTAGTGTTTTATAGCTGTATTTAAGATCTCACAATTCCTAGGCATTTTATAATTCCTTTATCAAGAAAAAGGTTGCTGACTTACCTTTTGGTCTCTGTGCAGTGCCTTCGTGTTTCCTGGTTTCCTTTAATGCCTGCTTGAATTCATCTGTCACCTGGAATGTGTATGTAAAGATGCTACCATGGTACCATTTTAATCTTTCTCAAGTTATTGTACATGTTATTTGTTAAAAATAGACTTACTATACAGAAGTACCGTGACAGCTAAAAATGTCTAATTTTAGCAGCATCATGTCAACACTCAACTCTTCTTTTTAAAGCAAACCCTTCCAAAAATTCATTTTTCGGAGATGTCTACAAACGTATTTATGGCTTTTAGCATAGGACCTACACAACGCTACATTTCATACTGTTATACACTACCAAAGTACAAAAAAAACTGATTTAGTATCTAAAATGTAGATACTATTGTTCAAAACCAGAGACAAAGATTATACTGTACCTCAGAAGGCAAATAGTTTTTGGTAAGTTTGGTTAAGCAACTTCTTGCAAGAATAGTATTGGCTGATGGTCGATTCTTGGGATTTCTCTTAAACATCTGTTTTATTAAGTAATGAAGCTCATAGGAATAGTGAGATGGTAGTGGATTGTAGGATCCTTTGCAGATCTTTAGGATGAGGTGTTTCCAGCTATTGGCTTGAAACTGCATTAAAAATAAATGAACATTAGTGCACAGAGTTTAAGTGTAAGGTAAAAAGAAACTGATGCAATTTAAGAGCAACTTTGACATTTATTATGCAAAAATGTGAGGTATGCATCTATGTAGGCTCTATATAACCATACTGATTTGGACCCTGATTTGAGAATTTCAGGCCTGTAATTCAGAGGTGTGGAATAATGACCCTGAGTGAACACATCAGTAACTCCTTCACATTTTGTAGGGCTATTACATGGCATTTTCTTACGTTAATAATTAAAGAAACGTAATTTGCTGAGATTTAAAACATCTGGTTTTAGTAAAATTTTATATGCAAACTGTGATCACAATACTTCTTGCAAGCAATAAGCTGTATAACTGGTAAGCAGGTAGGAGTTATTTCTATAAATTTAGGATTGTTCAAATTTCATTTTCACAGTAAGAAAAATAAAGAGATAAAAATTGGATCATCTTAGTGTCCTCTATTTTGTATGCTTGAAATCAGAAAGAAACTGCAAGAGTGAAACTGTAAGCCAGTAAAGATGCAGATTTTGATTAAAAAAATAATAAATCAACAATATCTCATAAAGATACAAACATCCTCTTGCAAATCTGTATGAGATGGCTTAGTTTATTACTTTTACCAGCTGATACCAGTCTTCAGTCAGGAATTACTGCTTTCAAGCACAAGTCATTGGACAGCTGCAGTATCAGTGGGGACAGCTAAAACCACGGATGGCAACAACTTGAGCTAAAATGGCTGAGAATTTCTACCTCCATGCAGAAAGAACATTCTAATGGTAGACCCCATTGGCTTGGCTGCAGAGCGCCAAGCATCCGCAGTGTGCAGTATCCTTTTACATCACCTCTGATAGGCTATGCAAGAACACATATGACCATCACATAAAAACAGATACATAACATTCACTGCTGCTAAAAAGGGAAGGATGCTCCACTCCTTGATATCCCAGCTCTAATCACTGCCTAAATAGCTGTGGCACTGTCAAAGCCTTGCCACAGACCTACTTAGGGTAACACACGTCTACACACATCCTCATTACTCAGTCCCATGCAGTAGGAACCTCTAAACTCTTGTACTGCTAGCAGCTGCAGCTGTAGAGAATCTTTTGCTGATACACAGGATTTCAAGTTATGGTACTAACTTGATGAAATGAAACTGCTGCTTATAAAAAAGTAAGACAAAATGACCTTAAATTAGGATGATCTCATTTTCTTGCCCCCAAAACATATCCTGATAAGGCCTCTCATGTTAGCCATGTATCTGTATACAAAAGCCAGAGGAAGTTACCACATAGAAAGCATAGTATCAACAATGTAAAATATAGTGTCCCAGAAATGACAGACATACAGAACCATATATCCAGCTTCCCTCTGTCCCAGGAAGAGATCAGTGCTTGGACAGTGACTTGTTGGATTTGACTGAATAAGCGAGTAGGTATAACAATCACTGATGCGAGGTATCAAACTGCTTATTGCTAATTATACTTTGCTATAGTTGCATACAATATATGCTCATTAGCAAGGATTTTGAGTGTCTTTGCCTCCATCTTCTGCGATCACCTTGATCCCATAAAACGCAATGCTTGTTCCAGCATCTTGAACCAGTCTGGCACTTGCTGGACTTCCTAATAAGCCCCAGATCACCTCACTGATACCGAAGAAAACCAAGCAAGAAAGAAAAAAAGACTTGTTTTCTAACAATTTAGAAGAATTACTGTTCCACAGAAGGGTTCAACAGGTTCATGAGCTGCTGAAACATAGAAGGCATGTAATGGAGGAGGGGTGGGAAGGGCGGAGCAGTACTTCCCTCTTCCAGAAGCAGCAGCAGCAAACACATCAGTCAAATATGTAATTGGCTGTGAATCCATCAAAGTACAACTAACTGCTAATTAAATTTTAAGGAATTCCAAAACTGTTTTAATAGCAATAAAGCCATACTTACTGGATGTCTAAGAGTGCACAGCTCATACAGAATGCATCCCAGAGACCATATATCACTGTAGGTACACAGAAAGATGAGAAAATTTGAGCCAAAAATTACAATTTAATAGCAAATAAAATAGCCCAGCAAAAGTGAAATTCACTATGTGTATGTAATGGAATTGAATAAACTAAAATAAGTGTAAGTAATCATAAAAGTCAATACAATAATGTGTTTAGCCTCTCCAGTGGAAAGAATATTGCTTATTTTAACCCACCCTGAAGTAAATAAGGATGACTGTCATACAATTGTAGTTGGCTTTTTATTCCCAGAACGTCTCCTAAGCAATTTGCTTCAACAATATTTATATTCTGTACTGCAAAGCCTTTGTGCTACATGGGCCTAAACAACAGATGGCAGCCACACAATGCTAAATCTGAGAGCTGGAATTCTAGCCCCTGCCAATGAGCATTCTCCTACTGAGAGAAACTCATGTTCTTCCACAGAAAGCAAGTACTGCCACCTGCCAAATAAGGAATCTGGCACTATTCTCACAAGAGAAGAAGAAAAATCTTAAGCGCTAGAAGGCTCTCTTCTCTCCTGTGAACATGAGTCACTTTGGAAATCAGATTCAGGCACAACTAGGGTCACAGGACAGACCTAGGGGAGGGGATATAAAATGATTTAGTAATTTGGAGTCTGTGAGGAAGCTGTAAACACCATACTACTAGGTTGCTCACAGAAGTTCTCGCATGAGGACTAGAATAACTGGGCTCTATAAATCTAAGAGTCATCAGTTCTGTAGCCATTATCCCTACATTATCAGGACAGGCAAAAAGAGATTAAAACTAAGATGAGCCAAAGGAAACAAACATATACATATGTATATGTGCACATACATACATATGTGTTTGTGTATCTATTTACTTTCATAAATGCACAGAGAGGTCTGGACATCCATTTTTGAACTTCTAAGACTGAAGATACTGTACTTTCAGTTGCCTAAGTAAGAGGAACTTAGGCCTTTTCACCTAAAAAAAAACTGAAGTTACCCCTTTCTCAATTCAATACTTTCTCCAAACCAAATACAGATCAGCCACAAAGCCAGATTTAGGTAACAATAAAAAGACATACATCCGATTCTCTGCGACCACTGAAAACATTAATACCTTTTGTTGTTGTATGGCATGCTTTCCCATATTTCTGGAGGTACGTAATAAGGAGTTCCCACGTATGTGCAAGCATATGACACTGGACTATTGAAATGACAAAGAAAAGCCACATGAAATGTAATGCTTTAAAACATTTTGTATTATTTACATACGGTAAAATAAAACTTTACACCACTGAGATCAGTGGAGATATCCACATACTGTGCAAGAAGACGTGCAGATCCAAAATCTCCCAATTTTACTTTTCCATTCTGAGTGAGGAAGATGTTCTGCATTTCAAGAGAAGAATGGCTTTACATACTTAGATATGTTTCTGCAGTTGGTATATACAGAAAAGGCACTGACAATCATTTCTTATATTTTATATCTCCTTTTACTTGCTTCACCTAGTACTTCTAGAAAAAATAAAGTTAAGAACTATGTTTTGTTTAAAGGCAAATGGAACAGCTATATAGGCCCAAAGCCTCAGCATCAGTAGCAGAGAAAGAATCAGACCTTAGAAATGCCTTAATCTCAATGCTGTACTCAAAGCATTGTCACAGTTTCTTCTGAATTTCTATCTTTCTGCTAGAAAATGGTAAGAAAGAAAAAATGAGAGGAAAGATATTTACAAACTGTTTACTCCATACATATTTCTCATGTTTTTGTTATTGTTTTAAATTATCTGCAGTCTGCCACAAGCAATTGGTGCCATCAGCAGTGTGGATACGAAGGGTATAGCACACTTAGATGATGTTTAAGGCCACAGTGTTCCATCATTCCATACACTCAACAATTTCATCTACTTAATATTCTTTAGTTCAAATGAAAAACATAGCACGTAGCAGTAACAGGTGATTATGAAAGAGGGAGTTGAACATTTGCATGCAGAAGAGCTTGTAAATGGCAAAAAAACTTGCACTGTTCACCTTGGATTTGATATCCCTGTGCAACACACGTTTATCATGAATGTGTTTGACGCCCAGGCACATCTGCACAAACCAGTGAAGGATCTGAAAAGAGTAATGAAGAGTTATAATGGTTTGATACTGTATGAAACGATTACTTCACTAATAGATTAAAAAGAAAAAAAAAAGAGAGGAAAAAAAACATTTTCAGAATACCCACTAGTTAAAAGTAACTCTAGCACAATGGCCTCCAGTTACCATGAAAGACTGAATTCTTTAAGATAAAGCATATTTTAACATGGCAGAAGGAATGTTTGCTGTGTCTAGAAAAAAAAAAAAACAGTAATACATAACAATAATGAAGCTAGGGAGTCAGTACAGGGCACCATCTGATGGTCATTATAAGCATGCCAATTACAATTTCATACCAATAAGCAGATTAAAAAGACTTGCACTGAGATAATATATTGTCTCTAAAAGGAAATGTATTATATTTAAATGTACAAAATAAAGTTCTTAGGGATACCTGGACAATCTAAGTATTAGATTAGGTGAAGATTCTGGCCTTTTCATGTTAACTAAGATGATGCTTCTAAATGGCAGGAAGTGGTTTTCAATCACTACAACGTAGCTTTGAACCTTAAGTAATTTTATAGTTTCTGTGATAAAAGGAGTTAATGCACGCTGAATGCTTCAAACGTTTAACTGCTACATAATATTTTATTTAGTCTCCTGGCTAGTTTAATTCATCAGAGTGCTTTATCTACTTTCAATTTGCAGTACCCTTACTGTGCTTTAAATTCTGACCGAAGTTTAAGTTCTTACTTAATTGCATAAATTTATGCATTCAAACCTGACTCTGTTTTTCACACTGTCTGCGCATTTCTCAGATACAGACAGCAATTTCTTTCTTATTCCTTTTACAGGCCAGTACTTATCTTGTTCTGCTGGTAATTATTAAAGAAATAATGCTTCTCTTCTATCTATAAGCATCCTGTTTCATTGAAGGTACTTTAAGGTGTTTGTATATCTATGACTTGTTCTATGTGACGTAGTGTGCTTCAGTTTACATGAAGAAGGATTGCTAGGTCCTTGTTTCAAAACTACGTCTTTTCTTACCGTGTCTTCAGGGAACAACTTTCCTCTTTGGTGTTTAATCTTTTGCATTAGATCTCCATCATCACAATACTCCATCACTATATACAGATGTCCATCAGCTAAATTTTAGGTAATTTAAGAATAATTAGTAATTTAATTAACAGGAAAAATATATTATTGTTACTACACAGCTCCAACTACATGCTATGTATTACATATTATAATAAACATGTATTATAAACATGTATGAAAAAAATGTAATCTTGGTCCTCTAGGAGTATGCAACTTTAATCAAACACAGATAGTTTAAATTGTTATATTTACCTTCAAATGATTCCTTATAGGCAACAATATTTGGATGCTTCATCTTAGCCAAAAGAATAGCTTCCTTCCTAGAATTTTCTACATCAGATGAAGACTGAAAATATAAGTATATTTATATAAAGGTCACTCTAGTATATTTTCATACATACACGATGCATCTCATTTCTTTTAAGAATTGTTCTTCAATTTACTTTCTTCAGTTATTTTTAAAAGTTCTTTAGAAACTTGAAAACTCTGTCATTTTTAATATAAGGTGTATTACTAATGGAAGACTTCTTCCTGGATATCTTGCTAGTTCAGTTAATGATTTCCTATTTTAACAGCATAGAACTATGTAGCAACAAGTCAGCACACACTGACTTTGGAACAGCTAATGGCTGTACTGTGTGAACTCAGCATAAAGCCAAGTGCCCAGGTATTAACTTAGCATCAGCCTCAATAAAGACTGCTTCCCATTTTGTGATTTTTTTTGGTTAGCTAAATGCAGAGCAGGTAACCTGAATAACAGTAATATAAGGCTAACTTCCTCATTAGGTATTACAGATGAAAACTAGATTCTAGTGAAGTTGATGGGAATCCAGTCAACCACATCAGGGGAACAAGCAGTTCAACCTATCACCACACACTTTCTTAAACAGATCAGATTTTGCTATTATTATGCATATCAGACACAGTTACATAGTAGCTATACACCATGCAGACGCCTAATAAACAGAACTCTCAGCAAAGGTGTCCAGAATTTCAAAACTGTATTGAAAATTATGATTTTTTTTTTTTTAAGTAGAGGGGGAGGTGATACATGTTTAACACTTACCATAGGAAGTCTTATTTCCTTCATTGCATATTTCTGGTCACTACTTTTATGATGAACTAGGAGAGCTCTCCCAAAGGATCCCTCTCCTAATACTTTCAGTACTTCGTATTCTTCCATTCTCTATAATCTTAGGTTCAATGTTTCTCTTCAAGCACTTCCTTTCACAGTATTATCTTCTAAGCTTTGTCATGAACTTGATTTGACATTTATTGTTAATATAATCTGTGAGAAAAAAACGCAAAAAAATGAAAACCAATGACAATTGTAGTATATTGGTACCTGCAACTGTTCAGCGGTATCATAAATACAGTTCTAATCACTGTTATCATGACTGCTCAATATGAGACCTTCAGGAAGTTCAACTCAAAGCAACATACAGTGAAGTTCTGCAATTTCATATTCAGAATGCTAAAGCTCGTTGAAAAGATAAATTATGGCCCTACAGCAAACCACCTTTTTGTTGCCATGCTTCCACAGATGGTTTCATAGTGCTAAACAAAACATACAGGCAAAATAATGTAAACAATAAGCTTCAGGCTTTCAGAGACAATTCTCACCAAAACCAGCACAAAACAGGATTGTGCACTGTTGGAAAAGGCTGTTGGTGCTCACATGCAAAGACCTCTATGACTAGCAGATGTACAGAGCATGTGGTTTCTTTAAAATGTAGATATTTTTAACCCTCCATCTACGATTCAAGCATTACTTTGCATACATAACAGTGCTCACACAACATTTGAACAGACTGATGAATGGTTTTCAAAAGGCGCATCTCAGGGCCTAACCACTTCCAAAGAGATTCAACTCGTTTTTACTCAGAGGCCGAAAAAAATAAACACGCCGATTATTTTACTTGAAAAATCCGAGGACCCCTACGTGATCGTATGCTTCAGGCAAGCGGGCCGGCCGGCACACTCGGCTGGTTCCCGGCTGCATCAGTACGTGCACTCACGGCTTCGTTGCTTGGATGAGGGGGAGCCGAAGCCGCCAGGGGAGCCCCGAGGCGACCCGGCAGCGCCAAGGCCGGTCCCCGCGGCGGCAGGGCTACCGCCGGGGCCGTGCAGGCCGCCAGCGCTCCGTGAGGGCGAGGGGAAGCGAGACGCCGGCAGAACGGCCCCGGCAAGCCCGGCGCTCGGTCCCCAGCCGCACGAACCCCCCTCTTCCCCCCCCC
>VXAA01000726.1:274678-286562 GCA_013399115.1 Anseranas semipalmata
TGGGTTGAAAAGGACCTTAAAGATCATCTAGTTTCAACCCCCCTGCTCTGGGCAGGGTTGCCAACTACTAGAGCAGGCTGCCCAGCGCCACATCCAGCCTGGCCTTGAATGCCTCCAGGGATGGGGCATCTACAACCTCTCTGGGCAACCTGTTCCAGTGCCTCACCACCCTCTGAGTGAAAAATTTCCTCCTAATATCCAACCTAAATCTCCCCTGTCTTAGTTTGAAACCATTCCCCCTTGTCCTATCACTATCAACGTGTGTAAACAGGTATTCCCCCTCCTGTTTATACGCTCCCTTCAAGTGGTGGAAGGCTGCAATGAAGTCTCCCCGGAGCCTTCTCTTCTCCAAGCTAAACAAGCCCAGTTCCCTCAACCTTTCTTCATAGGAGAGGTGTTCCAGCCCTCTGATCATCTTAGTGACCCTCCTCTGGACCCGTTCCAAGAGCTCCACATCCTTCTTGGATCATCCATCTTGAAGAAGGATGGAGAAGGACTCTTTGTCAGGGAGTATAGTGGTAGGACAAGGTGTAATGGCTTTAAACTAAAAGACGGTAGGTTTAGGTTAGATATCCTGAAGAAAATTTATTTGCTATGAGGGGGACAAGGCACTGGAACAGGTTGCCTAGAGAAGATATGGATGCCCCATCCCTAGATGTTCAAGGCCAGGTTGGATGGGGCTTTGAGCAACCTGGTCCAATAGAAGGTATCTCTGCCCATGGCATGGGTGTTGGAATTAGATGACTGTTAAAGGCAGTCTCAGGCCTGTAGCCATATTCTACAATTAGTTTCCAGCCCAAAGTCCATGAATAAAGAACAAATAAACTCAGTTGATTAGTTTAATAGTCTACTGTATTACAGACTAATGCAAAACAACATAACAGTCACATAGTAATTAGTGTATCAGACACCATCTAAGGTAGATTAGTTGATCATGAATAATCCCATTAACTAAAGGGATTATACTCAGTTTTGCTGGAATACCCCCTAAAACGGATACTGCAGTTTAAACTAGCTATACACCTTACTAGCTGGTTTCAGTTTTCAAAACTAAATGTTGCTGTAGTAGATATTGCCCTATTGTAATTCCTAAATTATTTTTGTTCCTTAAGCTAAAAGTTAGAATATGCAATTCTGAAGAATTTATAGGAATTGTAACAGGAAAACAGTTAATATTAACAATATATTACAATCACTGAACTGTTATATGAAGTGTGTTAGCCAAATTCTTAATTCAGTATATAATGTCAATCATATTTAACATGAAGACCCTGATGTTTATAAGTACCAAAACAGACCAATAGAGTTACCACAAGTTTGAAAACCACAGAAGAATGTTTAAAAGTTTAGTGACTGAAACAGTCAAATTTCATCTTAAACCATCCACACAAGTTTTAGAGAGCACCTCTGTCAAAGCTGCTAAAAAAAAAAAAAAAAAAAACACAAAAAAAAAATCCCACCCAAACTTCCTTAAAAAGAATCCAATCTCTTCCGCCTCAGGTAGTGTTAATACTACTTTTTACTCTTCTATTTCATCACTTGTTTCTTTCAGCTCGTTGTTCTGTTTGTGGATAAGTGCAGTGGCTTTCGATTCCAATTCTTCCAGTTGTTCAAATGAAGAGACACATGAACCTTTATCTTTAGGAGTATCTGAAAACTTGCACATCTTCTCCCGAATGCGTAGGGAATATCGCAAAGGGGTTACAATTTTCAGGTCTTTAGCATTGGAGTCATTTGCCTCATGGTGCATCTTCACACTTAGGAAAACAAAAATGTTATTTAACATGGGCATACAATCACACAAACTACCTCTGTAGCATCTAGCAGAAACAAGTAATTATTCCTGTTCAACAATTCCATACTACCATAGACAAAGGAAACAGCAAATAGGCCCTTTTCTATCCATACAGTTAAAGGTAGCTTTTCTTGGCAAGATACTAAGATATTTTAATCTGGTAAAACTCCTGAAAAGTTTCTAAAGGAAGAACCCCCCACCCACATACTAAGTTCCATCAGAAAACTGTTCTTTCCATTGTCAGGGACAGCAGACAGCTGCCAGGAGTCCAGCTTCAACACATTCCAAAGTGGAGCACAACTTTCCCTGAGTCTGCTGTCTCAAATGGAACTTTGTGGAACAAGAGAATTTAACTGTTATCTGTTTTGTCCTGGCATTACCATCCATATTCTTGCATCAAGATACAATTAAGATGATCTTTACAGGATAGTTGCATCTTGTTTACTTCCTCTGCATTTTATGACATACAAACACATTCATGTTTGAGAAGGGAAAGAATGGAGACTCCTAGTTTCTCTTTACCTAGCCCAACGTAGAACAAAGACATTTGAATACTCTGTAGTGAAGCATTCCAAAGCAAAGCAGTTCATTTGAATTCAAAGAAACTCAGGAATTTAGTTTTAAAAGACTTTCTTTTTTGAAGGAAGAAGAAGCAATCTTAAAAACCTAAGTTCTCAAGTGCTTTTAACTAGATGTTCACAGAGGCAGTGCCTCCCTGTTTCAAAATGACAAATGTTACTGTTGCCCCAGGCACTGCAAACTTTCCATAGTTACCTTAAGGAAGCTTACCTTTCCAAGTATGGTGTGGTAGGTTGATTGTATGTCATTAAGTAAGCTGTGTCATTCTTCTTCTCAGGAGAATTAACTGCTCGGGCTATATCTTTCACCCTCTCTTCATTCTGCTCTTCTGTTTCACGTTTTCCTTTGTTTTTTGTACGTTCTTTAGTTTTGTGCTTTTTATTCTTTTTTGGCACAATCTCTTCTTCTGGTTTCAGGTCTAACTCTGTTTCTTCTTTTTTGATCATTTCATTGCCAGTCTCTGCCTTCTTATCATCACTGTCTGCTTTCTGGTCACCATCAGAGTTGAGATCCTTGAAGGTCTCCTGATCCCGCTCAACAGCTGAATTGGGTTCCTTGCTAACTTCCACTACCTCACTTAAATGAGCTTCTATCACAGTTCTCCCTAAAATTGAAATATTGAAGAAAGTATGGCTGTGAGTAGTTACAACTAAAGAGAAGTTAATGTTTTCAGGGAGACCTCTGAACTCTTAGAGCTTTACACAAGAATGAAAGTAACCAACGCTATGCTATAGCAAGACTGTGCATCTGCTATTGCAACAGCTTACATGTCAAAGAAGCAACTGACTTTTAGCTCACAAGAATTTTTTAATTTACTATTTGATAGTAAGGCTAAAAGGGCTAAACAACATTGATTTGATAGAGCTTAAGCAGAAAGTTTGAATATGAAAGCATCTCCACTACCAATTTTAACATGCCCACAATCAAAAAGGATTAGTTTAGACGAGGATGTTTTCATATTAAGTACGGAATGATCACAGAAAAGTTTCCGTGAAAGAATCCAATATAGGCACAAATAGTTTGAACAGTTAGTTTGTGTTGCCCGTCAAGCCAGACATTTAACTAGAATAGAATAATTTAACTTACCATCCTCAGACTTGATCAGGCTTTCAGTATTTTTCATAGTATCTATTAGTATGTGTCGTAGTTCATCTTTAGGCTGGAAAAAAAGTTTTATTTTAGAAAAACAAGTCCAAAATTATTTACCATTTCAACTTATTTGGCATAAGTTACAGGGAAAGTGGTACATAACACACGATGTTCAAAAACCTTTATTTAATGCTGTTCAAACATAAGTCAGAACACAAATGAATCCTGTATTTTCTGTATTTGGTGCCCTAAAGCTGTATTCGATGCCCTAAAATCTTGCTGATATTAAAGCAAAGGAATTAAGTCCATCAGTAATGGAAAATTAAGTTCTGTTTTGGGTTTGTAGTGCTACTAGAAGTCTCAATCCTTAATTTCTTTAGGCAGAACATCATATGGTATTTTGATGATCCTAAACCTTTCTTCTTGAAAGCAGCAAGTGTCTACAGTAGATTACAGAGCAAACCAAATTCAAATGTATGCATTTGGATAGGTCAGATGACTCTCCTATCATAAAAGCATTTATTAAAATCAGAAGTAGCTGTATTTTATATGCGCTGTACTTCCATGCCTTTTTGTTTGATAATCTCAAGATAAGCTTTGATTTTGTTTGATAATTTCAAGACAAGCTGCTCACCATTGCTCCTGCCAAAATAGCCTCCTCATAGACAGCAACAAGCTTTTCAGGAGGGCCCATCTGTTCAAGACGCATCCAGCAGATCCAATATTTTGCAAGCTTTTTAGCCCCAGGAGTGCTCTGTATCAGATCTTCCAACATGGCACGTACTTTATCGTCTTGACATCCCTAAAGGTGACATGACAAGAGATTCAAATGCAGTGAACATCCTATATTTTACCTAGTTTTGACGTAAAGGATTTTTTTTTTTTTGAAGAGTGACCCTGAAAGTTGAAGACAGTAAGTATTTACAAGACTGAACTATGAACTTGAGCAGAATTGTCATTCAGCTGTTCTTCCACATGAGAACTATTTATACTATCCCTTTTACATACAATACTGTATAGTCCATAGATAACTTCAGAAATACTTTAAAAAGACTTTCAGAAATCCAGACAAGTTTCCGCAAATGGAAACATGTTTTAGATTAATTACTTCATAGCTACTTGTTACTTTGTAGCTCTTCTATTTTATTATTTCACCATTATTGCCTAATCTCATTGGGTAGTTCAGTAAATTAGTGAAGTTGAGCAATAACTATTTTCTTCAGCTGTCAGCAAAAACTATGATATTGCTTAATTTGGGAAGCAATTAATCAATCCCCTGCATCTGATTCACAGGTCCATTATCATGTCCGTAGGATTTTCATGCTGTAGGGGCTTATATGAGTAGAATTTGTAGGCAAGAGATTGAATACCTGCTCGGTTAACTGCAAACATTCTGCAAGAATCTTGTTGACTTTTTCGCTGTGTACTACATGATCTAAAGAACCACCAGTAGAAGAGAATTCTTGTTCTTCGCTCTTAGGCTGGGTTCCTAGAAGCACAGATGTTGGTGGCCTCTTCATCACTTTTCCTCTAGATGCCCTCCATTCAGCCAGGCGAACTCTGCATTTAAGAACATTATTAGCTATAGTGAAACAGATAGTATATTTTTACATTAATTGACATTACTTGCGTAAATCATACAAAGACATACTTTGTGAGAGGTATCTAGAGGGTCCTCTAGCCCTCTCCCTTTGATCCTGTGAGGCATCCTAAGAGGCATACAGTTGCCGTTTAGGTCTGCACAGAAATTTCAAAACCATGCACATCACCCCACCTACTTTAGGTATCTGTCAGGTCAGAATTCTTTCATCTCTCCCTTTCCAGCAGGAGCAAGAGTCTTAGGCTACAGACCCTGATTTTCTAGAGGGTAAAAAACACTTTTGATTTATTGGTCTGTACCACCTCTCTTCTGTAATCCCCATCACCCACTTCAGAGCAGAAAAGCTAGAACAAGACGACTCTTTCTAAAGATACAAAGCATGGAGAACTGCATAAGATGACCCTATCATGCAGCTTATAAAAACTGAAAATGATGCATAAGTGTAATTCAGTTCATACCCATTTCACTTCTACCCAGTCACCCTATGACCAGCGAATTTTGGTAACTGCAACTTTTTACAAGGAGCTCTACCAAGAACACTAAGCAGCTTTTAGATTATGGAATCTTTACCCCATCATCTAGGCAGCATTCACCAAGCTGAAAAATATTTCATTGACAAGTGCCCTCCTCAAGTCCATAAACATCCTCACTTGTATATACATCTTAGATCAGACTTTTTTTTTTTTTTTTTTTAAAGCACTGGTGTGCATGTGCAATGCATTTACAGGAGTATCTGTCATGCGTAAGACTGTCAGAACACTTTGCCTGAAAACGGAGTGCAAACAATATATAATTTCTAACTGCAGAGATGCAAGCTGTAAGCCTGAAGCACTGCTGCAGTTAGTCTGAATCCTAATTTCTTACTATTAAGTCTACAGTTTTAGTCTGCTGCCTTTCAGCATCAAGTTCAAACACCGTTCTCTTATTTTTCAGTGCATCTACAGCAAGAAGTAGATCAAGTTAGATATTCTCAGAAATAAGGTGTAAACACCTCACATGATCAAGCTACAACAGTGACTAATCCAGTTACCTTCTCTCTTCTGCTGACTCTTTCAGAAAAACAGATTTCCTGTTGCCATTAGTTTTAGAATCCTGCACTGTCTTGGTACCAGGAACAACAGGAACTGGTTTTGCAGGAGCTTCTGGTTTTGCACCTTCACAAAAATCCACAAGTTTCTTCGCTCCTACTACTCCACGGTCAGAATCGTTAGAAGCAGCCTTCAGTGGCTGTGGTCCCCTTCTACCAATCATTTTTTGGACTGTTACTTTCTTTGGTACTACAGCAGATGTTGACTGCCTCCTATTCAGACTGGACTGCGAGTTAATAGCAGGTTTGTCAGATGGTTTGCTCTGTAATGGGAGGACACCGTTAGGTTTTACAGAATTAGGATAATTTGTGCCTTTGATGGTCTTCAGAACTACACGGCAGCTGCTTGTGGACAAAGATCTCGCTGCTGGTTTGGTGGCAGAAGTAAGAAGCTTCTTGTCTGGCAAAGAACTCTTTTCCCCCTCACTTTTTGGTGCTTTTCGGAAGGAGTTTATCTTGGATTGGATAACTTTGCCACGATATGTTCCAAGCACTGGTTTCTTTGGTAGGCTGACATTTGAACTGTGTTTTTCTGCAATCAGTTGCTTCTCTTTTATGCTTTTTATATGCAAAAAGGACTTGCTAAGTGTTACATGCTGAGATTTTATTTCAACAACTTCATCCTTGGAAGTAAAATCTTCAGGACTATAGTTTGTCCCAGATGCCAGTGTGATTGTAGAAGATTTTAAAATAATGTTTCCTTCCGAAGTTCTACCTGATTGGTCCCACGAAAGTTTATTAGCATTCTCTTTATCTTCCTGAAATGAAAAGCATATCCGTAGAGATGTTAGATATAAGTTCATGCTGCATGTTACTTATGTTTCTAAGAGGCTTTCACTCGTTAGAATAAAGTAACAGTAAATGCCAATTTAAAGGATGTAGTATCTACAAAAATAGTTGTATATATACACCAAGTAGAACATTTGTCAACTATTATTCCAGAATTCACATCCAAGAATCAAATAAGGATTGTTTAAATTCTGCCTTGGGAGTAAGGGGGCCTAACCCAAGGGCTAAACTCTTGTTACAGAAACAAAATTCTTTTAAAGTAACTCTCAGCTTTTAACTGCTAAAACTGCCTTCCAAGAAGAGTCAAAGTACAAACTTGCTTTAGACTGTATGCAGTCAAAAGCAATATCTCAGTTTGAATAACCCATCACTTAATGGCAACACCATTCCTCCCCTTGGTGTGGATAGCCTACTGACACTAGGTAGTGAGTAAAGCCTTTAATTACATCATTAGGATACGCTACCAAACCAGGGAGAACTAATGAGCTGTAGGATGCTGTAGATAAAAACGGACACTTGAGTTTTATACCGCATTCTCCCCTGCTACTCCCCGAAACTCTTAGCTTTATATTCTCAGCATAATCCCAGCTCAGAGGTCACGAGAAGCGGGATCTAGTCTCTTCCTCCAAAGAAGTTGCTCTACAGCAACTGATATAGTATTGTCCAAAAGGAAGCTTATGGAAGAGCGAAAGATCCAAAGGCAGGAAAAAAAAAAGTGAACAGCACATGGAAGTCTAAGAAGCTGTTACACTTCTTTAATGAAATATCCTCGATTGTAAGAAAACTATATTGCATCTCATTCCCTGATCTGTCATTCAGGATCAGAAGTTTAGGCTTGGCCAGGCCACTATCTAGTTCTCAAATACAAGTGCTGCTATAGAATCCATGTAATTTAACTCAAGTTTAAAAATCACATGAAACATTAACATAGACCAAAATACCTCTCTTCAGGAAATTTCTAAAAAACAAAACAAAACAAAACACAAACTTATCTTTGAAAGTGCTCACTTTTGAAATTTTTTCAACACTCAGTTTTGAGATTTTAAGCTTTTTGCTTTTCTCTTCAAATAACACTACGTTTCTCAAATCTTTCAGAGGCCAAACTCAAAACCATCTAACATGCATACTGGTTTTGTGTCTAGTTTTTCCTCACCCTTCTCCTGAGAACAGGTCTGGAGAGGAATCTGTATTTTGCTGTTTCTAGCAGCACAACCATATACATCTTAATTCTGGAAAAGTTAAACAAAGTGACATAGGAGAAACATTCCCGTGCACTCAGATTAGATATTCAGCATCTGCTTCTGATTGCATTAAATTTGCCAGCATTACAACTGAAGAACCACACATTTACCAGTTGTTTTGTTTAAGTAACCACGTACACTGGATGAATTCTCTACTCTGACAGAAGACCTTGCTTGGATTTTCAATAGCATCCCTGAAGACTGAAAATATATCCAAAAAGTTCCGAGAGTCTCAAGAAAAGGTGATTAAATTGAATCATTATTAGCAGTAATCCCTTCTCCAGTCAAGTACAAACTGAGTACCAGCACGATTCATTACATACAGTACCATGGCAGCTCTTTAAAAATTGTACATTAAGCAGTCACTGACTAAAGTTTTAACTAAATGCACCTCTGCACCTGCAAAATCTTCATGCTCTGGAAGTTGCACATCTTAAATGCGGTTGAAGTGAGTGGAATGTTGTAGCCACAGAAACAGAGTGCCCTCGGTATTTGAATATCAGAGACTTACCATTTCTGGCTTTGGAGATGCTGATAGCTTTATTTTGTCTTGCAGTTTATTGCTAGCTGCTCTTCTAGTTCTGCTACTGCTTAAAAAAGAAAAAAGACATCTTAAACCATCCTGCAACGTAACAGAAGAATGTATTTTTTTAGAGTAAGTTCGTATGCTCCAGGTGGCAGTCTACAGGCTGAATTCACAGTGAAGCATTTCTGTTCAGCGTGTGCTCTTCGTCCAGAAAAGACAAATGGCTAAGCCAGCACTGGTCATGGCCCAGATTGCAAAACATCCCTTTCTGCACCATAGAGAGCTGGCTAACTGAGGCAGGGAAGAAGAGATAACAGACCACATTTACTACAGGATGCAGGATTTACTAAGGATGAGCACCAATTTGCATGGTGTGATGCAACTGCTACAAAATGTCAAATTTCCTATATGCTGCAGTTGAAATGGAGGGAGGAACAGCTTTCTGCAGAAGCTTAAACTCAGCTACTGCAATGATGAGGCCAGGCCATTTGAGGCGAGTCTGAATAAAGGTACGTAGACATAGATGGCCAGTCTACACTGTGGAACAGTGACAGCCTCAAGAAAGGGAAATATCTGCAAAATAAATGCATTAGTCATACTTGCAAACATGATGGCTCTGAGCAATGAGATAACTGAAGATTATGAAAAGCCCTGGAATGTAATAGCCAGAGAAGAAATGGAAAGCAAGGAAAAGTAGTAAAGTAGATCAAACACTACATTAAGATTATTGGTACAATGAAAGTAGTCAGCATTGGTTTTCTAAAACAACACCGTTTTCTACGACGTGAAAGCACTTGCCCTTTCTAGCTCCATGGAGCAGGTATTTGACAGATTATATTTATCCTTGCCAATTATGTGTATTTTATATTCAAAAGTCACTGTTCAGTTAGATTTGTACTACTTGTGCTGTTGAACACTGTGGGACCATGCCACTTCAAGTACATAAAATGGTAAACAAGACTTTCCATTTAGATAGGAACAAATTTCAAACTGAAATTTACCACTTGCAAAAATGTTGAAGTGACAAGCTACACCACAAACTAATGTTAGAGCTAGAATCCTCTACTTCACAACACTGTCTTCTCCAAAGAAGCTTTTCTTGCTTATTGGGAGGTCTTATAATGAATGTCCAAGCTTCAGAAAATAACAAGAAAAAGTTTTAAATATAAGTCAATAACAAGTTAAGAAGCACTAATAATGGGTGATAGGTGTCCGCATTCTGTTTACGGAAAGTTATGCCTATCTACTGGCCATGCAACAGCCTGGGTTCTATAACAATATAATTTGCTCTTAGCAGAAAATAATAAAATAGTAACTACAAAATATAATGAAGCTAGACCAACTGGATTGTGAACACATGCAGCATAACTCATGTAGAACGAGGGAAAAGAGGTATTTGCAGAAGGAAGGTTGTAGAGGCAAACAGTAAATTGGCATCTGAAATAAGAGTTCTGTCACGAAGGTGTCCTCTTCTGTCTCAGTCTCCAGTGGAACAGGTAACATACCTCCAAAGTTACATTTATTAACAGAATGCATTTAACAAAAACTTTTAGTACTTGCTGCCAATAAAAGGACTTTCAGAAATCCACGTGGTCACCAGTCTTGTTACATGGTCTCACCTTTTGATTGAGATTCTCTGCAAGAGCTGCTATTTACATCTTTCCTGCCAACCATGCCACCATGCCACTTCCTAAAGGAATGTAAGCTATAGCAGAAAGCAATAGTACCTGATCGATGCCTCGTTTTCTTGAATGGGCACGCCAGAAAAAGTCTTCTTTCTTGACAGATATTCTTCAACTTTTTGTCTTCTCTGTTCTAGTGGGTTTAAAAAGAAATCTTATTATATTATATTACACTTTCAGCTAAGCTAGTAATGCCAAACTTTGCCTCTTAGAAAAATGGAAGTACAGTTAGGAAAGCATCAAGACATTATAAAGCAGACACTGTGGATTAAAGAAGTCTTTAGTTTAATATTCACATATTATGATGTCTCAAACATTCTCTCATTTCTTGAGAAAGGCCATCTTCAAGGGGCAGTTGAATATAACTACACAGCTATACACGATGACTGCTTTGCTGCATTAACTACTAAGCTAGAAGAAACCTGATTTGGTGATGGGAAGAAATTAGGCTCTTTCACCTTTTCTGGATGCTTATCCATACCATGCCATTCACATACCTGCTGCTGGTTCAGCAGGCCCACTCTTCACAGTAATAAGCTAACAGGTGTGAAAGACACACACATGAACTGAACTACCATCTGTAAAATCACTCGCTTCTCTTACATTGCCATCTGGGGATCTGCACAAATGGCAGACCAAGAATGGGAGTGTTAATGACAGTGTAAAACGATCCTGAAAAGGTCTTAAGCCAGCCCTCACTGTCTTAATACAGAAAGTCACTCCAGAACAAGATACTGTTTCCCATGTTCTTGCTGGCTGATTACACAGCAGACCATCAGTAATTCACAGCACTATGTTGCTGATCTGAGACTTGCAACAGTCTCACACGAGGTGGGATGGGAGAGCAAGAAGGTAAAGCACTAGCCGCTGACTCTTCGGAACCTCTTCATGCATTTTCTGTATCTTTCGTATTTTGCCCGGCCCATCGTTCTTGATTCACACTTCAGCAGTTTCCCCAAGGCCCATCAGTTCCATCACGTTCCCTCCACACTGAGATATTTTTGTGCTACTGCAGCTCAGACAGTAGAAACTGGTAAAATATTACTGCCTTTGAGACCTGAACGGTAATCCCGTAAGGCATTTATGTAAGGAATTAAGCACTTAATTGACACCCCCCCACCCCCCGCCACCCCTTCCCGAGCGCGCCGAGCTCTGCTCCCCGCTCCCCGCTCCCCGCGGGCCCGTCCCCGGCCCTGCCCGCGGCCTCACCTCGGAACGCGGGCTCCGACCTGCGGCTGGCGGGCAGCTGCGGGCCGAGCCGCGCCGCCATGGCCGTTTGAATTCCCCGCCGCGGGGCGCCTCTCTGACTGGCCGCTCGCGGCACTTGAACTAGCCAATGGCGCCCGCTCTCTCCCCTTCCCCTCACGCCGCGGCGGGAAGATGGCGGCCGCTCCCGAGGCGGCAGCTGGAGGGCGCTGCGCCGCCGCGGCTGGGCCGGCCGGGGCTGGGCCCTGCTCGCCCGGCGCCCGCGGGAGGAGAGTGGCGGCGGCGGCTGC
>VXAA01000726.1:286698-313094 GCA_013399115.1 Anseranas semipalmata
CGAGGAGCCCGCTGGGGCGGAGGCGCGGGGTTGCGGGACCGGGGGAGGCCTTGGGGAGGGGCTGGCGCGGGCAGGGGGCGGCTGGCTCTCTGCGGTGAACCGTGGTGTCCCCTGCGGGGGTCCGCCCCGCGCAGCAAGCTGCGCTGTCCCGCTGCAGTGCCGTGCTGCAAGGTGCTCTGCTGCCCTTATTGAAAGGCTGTAAAAGCTTGCCTCAAGCTTTAGCAAGTTGTTTCCTACTTGTAACACAGATTTTCCAAGTACCGATTTCTTACTGATAAATAAAATCACTTATCAACAATAAAACGGATAGAAGTGCTCCTATTTGATAGGCCAGAAGACTTCAGACTGTCCATAGCACGTTGTTGGTTTGCTTTGTGTTTTTGCAGAATTTCTGCTTTCTTTGTCAGCAAATAGTGTTCCAAAGCCAACAGCCCTTTTAAAAATACGATATTTAGCAGTGTTTGCATATCTTGCACAGCATATGGAGGGAGGATCCTTCAGGATTTCCTGGGGGAAAGTTTATGCAGTTGAAAAAGGAAGCTTGTGTATATCCACATAATCCTTTTATATTAGTTTTCTCCATTCTTTCCATTAACTCCATTTTTGTTTTCAGGAAAAAAAAAAAAAAGCCTTCTAAAAATATTGGCTTGTTGTATCCAATTCCAACGTTGTGCTAATGCGTAATATTTTCAAGTTCAGTATTTATGCAACTTAGGGGTTAAATTTGTTGTTGACATATTTTATTTTTTCCTGTTTAGGTGAAATTTGATGCTGGAGTGTTACTGCTTAGCACACACAGACTAATCTGGAGGGATCAGAAGAATCATGTAAGTCCCACTTTTGTCTCTTGCATGTCATTCAATTGTAAATTTCATAATAAGCAACTGGTAGCTTGCCCTGAAAAAAAAAACTGCACAAAGATTTTTCTTCCCTCTGTGTATGTTTTGTCTTACACATATAGTCCATTTTTTGGTTCTCAGCAGAAAGAAAATTATGTACAAGGGATGTTCTTTCACCCAATTCTGCTTTAATAAAATGATCATGCAGAGATGAGGAGCAGTGGAAATGAATCATATAACTTTTCCTTTTTCAATTTTTCCTTTTCTATGGCACACAAATAGAGAACCAGTGTCTAGCACTATGCACTAGAAACTGTTGGTTTTGAGAATGAAGGTGAAAATGTCATGCAAATTGTAATCTGAATGCCTCTCCCATGTTCCTTGTCTAGCAAGACTTTTTCTTCCTCACTGCGTTTCCAAGTCCAAGGTTCCCTGTCTTCTGGTCCCAGCATTTAGTCCCAGTCCATGAATTGATAATAGGATGTATTTGGTGGCAGTATCATTTTGTACAGGTCTTATCTTTCCTACTGCCTGTTCCTGTGCTGAACCATCCCTTCAATAAGCCAGAACATTTGTCTGTATACTTCCCTAAGCTCAGATGTAATGTGTATTTAATTGTTCCATGCAAAGAAGAACAATATTGGTAGTAGGGATTGAGAGGACCCCGTAACAGTGTTCGTTATAACCTAGCATTAGGGACACCCTTGTGGCAGATAGAAGAGAGAGGTTCAAAGAGGGAACACAACCCATTTTTCTGGCATTCTGGGTGACTGTCGACCACCAAGCTATCGTGTGAAAGGGGACATTCATCAAAGGATATTCACCAAAACAAGAGCAGGCGCATAATTAGGTGCTTTGAGTTGCTGCTTTGA
Source organism: Anseranas semipalmata (assembly GCA_013399115.1). Taxonomy (NCBI): domain Eukaryota; kingdom Metazoa; phylum Chordata; class Aves; order Anseriformes; family Anseranatidae; genus Anseranas; species Anseranas semipalmata. Next base: position 288,410 of record VXAA01000726.1, read on the forward strand.
GCAACTTCTGTCTCAAATACATATAAGAATTGTTTAGCCTGGGTAGGTTAGTCTCCCACAGATGGATACAGTCTTGTTTCTTGCTCTGCTTTGTTTTGCTTAAAGCACAGTTCAATATATATGTGTTGAGATTAAGCCTGTAGGGATGGGATAGATGGAGGCATTCCTAATTGGTGTATCACCGCTCAAAGGGTAATCTAGCTTTTAGACATTCAGCACTGAGAAGACTGGTGGTTTTGGGTAGCGCTTTGGCTCCCAAATTAACGTTGATGCAAACATTTTAAGAACCTTTGAGAATTGTTTACCTACAGGGATAAGCCACAGTAATGTGGATATTTTAGTGATTACATTTTGAACTTAGATCCTAAAGCTTTGTTAAATTTCTGAGTTTTTATAAATCTAGCCTGAGGTGTCATCAACCCATTTACACCTAATCAACATATTTACACTTAAGTTTGTTTTGGTTATCTAGAACTCAGCTTTGAGTTTTTATTAAGTTTTCTATTTATAGTTCTCTTTAATAGATTGTTTCTATTGTTATTAACATATTTCATCTGGAGTGCCTCTGGCAGCACCTGTAGAAATCTGTACTGTTTGTGAAATGGGAAAAGAGAACACTGTTTAAGAGAATGAATAGTCAGGATATGGCTTTAATTTCTCATGTATTTGCATTGATTATTCCAGGAATGCTGCATTGCTATACCCCTGTCTCAGGTCGTCTTTATTGAAGAGCAAGCAGCAGGGATAGGAAAAAGGTAAGGTGATAAACCTTCTGTTTTTCTCAGATGGATGGTTAATTGCGTATATGTTATGTGACATACCCAAGGTTATGTATTAATTCATGGTAGGTTCCATTTGTAACCCATGTTTCCAGATTGATGGCCACAGGGCCCAGTGTCCCTCACTTAAGGTCAAATGCATAAGAGAGTCATGACAAAGTGGTGTTTGATGCAAGTTGTTAAATAACCATCTTATAATCACTAAAGTATGTATTCCAGCTTGCCATTTTCATTGAGTAGTCATCAATGCCATGGTGATGTTGTTGAATCTAAATTTGAAAGCTAATTTTAGTCATTTATGCCACAGAACTGGCTGGGGATAGAAACCCTGCTCGATCCCGTATTAGATAACTTTACATGACCGTGTGATTGATTTTGAGCTTGGAACTGCTAGCAATGGTTAAAAGGAACTACTGTTTCCTCTCAGTTGGGTAACTAATTCAGTATGGTATGTGTGCAAAGAAGTTTCACAAGAAAAAGATTAACTGGAGAAATTATGTAGTTAACATCTGCTTGCAGCCAGATGAATAGGTGCAGTCAGATAAATAGAATAAGGTAATATCCTGGGAGTACCCAGCAGAGATCGGGTAATTCACTTATGCTGGAGAAGTAAAATAAATAAAGACCTAAGAAAAAACTATCTGTAAAATGAAATAGGAATGGCAGACTTGCAGCCGTGCTGTGATAGCGGCTTAGTAGATTCATAAAATAATGCTATCTCAAGGTTTATTTTGGTGGTGGATATCATTTTAGACTGTTATTCCTATTCATGTTAGCTTTGAATGTTGGTTTTGGACAAATTCACATACAGTGTTTGCAAGTGACTTACACAAGCGGGACAGATTAAACATAATATTGAGACCTTCCATTTTCCTGTGACAAAGATAGTGTATTTTGGCAGTAATTATTGCAAGTCAAAAGCCAAATCAAATGCACTGCTTGACAACTAGTTTTTACCTTAACTAACATTGTTAGAAATTATTGCTAGAAATCTTAAGAAGTGTTGAATTTATTTCTTAAGAATTGATTGTGGGTACACTTTAAATTTGTGAAATGTTACTGATTTAGAGGATATAGTTTTTTTTTTTTTTTTTTTTTTTTACACAAGATACACTGTAATATTGTGGCAAAATATTTAAATGTTGATGCACAAATGTAAAGCATTATTTGATGTATGTCAGTTCTTATGCAAGATAAAGCTGGTACGGGTTTTGATTAAATGGTTAACTTGGATTGTAGAAAAAGTTTTTTTAGATAATAGAAAAAGCTGCTGCTTCTCTTTCATTTAACTTTTTTTTAGTGCCAAAATAGTAGTTCATGTTCATCCTGCTTCCTCAAACAAAGAGCCTGGTCCATTCCAAAGCAGCAAATATTCCTACATCAAACTTTCTTTCAAAGAACATGGGCAGATTGAGGTAAGCTTTGTACCACGCAAGCCCCGTACATCAGATCTTTGGACGTGCCTTTCTCCTCTTGCTGTGTTAGTGATAATTTTTCCATGATCTTTCCATGTTGACTTTTGAGGTGGAGCTTTTTCAATACATCCTTTCTGAAGACAAACACTATGAGCCTTCAGGGTTCTATACTTTGGTTAAATAACACAAATAGAATTCCAAAAATGTCAGGAGGTACTATTAGGCTTCATCCTTATTTTAGTAGTTTTAATAAAATCTTGTACTTCCTATATTATTTTTTAAAATGGATACAATATTTTCCAAAATGATGACTCTGCAATCATTAGATGTTTAACAGAGTAAAAGATGTTTCTTTGTACCTAACCCTCTACTGAATAGGAATCAAGCAGCTTATTCCTAATCATCTCTCTCATTTTATTGCTGCATGCTTTTGATTGCTTCAGACCTTTGTTTAATTTTGTTTTATAATTTTTTTTAAGCTATAGCTAATCTCAAAGGCTTTTAGCATTCTAAAAAAAAAGTGATAGACATAAAAAAGAGTAATTTTCCTAAAAAAAACAAAGGAATTGCCCTCTGTAAAGAAACTTCACAGTATAAAATCCTCATTTGAGATCGAGAATTTTAACTTGGAAAGGTGAAAAAAGCCATACCATTTCACTGCAGAAAAGATTTTCAACTTGAATTAGTTATAAATGTCTTATAAATGCATATGCTTCATCAGACTCACTTTTATTTCTTTGTGATCAGGTTCCAACTTAAGACAAGTGTGGATTTATGCCTAATTATAATTGCATAGGTGTTTTGCCAAATCATAACTTTATTTTAATGTTAATGTTCATGTCTGAAAATCAAGCATACTGTGCTTACTGGTGACCTAGCATACCAGTTACACTCCGGATCTTTTCTGTATGACTTCAGAATGCTATCCAGTGAACTTTGAACAACCATAAGAATGGAATAGATTTTTCTCTAGATTTCAGTCAGTGGTCAGCACTTACGGTTACCTAATCAACTAATGCCGTCTTCTGGTATTAGCATTAAACAAGTAAGTGTAATTGACCTACATAGTTGTCTTCATGCTGTTGAATTAACAGATAAATAGTAATTGGATCGATCAACTTTACTTCCTTTTCAAAGCAGGCCTTTGAGCAAACCTTGCCATTTTTAGTTTTAGCATGTTTTGGAATAGTTTGAATATCTGAAAAAATATTTTACAAGAGAAGTACTCATGTAAGTTTGACTAGTAACTCTTCCTCTCCCGTGTATATTTTTGAAGATTGGAAAGGCATGTTGTACTGTGGATGTGTAGGTGTTACTATGCTCCGTCTTACAGTGCAGTTTGATTCATCTCCCACCAAGATGCTAAAATCCCAAGACATACTCTGCATAGTTTATGAAACATCTGTTTTCACTTTTTAACGTTTGCAGTTCTATAGACGATTCTCAGAAGAAATCACACAAAGGAGATGGGAGAACATGCCTACTGGTCAGACCATTCAGGTTAACAAGGATCCACAGGTATGTGCAGAGCTTCTGACATCTTTCTGTGTGTCACATCACTTTGTTTGTTTTGAATTCAGAATCTGCATGTAATCTTGTTTCCACTTAGTGCTGCCCCCATGTACTGCATCTGTCAAATACATAACATGAAAAAATTATATAACTGTTTGGAAGCTGTATGTATCTGATCTAAATTTATATTCTAATTGGACAGTTGTTATTATGGAGAATCTCTTTGTCATGTGTTAGGTTGCCTTTTTTTTTTTAATCTGTCTGCATACTTCTAGGTTAAAAACTGATAAACGTGTGGATGTTGTTTCTATATGTGAATATGTTGTATATATGGATATATAGAATATGTAGTAGTAGTAAGAATGAAATAGGATGATTTAATGATTACTCAATGTCAAATCATGGATGTCTTCCTTTGTAGATATATTACCTATCAATGTAGTTTCCCCATCCCTGGAAGTGTTCAGGGCCAGGCTGGATGGGGCTTTGGGCAACCTGATCTAGTGGGAGGTGTCCCTGCCCATGGCAGGGGTGTTGGAACTGGATGATCTTTAAGGGCCCTTCCAGCCCAAGCCATTCTATGATTCTATGATAGTTGCATGTGATGGACTAATGGGGAAGCCTGTACCCTGCATCACAAATCACTTAATGAAAATGCCTTACCTCCTGTTCTTACTGCGTTACAGCAAATCATGAACACCTGTGCTGAGCTTTGCAGTCAGATTTGAGGGCTGACACTACTGCCACTTAGTGCCATCCTTTCTAAAACACATTCGGCATCAAATAAAAAGTTCACCATCACCTCCATGCTGATGCATCTCAGCAAGGCAAACTAGACTTATAGCACTTAGCATTGTGTTTCTGTGTCTGTGTTTCTTCAGACTCGATTTCTTGAGGTAATCTTGTTTAGATGCACTCGTGCATTTCCATTGCTCTGTAGTATAGACGTTCACACGGACTTGGGAAGCTTTAATTGAGATGAACTGGAATGCTCAGTCTAGATCATGCTATTAAGCATATATTAATAGCTTCAATGTAAGAACCATTATCTGCCTATACTAGAGCAAGTTCATACTTGATTTATACATATTGTTTAATTTTTGACACTGATTTTAAAAAGTACTGTCAAGAAATGTATGAATTGTTCTATGTATGGTATCAGTTCTTTGGAGGAACTTTTTCTATCTTCTAATATAATCTTTTTCACGTCAAGGCGGATGAGAAAACTTACCATTTCCTATTTTGATTCTTTACATTATTTTCTTTTGCAGGCAGGAAGAATAAGGGCTGTAGGAATTGTAGGGATCGAAAGGAAATTGGAGGAAAAAAGAAAAGAGACTGACAAAAACATTTCCGAGGTAAATACTACTGAAGTTTCAAGGTCAGCCACCTGTCTGAGCTATTTACGTTCATTCACACTTTCTTTTAGGGGCAGCTGAGACTATTTATTGTTTTTGTTAAGAAATCTGAATTGGTTAAGAGTGTATATTTTACAATTATTTATTTTTTTAACTGGTTTTTCAATATATATAGGGGGTACTTCATGTAAACAGTTCCTTTCAGGAAGACTTCTTTGGAACTACTGCTGTGTATTTATGAAATTAATTTTGATAGAATTAGAAATCTGAGTTCAGTGTCTTTTCATCAGGAGAAGCAGAACACAGAGGCACCTACAGAAAGAGACCATTACGAGTGTTTTTTTTCTCTTCGTACAGCTAATTTTGGTTTCAATTGAAAATTTAATGCATATTGAGACGAATATGCTGATCTAAGTGCACATAACTGTGGTGCAGTTACGTTTTCATTGTATAAACATTCATTTTTTAAATGTTAGACTTAAGCTTATAATTACAGCAGAAAGTTCAGTAGTCCAGGCGCCAGCAAGATGTTACAATTACCTATGCAAAGTAAGTGTGCTAGATGGAGGCTGTCCTTTTTCCCAGAAACAGTGCAGAAGTTGAATTTCAGATGGCAATACTGATGGACAACAGAATCAATTACTTTCTTCACTGGAATCTTTCCGGTGTATCTGGGAGCAATATCCTCAGAAACAGTCTGGTTCTGTCTTGTTAATAGAGATTGATACATAGATTGATGCAGAAATACTTCTAAACTGTCTACAATAGATCGATTCGTATGGTGAAGCTTTATGGGATTTAGCGTGCCACAATAAAAAAGGCATCACTATTCTGATGTATAAGAAAATCTATACGGCAGTTTTGTAGGCAGCATGCTATTTCAGATACTGCTAGCATTTTTTTCTTCTGTTTGTGAGGAACGTAGTGAATGAAGTTCTGTGTGCAGTTCAAAAGGCATTGTGGTTATATGCACGTGTATATAGTTCAAACGGTATTGTCTGGTTATTTTTTCCGTTAGTAGCTTTTTCAGAGAGTAAAAGAAATCCATTTGTGAGTGTTGTATGAACGGAGGAAAATCACGACTTGTAAAATCCTGCCTTCCTCCAGCTTTAAATGTTATAGATGACTTAATTTAAAAAATGGTGCCCTGGCTTCCAGGAAAAGGCTTCCTGCATCTGCTGTTCACTGCTGATAAGAATCCAGTTCTTTAGCCTTTTGTTTATCTGAGGAAGTTCCTGTTAGGTGTGTGCACATTCCCCTTTGTTTCCAGGCCTGCCCTCGTGAGTCAGGCAGGGGAGGAGTTATACACAGCATGCTGTTTATTTAGCTAAATCAAGGGTTCTTTTGATTAACAATGTTTTCATGCAGGTTATAGAGATTAGAAATAAGCTGGGAAAAGCCTTGTTAGAAAACTTTGTTTGTTGATATCATATACAAGTACAGTATCAGGACTTAAATTACTCTAAAGGTTGGGAAATCTATTGTAAATTACTGTATTTGGCAGATTAGGAAGCAAGAAGAAATATTCCACTCAATTTTGGATATGTAACTGAGGCACCAAGCATTAAGAGGCTAGACTTCTGCAGTCAGTGGAATCACTTGCAGTGTTAGGAGGAATTTGGATGAAAATTAACACTGTCCCTTCCTGGAGACATCTCTTTCTCTTCTTAAGTGGAGTCTCAGATCAATAAACTTCTTAGTCAGATGCCTAAATGTAAATGTAGATGCGAACAATTTGGTGTTCCTGCATAAGTTCTGCTAAAACTTGTCTTTCTAGTGGGGAATTAGGCAGAATAAGCCAGGAAGATATTAAATTGCATGGAAGCGATAGCTAGAAACTGTTAGCAAGATACATCTGTGGTCATTTGACATACTGTAACTGAGCAACCTTCTTTTTTTGTGGCGGCAGGGATTTGGGTGCTGCTGTCAGGCAAGCTTTACCTGAAAAGGCTTTAGAGTTTTTCCTCACACCAGTTGTTCAAAAAAGGTGGTTTGGAAAGGTTCATCACCCAGGCATGTTGTCATATATTTGAGAGAGCTGGGCTGAAGGCTGAGTTTGGATTGCTGAGGCTGGCAGAAATGAGAGTTGGTCTTAAATAGCTTTAATGTATTTGTTAACATTTTTTGTTGTTGAAATGTGTGAATTTTTTTATGCTAGTTGGTTATCTAAAACTTTTAACTTTTAATATACTTTCAGCTTTCTTTTGTATATGTTTTATTTAAGCCTGAAAATGCCCTTTGCAGACAGTTGTAGAATTGTTGTATTTGAGACCACAGTAATTTGCTAAACTTAATAGACTTGAAGTAATCATTGTCTTATGATGGGTGTCCAGTTTATTACACAGTTTTGGGGAAACAGCAAAGTTTCTCAGACTAGAAAAAAAATTGTACAAATAATTTTTTACCTGCTTTAAGCATGTATTTTGCTTTTTAGGTCCAACAGCTAGAGTTTTCAGAAGATGTTCTTAATCTGTTATTTTATCTTAATTTGTATAAATCTGATCATCTCATGAACATTATTTCATTCATTGTATGAGGTACATAAATGAGAAGATGTTTTCAGAGATTTTGTCTCTTCAGTTAAGCATAGATGTGAAAGCATATATCCTCTTCCTTGCTTATTTTAAAGTAACTGCAAACTTTCTTACTAACTTAGTCTTACTAACGTCTACTCAATAAAGTAAAATAGTTTTTATCAGGAGGATTTTTTTCTGTAGCTTTGCAGCTGGCTAGCTGTTATCCAGAAACAATAAATCTCCTTGAGTGAGGGTTAAGTGTTTGAAGAAAACCAACCTCAGTATCTCATTGTTCCTTCCTATTGTATGGACTTCATAAACCATATTGAACTCATGTTCACACTAGGAAAGTATAAGATTGTTTGATTTTTTGTTTTCCTTCATTCTTTGTTGTTTACAGATTGTATAATTTTGATTTGTAGACCTGTATGAAACAGACTTGCTATATATGTTATATGACATTATAACATTACTAATCTAAAGGCTCTTACAATTAGCTTGAATAGATGTACAGAGGCAGCTCACTGTATCCATGAAGCTGAATGTCGTAATTATACTGATCTGGAATGTCTTGCTTTTCATTTCAGGCTTTTGAGGACCTTAGCAAACTAATGGAGAAGGTATGGCATGTATGACTTATCCAAGTAGACTTATGCTTGTTTTCTCAGTTTTAAACACGTTTTCTCTGAGCTGAAAGTTGGTTTATCTGTGTGTCTTTCTTGATAGGCTAAGGAAATGGTGGAGTTATCCAAGTCAATAGCTAATAAGATTAAAGAAAAACAAGGTGACATCACTGAGGATGAGGTAAATGAATTTTGTTTCTAGAGTCAACAGAAATGTTCCTATGCAAAGCAAAAGCTCTATCCTTTTAATAAATTCAATGTTAATAAAGAATACTTGAATATATATGTATATATATATTTTTAATTCTAGTTAAAGAGACTTAAGTGTTTGGTGTTAGCTTTAATTTTGACCCTTTTTAAAACATAAAGGTTTTACTGCCTTTGCGTAGAGGATGATGACAATTTTCTGTTTTTCATTGGTGGTTTGCTGCTCAAAAATAAATTGTATTATGTTGCCTTCACTTTGCTAGTAACTGACTTTATCAGTAGTAAACTGATTGGATTTATTCACCAAAACGGTCTTGTAGTGATCAAATAGAAGTATTTTAAAAATGAGAATCATGCACTAGCTGATGTACTTTTAATTTATTTATTTGTTTAGACTATTAGGTTCAAATCATATCTGCTGAGTATGGGTATAGCTAATCCAGTTACTAGGGAAACACATGGATCTGGTACACATTACCACATGCAACTGGCAAAACAACTAGCTGGAATACTGCAGACACCATTAGAGGTAAAGTACCTGATTTTGCACCATTTTTTTCTATGTGTTGCTGAATTTTGATGTAAATGTGATTTGGCTGTATTACAGTGCCTCTTTTTAAAGGTTCAGAGTTAGCAGCACAACCTCTTATTCAGCATTTATGGAAGGAACGTATATTTTCTTTCCAAATGAGAAAATTTAAATATAAGTGTAAGAATTTTTATTTGGAGTAATGGCATCTTGGCTTCTAATTCATGAAATATTGGTGGTATTTAGTAAATCGCATTAGCAGTCTTTCTGCTGTTTGAACAGCCTTTGTTTCTTGTCACTGAATATTACTTTTTTAGAAAGGGGGAAACAATGCTAACTTTGAAAAGCAGCCATTCTTCAAACTTCTTAAAATTTCTGTCCTTATTCTCTCTTAGTAATAGCTCATATTTTAATTTATCTGAAGCTTACAGAGAGCTCAAGATTATTGCCAAATGCCTGATTTCCTTTTGAAACTTCTAAGTCTATATATCTCCTAAGAAGCATACAGTATGTTTTGTGAAAGAAATGTGCTACCTACTATGATCAGAAAGACACACTATCTGAAAAGTAAAAACTGTAAATTGATTGATAGATTTAATATATTGCAATTCCTTGTTCCTGTGACTTATTCTCTGTTATAAATCAAAGTAATTCACAGTTTTTGGATATAGTATCATTCTTTTTTTTTTTTTTTACATTTTAAAATGATTAGAGAAAGATATCATCTAACAAATTATCTCTAATGCTAGAAATACGTGGTATTGCCCTGGGTATTTTTTTCATTAAAGGCCAGCATTTAGCGCCCCTGTTTTAGCTGTTTCATCAGTCAACTGCAAGTTAAGATACTGTGTTTGCTAGATTAATGCTACTTCTCTTACCAGTCTTGTGCTTACACAGGAGAGAGGAGGAATCATGTCACTTACTGAAGTGTACTGTCTGGTAAATCGTGCACGAGGATTAGAGGTGAGAAGTTGATTTGTCTTAAATATTTTGTAAAATGTACTTCCTTGATAAGGTAATTCAGGAAAAAGTGCGAAAGTATTCCCTACCATTTGCTCACTGTACCTTTCTAACAGCATGAAGTGATAAGCCCTTTATTAAAATTGGGATTTTTCAACTTTTTCCTTTTTCCTGCTTCCATGTAATGTTTGTGTTCTCTGTAGGTTGTCATAATGTATGCTGCCTTTTATAATACCATGTAAAAGGGACAATCCATCCTTATCTAGAAATAAAACTGTAAGGACAGAGAATACTAAAGAATAGGGATTTATTTTTTTTCCTAAAACACATCAGTTTTCTCTGCAAACAGGGCAAGGAGGAGTATTATAGAAAACATAGTAAGGGAACAGCAAGGAACATAGAAGCTAAGAGAGTAGGCTGGACAATATAAAAGGGAAAAAAAAGAACAAAATTATGTAACCTGGTGTATATTATAGCTGTAGTTGTTGTAACTGTTTTGCTGATACCGGAAATGCAAGCTGTGAATAAATATGTTTTACTATTTTTAGTTGCTCTCACCCGAAGATTTAGTAAATGCTTGTAAGATGCTGGAGTCGCTGAAATTACCACTAAGGTAAGAGATTTACAGATGTATTTCTAAAACATGGTACTCACAAGTCAGGCCATGGTGCTTAGATAACTTAATACTTTAGCTGCAGTAGCTGTTTTTTAAACAAAGTCATCCAGGAGCTGCTGCATGCACCAACATCCACTGTACATTAAAATATGAATTTTTAACCATCTTTCACTTTGTCTGCTAGGAGGACAATATTCTTCTCACTTCCAATACATTTTTTTCAGACTGCGAAAAGTGTTTAACTGAGGCCAGGCATATGCCCTGCTCTTTCCTGTCTCTTCAGAATTTGACGATGCTTTTAATTTTAAGTTCATTTTACAGAGCTTTTTATTTTTTCTTTTTGAATGTGGTTATAACTGTCTGACTATAGGTAATGTGCACAGAGTTTTTAGTTACTTTGACTCTTTTGATTTTAGACTTCGGATATTTGACAGTGGTGTGATGGTGATTGAACTCCAGTCTCACAACGAAGAGGAAATGGTAGCTTCTGCTTTAGAGACAGTATGTGAACTTCACTTCCTTCAGTGTTCAGACTGTGCTGGGGAAATTTAAACACATTAGGTATAAAAATGTGAAATACAGGATTTCCTTCTGAGGTTTCAAAATAAAAAATATTCCACTTCCAAAATCTTCTAACAGCAATACTTAAATAGCACTTCTCATCTTCCGAGTGCTGTGCGGGCAATAGTTTTGGTCATTGCTTTCTCCTTAAGGCATAAATCACTTTTCCATCTCTTTTCAAACTTCATTAACCTTTAACCTTCCTCAAGATCTTTTGCGCTGTAGGATGAAATTCATGGCGCGTATTAAGCGCATAATTTAATCAAAGTGGACTTCGGTCCTGTACACAACGTGCTTGAAGGTAGTGAAAGTAGCTCTTAAATGTTGATAACTCGCAGTTGTTTGGTTTGGGTTTATTTCGTAAAATAGCACATTGTGTGTGTAACACCTTGTACTGAGTTCGCTGTGAAGAGTGCTCAGTTGGAGAGTAGTACATAGAGAATTAAGCTAGCTTCATCAGGGGAAAAAAAGTGGTATGAATTGCTCAGTGTGGTAAACGTTCCTGGTCTTGCTACATCTTGGCGCTTTATAGTGCTGCTATCCCATTAACTTGATGCATTTTCCAGTGGGATGTAAATTTTTGTTTTTCACAAAGCTGAATAAAGGCCGATTGGGTATATCCAAAGTTAAACATAAAAGTCAAAGAGGACTTTGACTTGGGCAGTCAAAGAGGAAGAAGTAGAGCTATCACAGGCACCTTCTCACTTGATACATCAGGTGGATTCTTCAGTGTGGTTTTGTGTGATTGGTACTGTATAGCACTCTCTCAACGAAAAGATTTTTAGATAAGAGGAATGTGTATAGCTATCTAAAAATATCTTCTCAAATTATCAAAATTAAAACACTTAAATTTTCCAATGTATGTTAATCCTTTCAGTTTATTTTCATATATTGACAGAAAAATACCTAGTCCATTTCAGTTTTTTGTCTTACTGTTTTTGTTTTCTAATTAATTTGTTGCCTTCAGTAAGAGGGCTTATCTCTGAAAGGAAAGCAAAAGCTTTTTCTTAACAAATGAGGTTAACCACAGAAAGCAACAGATGGTGGACTTATTACTGAGGTGCCTTTTTTCTTTTATTTTCATAATGTGGGGCTTTGACTTCATAGAAAAATGTAAGGGAGAGGCTTTGAGTGAGGAAGGCTAGCCCATAAGGGAAAGGGAAGATGAGATAAGAATAGTGGCCAAAAGCACCCTGTGCTTAATGTGTAATGTGCAGTGACATGAAACTTCTGAGAAAAAGTGAAAGGAAGTCGCAGGATTTCAGACAGAAGAGTGATGTGGTTTTGAATGACTGGCAAAGACAGGAAATGGCATGGAAGTCAATGGAAGCCAAAGTCACTCTTAATGAGAGTCGTGGTTTGGGAAGGAAAAATAATTAATTACCCATATGCCATATTAGATTGTATAGCTGACTTCCATTACTCGGATTCAATCGTTTAGCTTCATAACATCTCAAGGTAGGACTAATTTCATCTGAGTTTCTGCAAAAGGGATGCTACTGCTCAGAGACTGCTCAGAATGATGCAGAACAGATCCCTCCCCACCTGCTTGTGTGGGAAGCAGCAAAGAGCAACTACTCTGGATTTGAAAGTTTGCTTGAATCTGAAGCCATGGAGAAATGGAAGAATTATTAATTTGTAGGCTAATAGAGCATATGTTTCTATGGGGAAATCCAATGCAGTAGTAAGCCTGGACTTCAATTTTGTATTTTAAGTGTCCACATGCCAGTCTGTGTGAGAAGGTTTCGTTTTAGCGTGTATTAACTAGCATGATTGAGACAATGGGACCGACGTTTTGAGTCCCAAGGCTGAACTTATCTTTTCTGTTATCTGAATGCAATGGTGGTTTTTACTGATCCCACTAGTAGGCCATAATGTAGGGTGGCATACTAAGGTTTTGGGGATTTAATACAGCCAGCGGAGATATCAAATCATCTCAAATTCCCCACCTCCCTTTGAGATTACTTGAAGTTCTAAATCAATGTCCTGTCCTGCCCTGCTGCCTTTTATTTCCTCACTCAAGTGTCACTGTCTGCGGAATCACTTAGTACAGTTGGGCTGTGTAAATATGAATTGTGACAGAATACTGCTGTCTGTTAGCTATTTTTAATTTTTCCACTCATTTCTCCTGTATCTTTTAAAAAAAAAATGTGAAAGAAAGGTACCATGTACTCATTTAGAAATATTTTTTAAATCCAAACAAACTAGTTGTCTTCACAAGAGATTTGCTACCAATTTATCACTTCACAAGGCTAGACCTGACTGAGTTGCTGTTTTAATGCCCTAGTTTATTTGTGTTTGTTTTTTGATAGGTGTCTGAAAAGGGTTCTCTCACAGCTGATGAATTTGCGAAGCTGGTGGGGATGTCTGTTCTCTTAGCCAAAGAAAGGCAAGTAATAACTGCTCTGTTTAATAATACCTTCATTATTAAGTTGTCCTCGAGTAATGCAACAAATCTTCTTTTGCTTTCTCTAGGCTGCTTCTCGCTGAAAAGATGGGCCATCTTTGCAGGGATGACTCAGTGGAAGGCTTGAGATTCTACCCAAATTTATTTCTAACACAAAGTTAATGTAGTTTGTGTACATCTGCTATGTGACAGTTGAACATGAGAGCAGAGGGCAAAACCCTTGCAACAACTGACTTAAATAATTTTTACTTTTAGTCAACTGCAACAGTGATGAACATTGCAATGCTTTACAGTTCTCAGGTATTTCAAGTGCTGAATCATCTTATGCGGAACCAAAAGGAAATAGGAATCACTAGGTCAGAAACATGTTAGTTGTCGCAAGCTGGCTAGCTCACGTTTCAAGTTTTATTTGCTGTGCTCTGTAATTTCTCATTTCAAGAGAAATGAGATGAAGATTCCACACAAGTGAAAGTGGAGAGAATATCCCTGTAGTCTGCCATGAGCATCAGCACCCGGAACATGGGTTATTGCATACACCAATTTCAGTTTATTTATGTCTAGAGCAACAAAGCAGACAGATGCATCCGTAGCGATAAGAATAGTGACTTTGGTGTGTACTGAGGTGTAAGGAACAAAACAGTGTAGAGTAACCCCTTCTCCCTGGAATGATGAAGTATTCTGAGAGGATCTTGGGATTCTTTATACTATGAGACAAAAAGAACCGGCTGCAGGAGAGATTAACATATGTTATGTGAATCTAGAAAACAGTGTTCATTTTGTCATGTCTTATGCAAATATCTCAGATAGAAGCATTGTTAGTACAGACTTCCTCCCTTCTCTTTCTTTGCCATCTCTCTTCCTGTTTCATTATGTTGCACTTTGGGTGTGCTTTCTCTGTCCTCTCTTTATGTAGTGCAGAGTGTAGTAGCCTCCTGTCACTCCACCGGACTCGGTGCTTTAACATGCTTGTTTTTCATCTTGTACTTCTCGTGGAAGATCATCTGTTAGCTTCATCAACCTGTTACCTGTTTAGGAGAGAGAGTTCATTTGCTTGTGTCTCGTATGCCAAAATTCATGCGCTTTCAATATTGTAGGGAGGAGGAAGACTATCACTTATGTTTAGTAGTCACAAGGTATCTTTTTGTTTAGTATTCCTCACCCTGTGTTCAGACTGAATGCGATTTGATGGCCTCAGCTTTCATAACTCCAGTGGAGTTGTTGCATTACTTGAAAATCTCTTGTCATGTTAAGAATGGTAAGTGGATGTTTATGATCCATGTTAGTTAAATTTTCAGCTTTTTGAAATGACCGGTTTTAATAAATAAACTTAATTAAAATTCTGGGCAAGAACAACATATACACAACTGCATTATGGCTGTAACAGCCAAATCAACATTACAAAAAAGGGGAGAAAGGTGTTTGAGTTACCATAGCTGAGACAGGGTTAAGGTCCTGCGAATAATGACTTTGGTGTGGAGATCCCTACAGTGATGATGCTTTTGATTCATCGGATGCTCATTTAGGTCTAGGGAACTGTGTCCTCTTATCCTTGTCACTAGCAAACTTTTATGCAGTGCTTTCTTTAGGGCAGTTTTCCTCTGTGTTTCATGAAGGTGCTGAAACTAACGGATTCAAGACATCTGAAAGAACTATTCCACACTGTTCTTACTCTGCTAACCATCTAGTATCATCTGTTCAGGAGCCTTATGGCCTGCTGCTTTTCTTCATCCTCCACACAACCCACAGAAGAGATCTATGCGAGGTACTTCAGGCAATGTGCATCTGGAAATTGAGCAATGCGGCAGCAAAAAGCTGGTTTGTGAAAGTTGTTTTCCCCCTCTGCCAAGGGGAGACCAGCGGTTTGTGGGCCTGAAGCTCTCCCCGCAAGGGGGCATATCTTCTGCCAGAAAACGCAAAAACAGAAAGGAAATGCCAAGTGTAAACTTCCAGCCTCCATTGCTCCAAACCAGACCATTTCAGTATCTTAATTAAGCAATAACAATACGATGTGTTTAGAATGATGGTACCTTCGTGAGCTTTTCTTTCCCAAGATTTTCCTTGACATTTTTTCTTTCTGTAGGGAAGAAATCTAGAGGCTAAATCATATAGCTGGTTTAGAATTTAAATATATACAAGAGAAAATGACTGCCAGAAAGTAATAAAAATTAAAAGATTTTTCTTATATAGACTGTTCTGTGAGTTTTTTCTTCCTAAATGTTTCTGGGCAGCTTTTTGTGGTTCTGTGGGGTTTTCCAACCTAGATGGTTCTATGATTCTATGATTTTATGTGTGCTGTCTCATTTGTACCCAAAAGGATATAAGACAGGTTTGATTTAAAATTAAAAGGTAGAATTAAATGTAATTAAAATGCCCTGGTTCTGTTGCTTAGTGGCCTGTGACCAATCACAGGCTGGAATCACAAAACTGTAGATGCCTACAGAAGCACTGATTTCATGAGGGAGCCAGTCTGAGTCGGAGCCACACAGACACCCTGTGCTGGCATCAGAATGGCATTTGATGCATTTGAATGTGTTTTCCCAGCTGAAGGACCACAGAAATCGTGTATCCGATACCCATCCTGAGCCAGCTGGTGGGAGAATAAAGGTAGTGGCATATTTATGGGTGCGTGGTATCATGGTAGCACATCAGATTGTCCTAAGTTGTCATTGCCCAGTCCTGTTTCCATTGGTACTAGTAGAAAAAACTATTGGCTGTACTGATGCAGGATTATAGAAGAGAGGAGAATCCAGGAGCTGCCATTCTCACAGATCATTCCAGTTTAATATGGAAGGTGCCTATATGAACCTCATTTTCTTTCATGTTTTGATCATTCCTAGAACATTTGTATCATGATACGTGAACACTATCTCATTTTGCCAGGATGTCCAATTATACAGCCCTTTGAACAGAGGCTTGTAACAGAGCTCTGTTCAAAAAGTGCTTGCTCCTTTATGGAGCAGTCTCAAGTGATGATTATGTTTTTCATTTGAAAACACAGACCTTTTCTTGCCTCCATGACAGGAAAAGAAGGCTGCTCAGGAATCTGTACCTCTTTTCCGTTTCTCCTTTGCCTTTGTTTCAGGAACAATTACTTTATATTCAGCCTATGGAAGCATGGATCTGATCTGAACCGTATTTCTGAAGTGCACACTTTTTTTTTTTTTTTTTCTGAAGTGCATATACGTATGTATGTATGTGTATTTGGAAGTCCTTAGAAGTCTATCTTTAATAATTGCTACTAGTTGTATATTGATTAGCTAAACTCATCGATGCTCAGTTTTTCTAATAGCTTTTACAGTTTGTCCAAAGGACCTGACTGTGTGCGTGTTATAGAATTAGTGGAAGAATTGTCACCGAATTCATACAGGCAGTAGTGGGAGCCAGCAGGAGCCTGTTGCCAACAGTAGAAGTTTCCTGCTTCCTAAAACCTGGGATGCTTTCATTTGGAAGTGGACGGTTCTTTCAAAATACATTCTGAAAAGGCAGGAGTGACTGATTCAAAATTATTTGTGGATTTGATATGAAATCATTGTTTTCTTTGGTAAGAACACCCTCCCCAACTTTTTTTTTTTTTTTTCTGTGCTATATTCACAAGTCAGACTATTACATTGTTTCTCCTATTCTAGCAGTTCCCATTTCATCCTAATTCTCAGTGCTTCAAGCATTCAAGTGAACTGTGAGAAACTCAAGTTTCAGGTCTTCCTCTGCTGGGAAGATGGAAGCTATCATTTTGTTCTCCCAAGAAAGGTGCAAGTACACATGCTAAGAGGATATGCCTGTTGGCAATGTTTGTCTTTAAGGAGATACTTACACTTTTTGGAGCAGAGGCCCGTGTGTCATATCTCCCAGGTAGCTGTCCTGGCCAGCAGGCTTGAGAGTCATTTTTCTTTGTGGATGAGAAATAAAGTATTAATCAAGTATTGAAAAGAAAAGAAAACCGAAACTTCAGGAGAGAGTCCGGAATCCTGGGTTTCAGAATACCCCATAGCCTGCTGGTTAGCACACAATCATGAGAGGTAGACCTGATAGCAACCAGTTTGCTTCATATCCCAGCTCCAAACCAAAGACTAAGTATGATCTTGGGTTTCCTCTTTCCCACTGGACTGTACGTGCTGCTACTTCAAATTCCCACTGACAGAAGAGAACATTAAACCCTGCTCTGCCATGCTCGCAGCAATGACTGACAGCAAGTTCAAGGTAAAAGGGGCTGGTACTGCCAGAATATTCACAATGCTTTTCTGAATTTAGCCCTTTGCTTCTGCTTTTAGCATAAGGGCTCAGAGCATCCAGACGTTTTGCATTGTTTTGTTCAATTCAAAGTATTTTGTATACTTGGAGGTTTTCACTTAGATGGCAAAACGATCTCAGGGAGTAAGTAAAGGAGAGGACTGATGTGCTCTAATCTAAATGCTCTTTCACTGTTTGTATTTTTGAAGTCAACAGTCAAAGAAATCAGTGCTCCTGTGTCCCTCGAGTCATATGTGCAGAATACTCCCAGAAACTCAAAGCCAGGACTTGTTATTTTAACCACAAAGTTTGCAGGAGGATACATGCTGTGTGAAAGTAGTCTCTTATTCCAGTGACTGCTTTTGTGGTAGACAACATTTGCAAAGAACTATAAAGGCAGCGTGGTTGCACAGAATAAATTTATTTGTCTGTTGTTGGTATGGCATTTGTATTGTGGTTATTTAATGGTTCACTTTATGTAGGTACAATTCATTTCTAATGTTGCCTAAGTATAACAGTATTTGACGCTGTCTATGAGAAACAGCTGTTCTTTCAGCCAGACTCAGCAGTTGTGTGTGTGGCACAATTCCCCTGAGTTTCACTTAAAATGCGATGGAGAATTTGAGGTGTGTCCTTAAATTGCAAAGATATTCTGGTTTGATCCACCCATGAAATGAGAATGGCAAAACTCCCACTGACTTCAAACCCAACCTTTGTTATAATCAGATGTTGACCATTTAACAGCTCTGAAAATAGGTGCATTAGGTACGGCTGTGCTCTGACGGCAAGAAGGAAGTGCTTAAAAGATGTTCTGGAGTAAGATCACAAAATGTTTTGGTCTCTTCAGCAGAAATACCAAACGAGCCATAACTGATGCAAAGTGTTTTTGATCTTTCTGCATTTCTATTGTTTTTTCCACAGTGTTTTGGGAAAGCCCAAGATAAGGATAATTTTTTTTTCCTGCTGGGACATTAATCTATTTATAGGTTACAAGGCCAGAAGAGACTATGACCATCTATCTTGACCTCTTGGGTCACAGAAGCTGTAGGACTTCCCTTAGTTAATTTGTGTTTCAACTAAAGCTCCTCTTTCAGGAACAACAAAAGATCGTGATTTTTGGGAACTCCCACCACAACTTTTGGCAATTTTTTCCAATGACTATTACCTGTTGTAAAAATGTTTTCAGTATACATCATGAGGATTTGCTTAGCTTCAGCTTCCAGCCACTGGACATTATGTTCAATAAATCTGCTATTACAGGTGTGTTCCCTTCATGCCAGGTGTCCTGGAATGAAACTGTCTTCAAAATAAATAATTTGGAGTCCTTCTGCCCACTCCTTTTTCCTTTTTGCTGCTTTTCCCAAGGTTTTCCATAGTTACCTAATAACCACCTTAAATTTTGAACATCAGAACTCAACCAAGGAAAGGCTATTGCAAAAGTACTAATTGCAGAGGCAGTTCGCATCTTTCCCTGTAGTTCCCCATTCTTTCTACTCTCAGCCCCCCGGACTGCGTGTCCATGCTGTCGAACGCGTGCTCGAGCCTGGGTTCCTGCTCAGTTCACTCCCCACCCACACAGCTTCGATGCAAACGTGACTCAGATCGCAGACTTCTGCTGGAATCTCATCCCCACGGGTATCTTAAGGAGGGAACGTGGGGTTTGAGGGTGGTCCCCTGCACAAACCGCACTAGGCTACGTGTGCTGCAGCCCCCTTTCCCAGTGAGTGTCCTAAGCTAGACCTTTTCCTAAGCACAGTATAAAAACTGTGAGCTCAAGCCACCGTGGGTTATTAGCTAACAGTGTAGATGGAAAGTCTCAGGGCTTAGCGTGCTTAAGCCTGCCCTGCAGGATCCCTGGCAGTTGACAGAAGCTTTCCTGAAAACTTGCTTCCTCATCGGCTGTCCTTCACGTTATGCTCATCGCTCACAGCAATAAATATATTTCACTTGAAAATCTCATCATTGATTCCGTATCAAAATGAAAACTACTCTCTCCCCGAGTTTCCTACAAGGTTTGTTTCCTCACAGCAATTTGATTGAGGTCATACTTCTTGCCCTTGGTCGTAATACTTTTAGGTGGGATAGTGGCAAAAAACCTATAAAAGTAAAATGACATCTTTCCCTGCTCAAAACCTGTGAGCAGCCACACAAACTAACTTGATGTGACAGTGGGAGCTCGTGATTAGTTAACGAGAGCGTGATCCCCAAATCCTTTTAACATAATGAGTACCCAGGAGGGAGCTGCGCATCCTGTAAAGCATGTCCTGCATTCTGTGTTCCTAGATATGTAATTTTAAGGGAGCTACTTTAAAATATGTATTGTTTGCTAAAGCTCAGTGTACTCAGAGATCCAGATCACTCAGTGGTAGTGACCTGTCATCACTACTTCTCCCAATTTGTGTGTTATCTGAAAACTTCCTCTTTTGGGTCTCTGATAGAAGTTTTAAATTGCTAGAGCCTAATTCATGCTTAGATCTTTAGGTAAATACGTCTCATATGAAGATGACCCATTAAAATGACATTTTGAGACCAGTTAGTCAACATTTAATCCCTTTAATGCATGCTGTGCAAACTTTGCAGAAATTTCCTCAGTAGAAATGTCAAGCCAAATGTCCTATGGAAATGTAAGAATTATTACATCATAACATTGCTACGTTTATTCATCAAACATAATTTTAGATAAAACACATTTTCCACCAGTCTTTGTCAATTGGCATTGATGGTGGTACTCCCCCTTTTTAATATCAGCTTTTCCATCACTATGCCTGGATTCACTATAAGGCTAACAGGTTTGTGTCAGCCCAGGCTGCTCTCTCTAACTTTGCAAACAAACCAAAATAAAACCCTGCACATGAGCATTCCTCCAGTGGTCTGAAACTTCCGCAGCGTTTCCAGGCTGATTGATTGGAAAAACAATGTTACTAATTGTTGCAGGCAAGTTTATCCAGACCTGCTGATTTTAAATTGTTGTAACTTGAGCTGTTCTTTTTTTGTTATGTTCTCAGACTTGTATTGGAACAGAAAGTATTTGGTTGCCATCCTGGAACACGTCTCTATCATCTGTTTTCCCCTCAAAACAGAATGGAAATATTTATTGAACATCTGTGTTTCTTTTGCATTTCAATTGAAAAGTCATTTTTTTCACATAGTAGGACAGTTACCATTCTTTTATTTAAAATATATATTTAAATCAGAAAAATCGTTACTTAACACTGCTGCCTGCAGGAGTCATGGTCTTTGGAGTTCTTTACCAGTTTTATGCTTCTGATTTCTAGCAATTCTTGTCAATTTTGCCTTTCTTCTAATTATGTTTATATAATTGAAATGCTTTCTATAGTTAAATTATTAGTATTTGTGTCATTTCTCTAGTCAAGCCTGTAGGTCTTTTAGCCTGTGCAACCTTTCTTCTTTTTTATTATTATTTTTTTATTTTATTTTTGATAGCTTGAGAAATTTTCTTGAGCAATTAAGAATTATCATTTCCAAATGGATACACTTCAGTTTCACACTGCTTCCAGCCTTCTGAAGTTTCCCCCTAAGACATCAAATATTTACATTACTGTTTTGGACCCTACTTTCTTCATTCATGCCAGATTACTAGCTTGTATCTGAGCCAGCACTGCTTTGGGGTTTTACAATTAATTCTTCTTTGTCAGTGCAGATGAGGGCAAATAGAGATTCGTCTTGTTTGCATGGTTCACTTCCTGAGCTAGGATATTATTAGAACTCCTATCAGGAAGCTTGAGGTCATTTTAATATCCACAACAGGAGACTTTTAGCATATTTTGCTCAGATAGAAATCACACGCACCATGTTGCATCTCTTTCCCCTCCACATAGCAGAGAGGTAATTTGGTAGCCAGCCATTCTGCTCTCCGATCTGGTGGTCTGTAGTCAATATGTGCTAGTACACAATCTTGTTTTTATGCCAAAGAAAAAAAAGACATCTTCTTCTCAACAGAACTGTGCTGACAATGGAGAAAGCCACAAACCAACACTGCTAAGCTGATGGTGGTGCCCCTCATCTAAACACCCTTAATTTGGTTCAGGTAAAACCAGGTGGATCTGTTTCAGTGGGTGGTAGGAGTCAGTGTGACTGATCTGGCCCGATTGCCCTCCCTGTATCACTCCTTCCGAGCCTGAGGTTGGTGACTTCTGGATGACGAGCGGCAACGTTCAGCTCACGGTTGGAATTCTTCTCCGGCACCCGGCGGGACAGCTGCCCGCAGCCTCTGCCACTGCCCGTAGCCACACATGCAAACATCTTTGCAGCTGGAAAACAGCTGATCCTGCTTTAACAGGCCGGGATCCTTTTCCCTGCCTGACCTTCCTGTGATGACTGCCTTGCACATCGCAGTCAGGCAGACCACTGCAGCACACCAGCTCAGAATGGATGCTCAGGTGTCATCGCTTTGCCTTCTCCCATTGCTTATCACACCTGCTGCTAGCGCTACAGATAAGCAATTACAGGTCACTTTCTCTTGGTATCCTTTGGTGTCTAAATTCATTTTGTTCTCAGCGTTGTGGTTCTGGGCTGAGTGAGTATTCATTTGTTCCCTCTTTCTCCTGTCCCTCCTGTTATTAGTTTCTCACTCTCCAGGGAAACGAACTTGAATGGCAAGGAACCAGACATTTTTATCTGCTGCTAACCAGATGCCTCAGAGATCAGCTCTGCCGAAGTATTTTAATGAAAAATATGTTCTTCATGAAATTTGGACAGCATGTTAACAAAGACAGATCTTAGTCCCTAGCATCACAGCAGGTGTGTTATGTGCAAACATAATCCAGTATGCTTCAAAGGGTTTAATAATGTAGTCTGTGTATTTATCCTGTGCTCATCCTTCTGTTCTCTGGGTTCTTTACCATTTCTACCACGTAATCATAGAGATGACCTGGGTTTTTTAATCACTATTTTTTGGACTGTATCCCGTTTTGGAAATGTTGACACAAAGGAGAGATGGGTCTAAAGCAAGCATGAACAGGCAACACAGTGACCTGAGTTGCAGCCTTGATTTTGTTTCTGGCTTTACAGTTTAAGCATAATCTCAGTTTACTCTGGCAGAAAAATGAAGACAAAGCCTTTTTTCATCAGGAGTGGGAAATGAAAAGACCAAAGATCACATAAAACTTGTAAAATAGTTTAAAACCATTGGATCAAAGGCAGTATAGTAAGTGCAAAATACTGCAATATGAGTAAAGCATATTGCCCCATGTTTCAGGCTCTTTCCTGCTTTGTGAATTTATTTTCTCCTCTGTATTACAATAGAGGAATGACATTTTTTCTTAGTGATTCGTTTTTTTTAAATTGTGTCCATAGAGGAAAAAAGCCTGGCAAAACACTCACCAATATAAATTTTTTCAGATGTTAAATGTAGGCAGCAAGTGAGACTCGAGTTTCAGTCCTGGGAATTCAGCAGAACTTTCAGAGCAGGGAGTCATGAGCATCATGCTTCCTCTCCTCTGAGCTTCCTTATCATCAGTAATCTCTTTATAGTATTATTTTCTTTATTAACAAACATGATTTATTAACAGTTTAATTCAAACCAAACCCAGTACCATGGCGCACCCACTTCTATCAGTTGGTACCTTAAATGATCAATACGAAATGAGTATTTGGCATGACCGTGTACCTGTGCATGTTAATCCCTCCACAGTGGTACTGCCTGGAGCTGAATTCCTGCATCTTCTGCGGTGTCCTTCTGATGGTAAAGTGCTGTGACCTTTCCTTATTAGACTGGACACATGCACACATGTATTCCTCCTCCTCTGAAACATCAAACTAAATCAAAACAAAATCTTACAGACACCAAAAAGATTGAATTTAAAACTGAGTTTAAAAACTGTACACACCTGTGTTAAAAAATGTTTAAAAACAGCCTGAAAAATCTTTATGATACATTAAGAATTTACTCTTTCCTTTCCAGAATATAGTCCAAGCTCCTCAGCAAGTGCTTTCCTGAATGTTTTTGACAGTACTCCAGATGGCAGTCTGACTTTGAAGCTTTCAACACCGCAGACCACAGGTAGCATATGGAAAAGATATTTAGCGCACGTTGATCAAAACAGAGTGAAAGTGGGAAGGCAGGGGGCGATGGAGCGGTAGCATGGGCTGGGGACTGTAACCTGCTGCTTGGGTTCAGCATCCAGGTGAGGCAGAGAGACTCGTATTTTATGGGAGTTTTATTTTCTTGGTCATAGAGATGACAAAAGTTAACTAGGAACAACGTTTTGGCTTGAATTTTCGACACAAAAAGTTGAAAATTACTTCCTCTTGGGTCTTTATGCCATGTCCACACTTACTGTAGCTCAATTACGAAAATCAGGAAGATTCTTTACACAACAGCGGTCAATTTAAATGGCTCTTCAAATCCTTTTGTAGTTTCACGAGTGTGTGGGTATCCATAGGTATGTATTTAAATCACAGACTATACGTCTCGGAAATAGATTTAACATGACTCTGTTGTGTAAAAATAGATGGATTGTTTTGTCTTTCAGAAGTCTCTCTACAAGAGGATAATTTCATTCTGTATCAGTATGTCCTGTCATAACAGTCCCCGAATATTACTCATGAACACTGGATACGTGCAACAGCCACACATATGTGAACTTTGGCTGCAAATGGACAGTTGAAGCAGCTGGGACCGCTCTTCCCCATTGATGAGATCATTTGATGCCTAGTCTTCACAAGCTTCGCAATGTGACTTTGGGAAGTGTCCTCTGGTCTGTCCACTTCTTTGCTAATGAGACAACAAAAAATATGGATCCTTAGTTCAAAGGCGCGTGTTTGTGCGCAGAGGGATACCTGTACGGACATCGGGCAGAAGGGGACAGATCTCATCGCCGTGCCTTGCTGCTGACAGGAGAGGAGGCCTGCAGAGAGGCGGGAGAGGTGGGAGGCAGCCACCCAGCTGCAGACAGGGAGGTGCAGGCGCTTCGCCTCGCACAGCCACGTCGGAAGACCTGGCCGTACACGCCA
>VXAA01000726.1:313498-396620 GCA_013399115.1 Anseranas semipalmata
CGGGCGGTGCGCGGCGGGCGCCGTCCTGTAGCCGCGGGCGAGAACGGACTCGGGGCTTGCTGCGGCGGTCCTGCGGCCGGTTCTCCGGCCGTCCCCTCAGCAGCCCCGCGGCAGTGCCTCGGGGCGGCGGTGCCTCGCAGAGCAGCCCCGCTTCTTCTGGCGTCCCAGCCCTGTGGTGAGTAGGGTCCGTGCGAGCCTCTCTCAGCCTGCTTAGCGCTTTCTACTTGGTGTCAGCCGCCACGCCGGGCAAAGACACGCGAGTACGTGGTGGGATCCCTGGGAAGCGTCGGAGACGGCTTTTTCCCGTTCGTGCTGGTAGTTCGTGGTAGTTCAGAGGTAGTTCCTAATTATTTCAGCTGTGTAATGTATGTTCCCTGTACTCTGATTTTTAAGATAAACTTCTCTAAGAGGGGGATTGCAGAAACAATGAACAATATAAATATTAAAAAATATATATCTAAAGGAGAAAGAAAGGAACGGATAACTGCATTCTGTCTCTTATACCATGAGGAGTGATCTAATGTATTTAATTCCTTGCATTCATTATTTATTATTGTTTGAACATTTTCCCAAACCTCCTTATGCTTAATAAACTTATTTTCACTGTACATTTTCCAAAGTAAATCTCATCCATGCATTCACTCCGCTGTAGTCCTTAGGTTTTAAAGGATGGGTATTGCTGGCCAGCTCTTGAATTGCTGAGCTGATATCAATAGGAGCTGAGAAATGCCAGGATTTTGTCGTATCAGCCCCCAAATATTGATGAAAACGGGCTTTACCAGCTAATTTTTTTTTGTCCTGCCCACAGGAAAACCGAGCGCTGTCAGTTTCAGCCTGGTGAATTTAGATGCATAATTTTAATAAAGCCATTATCTGATAACAATGTAAAACTGTCTGATGTGTAAATAAGAATGAAAGATGCCTTTGAGGATGTCAGCTCCAGCCCCCTGCTGTGTCAGACATCACATGTATACTTTTCTCCCTGAACTCAATTCCTTCCTAGAAGTAGCATATTTTTGGCCGTGGCTGCTCCGAGTGGTCAGCAGTGATTAGATTTTGATAAAACGTGACGCGCACCTGAGGTGCTCCCACTTTAATGTTGGAGGTGGAGGCTTATATGAGGAGTTCTGAAATTCCCAGCAGGTGGTAACGCTTCAATAGCTGCCTAATCTCACACCGCAATAAGCAAAAATAATTAATCTCTTTCCTGACAGATAACATATCTGAAATTTACAGAAATGTTGCAGATACACACTTTTTTGCTGTTTGTGCTGCTTGGCCACTTCCTGAAGTGAAACGTAGGAGGGATTTAGGGACTTTTCAGGATTGGAGTTGCTATTTTACTGTTGGCCTCTGTCATGCATAACTACAATCGTGCAAATTCCAGGTTGCAAATATGACTGCAAAATGTTTACTAATTGTAAACCCATTGTAAATGCAGGGGATTTGTAATGAGGAGGACCGAGGGTACCTGGGTTCAGGGCAAGATACGGGCTGCAATGCATTTGTAGTCTCTTTAAGCTTGGTTCATGGAATAGCTGATTGATTCCTGATGGCCCTTTATTAACTACAGCCTCTCATCTGCTTTCTGAAGGGGGGAAAGGTTGCTGAATGATATATTGATGAAGCCAGTAGCTGGTTAGCTGTGCTAAACCATAGCACTCTGAAGAGGTGACTGGTTTGTGAAGCATCAAATCCGTTCTGTGGCCTTTGATACTGCTGGAAAACATACTGGAAGTCTTAAATCCAATAGGTATTGTTGTTGTAAGACCTGTGGACAGTCCAAAATGATTACAAAATACTTAATCATTTTAATGATCTAGAGAAATAGGGATATTGATTGAATAGGTGAATGTATGTGACAATAAGTCAGTATATAAACTGTCCTATTACTTCTTTAGTTGAAAAAAAAAAAAATGTTGTTAATAAAATTGTAAATTGTATCTTTGGTTCTTGCATGGCTCCTGACACTGCAGTGCCTGCAATCCTCACAGTCCATGGTGGATTTCTTCTCATAATACCCGTACCAGACAGTGAAGTGCTATTTCCAGCGAAGACCTCTGCCAGAGGAAAACTAAGTGATGAGACCAAGACCATACAGGAAATCTGTTGCAGAGCAGGGACTTTTCCTGTGTCGTTTGCATCACACACGAGCCTCTTGGTCTTCATTTCCAAGGCCTTTTATGGCTCATCCTCTCCTTATCTGTCATTTCCAATTCACTTTGGAGAGGAAGTCTTCCATTTCCAGTTAGCCCATTATACTGTCTCGTGGAACAGAAAGCATCTTTTTATGTTGCCGTGTGTCTGCTGCATCTCGCACAATGGAGCCTTAGTCCCTGCTTGTCCACCAAAGTAATAAATTAAAAAAGCCAATTATTCAAAGTCTGATAGCCTTCTCTGTTCAATCGTTTTTCATCTCATCAAGTTAATGAACTCGAGGTAAAAGATCTGCATGGTGTAGAAACCATTTAAGATATACTGTCTGCCTTGAAAAGCAAGATTTTATGCAAGTACTAGAAGGGGAACAATAACAGAGCCGGGGGGCAGGAGGTGAAGATGAGGAGAATTTTTGAGAAGAAAAAAAAGGGAAGAATTCTAGGAAAAAGGTGGCTGAGGGAAGGCTGAGAGGCAAGAAACGTGAACCAAGCTTAGAGGTCAGTGTGATGTTTGCACCACACAGACAAGGGGGAGGAAGAGAAAACTGGAGAGGAACAAATGTGTGGAGAGAGAAGGAGGGAAAGGAGAGGGGGAATGCTATGCTAGAAATGGGTGGGCAGTTCTTAGACTGAAAGCTGCTATTAGAATTGAGCTGGTAAAAGCATAAAGACTCGGGGAGACTTGATGGATGCGTGTAAAGCGTGGCTTTGCTCAGGATAGCCTCAGCTAGCTCCGTGTTAGATCGGGGGGCTCCAGGTGCAATCCAGCGACTGCAGAGGGTGAAGTAGCCCCGGGCTGGGCTTCCTGAGGCACCCGATCGAAGTAATTGGAAGTTAGTTTTGGTACTGTTTCAAATACTCCACTTTCAGCTTGGGTGTTGCCTGCACTACCCACCAGAGCCTCTTCCTAAGCAAACCAAGATAATGCAGATGAAAGGGTAAAAGGGAAGAAGGTTTTGGGTCTGGTTAGTGAAATGCCCAAAGGCCCTGGTGCTGAGCTGTGTCCACAAACTTGGCTAGAAAGAGCCTCTGTCCTGAAAAGTTCCTATTATAAATACAGAGCAGGAGAAAGGGGATGGGGAGGAGGGGAGCGGATTAATGATGCAATTTGCTAACATCATACATCTGACAATGGCAGAAATAGAAACAGAAGTCAGGTCTCCTGTGTCTCACTCCAGTGCCCCATCTAATGAACCATGCTGCTTTTCCATCTGTCAGGCTGACATGCGCAAATTAAAATGTATGGCAACTATCTCAGGAGTATTCTCCCGCTCGGTCTTCTTTCTTTCTTCCCTAGGATGTATTCTTTCTTCTGTAGCTTTGCCTTTCTACAGTGTCACTCGTTAGGCTGGGATTAAGATTATTTGAATTTTACCTGTCAGGGTGTGATTGTCTAAAAATAATAGTTGTAAAAGACATTTGAAAAATGCATAGCTAAGAAAGCTAGAAATGGGAAGGACCCATTAAAGCATCCAACAGAATTGTGATTATTGCCCATAAAGCATCTTTTTTTCCCCTCTTTAGTTCAGTGCAGTTTCAAGCAGTGCCACATAACTTCTACTATTTTCCTCGAGTGATTATGCCATGGG
Organism: Anseranas semipalmata; assembly: GCA_013399115.1. Lineage (NCBI taxonomy): Eukaryota > Metazoa > Chordata > Aves > Anseriformes > Anseranatidae > Anseranas > Anseranas semipalmata. The sequence continues at coordinate 317,244 of VXAA01000726.1, forward strand.
CCAAGGCATCTATTGCAAATTTTTTTTAAAACCTGCTTTTTCTTTCTTGGATCACTCTTATTCTTTTTTTTTTTTTTTTCCTCTCCTTTAAATGCTCCATTAATGGTTAATGATGGTAAATGAAAGGAAGTACAGGACCGTCGGCGTACCAAGTCTCCGACACGATACCATGTCTCTTGGTGGTAGCCAGTACCGCACGCCGCAGAGGAAAGCCAGCTCGGGAGTCCTTAGGCAGGCAAGTAGGGAGCAGCATCCCCTGGGAGCAGGCTGGCTCTCAACCACCCTCTGCTAACAGCCTGCCCGTGTCTGGAGGCGCGAGGTTTGTCTTCCTGTAATTTACAGCACATCAAATGGAATTGTGGGTGTTTGGGGTACCGCCGTCACTATCTAATTCTTTCTGGAGCCTTGTCAAGTTAGTGGGCCAGATGATGATTATTCCCCGTTAAATAGGTACAGCTATTATTGTAATGGGCCTTTGCTGAGCAAAGCCATACATACTCCTGTTAATCTTTTCTTAGAAATTATTCTCTCCAGCCACTTGAATTATGTGCATAAGAGAAAACAGAGAGAAAATTGGCACAGAGTAGACAGGCAAAGAAGCTAAAACAATTTAAAAAGCTTTCAAATAGCACATCGGCTGTATCTTAGGTCAACAACTCTAACAATGTTATTGCTGAAATATCTCATTATTTTTATGATTCTTGAAAATGTACCTGATCTTTGTCATACCCGCTTCTTGTGTTTTATATTTATGTTCCACAATTATTTTCTCTCCTAACTTATGCCTGCTGCGGTGCCAGTTTTCTCTCATAAAATTAGGTTGTAAACTTTATTGAACAAGAGTTTTCTTGCATGTTTGAGTGATGGTGAGCACAGTAAGACTGACTTTCTGACACTCCTCTACAATACAAAAGAGAGCAATTCTCATATTTTGAGAATGGCTCCTTTGAGCTAGATTTTCTCTTCTTAGATTCTCTCTTCTGTGTCTGAAGCAAACTGTTGGTTTTGCTGCCATCATTCTGGTTCCAACCTGTCTTATATGATTGTTATGAGACTCGTAACAACTAGTTTAAAGTACATTGAAGTAAAATTGTGAAACTTTCCAAAAAGATCTCTATTTTTCTTGGCATAACCAATGCTGCAGAGAATGTAAACTTAAAAAATTATGGAGGAAAAATTGGAAGTTAGCACTTTCTCCAGCTGATCAGACTGAATGACATAAAAAGCTGTTATAGATCTTTTATAGACCCAGTGAGATAATTAAATATATTACTAGACCTGAAAACAGGGCAGTTTGAATTGAACCTCCAGCATCTACAGGTGCTGAGGTCAGAGTTACATTTTGTGTAAAATACTTATTATTTTGCTATCAGGAGTGTTGATCTTAGTATAAGACATGCACAACAGCAGTTACTGCAGCGCAAAGGTAAATTGTTGTGACCTGTCTTTATTGTTCTGGCTCAGGGTCTGACATTTCAGGAGGGAAAATTTATTGTACAATGAATTGTAGTTGTGCTTATCCGTTGATCTAATATTAATAACGGTTAGGTAAATGGGAGAAAAGTGTTAATTAATGGTGGTTTTTTTTTGTCTTACTAGTGGGATGTCTTCCTTCTTGTATTATATGAAGCAAAGTCAACACAGCTGAAATTTTTTAACTTTCAGGTGTTCTTGAAAAAAGTGCCTGCACTTTGGAGCTGAAGAAGGACATGAGGAGGAAAAGGACCTGGGATCTCACTGGTCAGAATGAAACAGATGTTGAAAGATTTTTCAAATCTGTTGTTAGTGGTGCTCTGTGACTACGGTGAGTACTAGAGCTTTCAAGGGAACACTGTGAGATATATATTCTCAAGGTGTTTTTGGATAGTGTTGTTTGCAGGATACCCGTTGAAATAAAATGTCACAGAAGCCACCACTGATAAGCACAGAATATAGTCGAGGTCTTCTGCAATATGTAGGTGGGAAAGACAACTTGCATAAGCTGCCCCTGTGGATCAGAGTGGCAGGAACCTTTCCTGCTGTGAATTTGCTCAGAGAAGTAAACAAGATAAATGGGCGGATTTCTGTGGGCATCATCGAGGGACTGGCTGTGTTAGAAGCAGTTACAGGAGCTCTGGCTCTCTTCTGAGACTCATATTCCGTAACATTTAATACATATCATGGAAGATGGGTCTATTTTTGGTGTCTGTACCGGGGTGGGAGGAACCACAGCATACAACTGCTCGTTTCTCTCCATTAACTATAAAAGGAACCTACAATGGCTGACTGAGATGTAAACATCTACAGTACAGGCAACTTCCTATGACTGTGTGAGACCCCATCCGATGGACCTAAGCTGTCAACTCAGAGAACTTTTGAGAGCAACAGAGGTGTTCCCACGTCTGACCATGTAAGAAGCCAAAGGATGGGATTCATATTCATTCAATTTTAGTCATGTCAAATTAGGCAGCTAGTCTGAGGCAATCGGTGTTGTTTAAGTAGTCCACACACAAACTGGCACATCGTGAGCTCCAACCCATCTACAGTCTGACATGTGTGGGTTGAGAAAGCACCTCCTTCTCTCCTTCAGCTGCCAGTGGAGATGAGACATCTAGTTTAGGTTAGACAACTATAAGATAGCTATGAGCTGAGGGGCATCCTATGCATGGCATCTGTCTTTTCCAAGAACGTACTAAGTAGTAGATTTACAAAGGGAACCTACTCCTTATTACACAGTGATTTAGAAATTTTGAAAATGGGACTCTTAATTTGTAAATAACACATATGTTTTCAAAAATTACATTCATAATTTAAAAGCAGGTGTTAGAGCTTCTGAAATGTCTATAGTATGGAAAACTGCAAAAAGAACTGTTAAGTCCCCACTTATGGAATGAGCTGTGGTAATAGGTAGTTCATACACCAAAAAGCTGAAGATATCTTATAAAGGAGAGAAATGGACCAAGAATGTGTGCAGCTTGCTTTCCTTGTATGTGTAAGAAAATATACTCAGCTACTTGTACCTCTATGCTTGCTCCGTCTCCACTCTAGAACAAGGGATCACTAGATGGTACAAAGAACGTAGAATTAACCTCTCTTAGATGAGCTCAAGTCTAATAGAAGTGGAGATTCTTGTCTATGGCTTTTGGTACCATGTGTTATTTTAATAAGGCAAAGTTAGCCAGCTAGCTTAAGAACAGTGCTCTGAGTGGGGAACACAGTGAAGATAAGTGTTAAATTCACTTAACCGAGAAAGTGAGGTGAATGATTGCAATATCCACTGGTTCTTGGTGAGCCAGTCCTGTAGGCATTCACAACTAGTTGACTCAGAGGTAAAAGCTGTTATTCTGGAACCTTATAGAGATTGGCACAGTGAGTAATTAAAAGGTGCAGTTAAAAGAGCTAAATCTCTGTTGCAAACTTTAGGTGCATCATCTTTTCCCTTATTTCCAGTGAAAGGGTAGTCTATAGTTCAGAAAATAACTTCCAAACAGTTCTGCATATATACATCTTTGAGTATCACATCCAATCATGGTTTTTATGTAACTATTTCCCTCATATGCTTCTCAATTTTACACCAAGACTGTATTTTAAATGTGCAAATATACTGTGGAAAATTACTGTGATGCTACAAAAAAAAAAAAGGTTCTAACATACGACAAAAGAGTATCCTCATTTCTTATCAGTTTTTCTGATGTATTTGTTCTTCATAGCTCTGTGCTGGTGATGGCTGACAAGCCAACATCACAACCCAAGTTGGCTTAAACACAACTAAAAATAAATAAATATCAGAACAGCACCCTCAAATAATAATTCTCACTCGTCAGCAAAAACAAGGATTTTCCTTTTGATCTTTTTAAGAGGGAGCTCTTGCAAAGACTCCTCTGGCAGGTTGTTGGCGCCACAGCCAGACTCCATTCAATAGGAGACCATTGTAATGACAACCAAAATATACAAATGCATTGAAAGCTGCCCCCGACTGGCTGTCCAAACAATTGGGACCGAGTTTTGGCTTGTGACAGAGACATGCACGCACAGTAGGCTGGAGGGCAGTTGAAGGAGCATGCAGTGGAAGCTGGCTACTTCTGACTGGCAACATTTGGAGCATTGTAGAAAACTGCTACGTGGGCCACCTATGCACACAAAGTTGTGTTGTTAAACAAAGATGCGAGAAGGGATGCTGTGAGCTGAGGTGCACCAGGCAGAGCTCTGCAGTGCTGTAACAGTATCGTCCAGTAACGCTCGCTTTCCTCACTTCCCAATTGATTCATGTTAGGGTGGATGGGAGCTACGTGGCAGTCCCATGGCCTCCCTGCAGTCCTCCCCCACACGTACACAGTGCTGTTATTTCTTCTGGTGTGGGCCAGTCCAAATAAAAAATAGTGCAAAAGAATAAGAACAGTAGAATAGTAGGTGCAAACATCAGTGCTTTTCATTGCTATCACATGAATGTTTTTGTCGAAAATTTGAAGCCTGAAGTTGAAATTTTTCATGCTGGGTTTTTGCCATGGTCTGATTTCTTTTTCCCATATTACATTTCAGCCAAATTGAATCTGGCCAATTCCTTTGTAAAGAAATGCATCATTTTGCCCATGTTCAAAGAAAGAAAAACCCAGCAACTTGCAACTATTTCACCTGGAAACTCTAACACAGCTGCGGGAACTTCATGTTTGTTAAGAGTGCTCATGATGCTCCGGGACGTACTTTTTGTTGTCCATATGAAGATTTGGTCAGACTTGGTCCATATCTAAGTCCTTGTTGATGAGTTAGCAACAAAGCTCCAACTCCCTTTGGCTCCTCTTGCCAGCCCCACACAATACTGTGCATGCTGCAGCCCAGGGCAGCAGATTTCCCCATGTTTGTAATATCAGGCCCTGGAGTTGCTTGTTCTGTGCTCTCTGCTCCCCTTGCTGGCATGCTAGTGGTGAGCAAGAAAGGTGAGAACTTGCTGGAGTTAAATGCAGGCCCAAGGAACAGGAGAAGGTAGAAGAGCAAAGAGATGGGGTCAGGAGTTTGAAGAACCATGGTAACAAGGAAGATGGAGTTGGGATAGTACCCAACAGATATTGACAGAGGTGACAGTAGGAGAAGAGGGAACAGCACTGAAAAATGTTGATAGGCTAAGGTGACAGAACCAAAACATGAAGAGCAAGGAGAATATGATGCTGGGCAATTCATAAAGAGCCATTTTTTTGCAGGTATTCAGGTTCTGTTCTCTGAATGTTCAGGTTGAGATCAGGTTTGCTGTGATGCCATGTGATCACCTCAGCTGGGACCAATGGGATCCTGTTTTTGGATATCTGAATGATTGTTATATTTAGAATCAGGTCCTAGGTTTCTTAGGGCATCCAGTATTACAGAATCACAGAATGGTTGAGGTTGGAAGGGACCTGGAGGCCATATGGGCCAACCTCCCTGCTCAAGCAGGGACACCCAGAGCAGCTGCCCAGGACCACGTCCAGGTGGCTTGTGAAGATCTCGAAGGAGGGAGAGTCCACAACCTCTCTGGGCAGCCTGTGCCAGGGCTCAGCCACCCGCACAGCACACAAGTGCTGCCTGATGCTCAGAGGGAGCCTCCTGGGTGCCACTTTGTGCCCATTGCCTCCTGTGCTGGCACTGGGCACCACTGAGAAGAGCCTGGCTGTGGCCTCTTTGCACCCTCCCTTCAGGGATTTATAGACCTTGGTGAGATCCCCCTGAGCCTCCTCTTCTCCAGGCTGAGCAGTCCCAGCTCTCTCATCCTCTCCTCACAGCAGAGATGCTACATTCCCTTCATCATCTTGGTGGCCCTCCATTGGACTCTCTCCAGCATGTCTGGGTCTCTCTTGTACTGAGAGGCCCAGATAGCTGCTTAGTTGATATTTGACAGTTTTCACCTTTGTGTCAGTGCCTTGGTTCCTAACACACTAAACAAGAATAGTGACATTTCCTCATCTTTCAGGGACATTGCAGGGATAAACTTATTAATATTTCTAATACACTAATATACTATGATAAGAGCACAATAGAAGAGTCCATGGGGGAAATGAATAATTCTGTATTATCAGGATGGATTTTGGATGGTGTGCAGTCAATAATACATGGGACCACCCATGGACGAATGAGAATAAAAGAGCCCTCTGGTAACAAGCACCATCCATCTGCCAAATGAAGCATAATCTTGTGGAAAAAAATAGTATTTGAGTCATGCAAATTAAAGACTGACTTACAGTACATGTATGTAAGAGTATATACGTGATTTATATGTTTAAGGCTCTGTGTACAACCTTCATTCAGACATTAAGGATGTGGTTGGAGCTGGTTATTTTAACCACATGTTACAACTGGTGAAGAGTAATAGGCTCCTCTAGTGCACAGTGATGTAAATGGCTATAGCTAGTCAGATGAATTTCTTCCTGAAAATTTTCTCTGCTGACAGGAAAGTGAATCCAAGGTGACGAACTCAAATTGAAGCTTACAGTGGTAGTTGTCTAGTATTCTGTGAGATGAGTCCTGCTACTCCTAAATGCTGAGTGCTTGCCTTGGCACTGGCAGTGTTTTTCCAGCAAAGCTTTCTTTGAGGTAATCTTAAGACATATGTAACAGATTTAACAAGTCAAAGTATTGTTAGTTGATACTACTTATGAAAGGATTGCTTTAACTGAAGTCTTACACTTCCATAGCACCTTCCATCCAAGACTCAGAAGCCTTTATCCAGACAACTTATTATATAAAGATGTCTCACAGCACATTCTGTATCTGGAATAGATGTATGCAGTTCCTATTTTTTAGGTAACCTTTCTGTGACTGAAACCCTTAAGTTTCAAGCAACGCAGAAAAGCTAGCTGAGCTGAGAACAGAAATGTGATCTTCCCAATCCAATGCTTTAGATATCATCTATCCCCACTAGTTACAGCATGTCTCAGGATAATTTGGCAACTTGCACAAACATGGTCATGCAAGAAGTGCATTTAAAAAGACTGTGCCATTTATAATGAAATGATGTCATTTAGACATGTTGCACCACATCTGAGACAAGAAAAGTGCTGCAGTCACCATCACTGTTATTTTCAGCTCTTTCACTCAAGTGTCTCTGTGATGCAAATGAGCAAAATGAAAGATTCATAAGACAGAGCAAGAGAAGAGGCTTCAAAAAGCATCATGCAGACTTCCTATTTTATTTAATTTGAGGGACATTTTTTCATGTTTCTGTATTAAGAAACTACTGGGTTTTGTTTTTGTTTTGTTGTTTGTTTGTTTGGTTTTTTTTCTAAATTACAGCTAAAATAAGTAGAACAGCTGGCCACTGTGAAATGGACTTTAAGAATCTACAAGTGAAAGAAGTTGAGAATTTTCATGGTCTATCCCTAGAAATGAAGTTTTCTGTGAATCCTTTTTTTTTTTTTTTTTTTTTTTGGAAACCTTGTTTTTAACCTGCATAAAGGAGAGGTGGTGAGCTTTAATTGCTCTAGTTAGGACCTTTTTTTTTGGTGAACTGATTCACTTTTAAAAGTTTGAGAATGATTTCTTAAATATCCACTGTATAAGTATGTATTTTCTTCTGTAAGTTACATAAACAATCGGTTGTCTCTTTGGTTCTTAATACTGTTGTTAAACTGTTTTCCTTTCAGTTCTCGGTGAAGTGGAGTACCTCCTGTTGGAGCACCCAGGTCATGTAGCCTTCAGCAATGACACAGTGTCTGTGGAATATCAGTACTACAGTAGTGGTAATGTGACAGCAGAGAACCTGTCCATCCTGTTGCTGGATGCCAGCACCAACGAGGTCATTGCAAGAAAACAGCTTCCAGTGAATCAGTCCCAGGGGATGGTAGAATTTGAGTGTTTCTATTTCACGAGTGCTGGGGACTTTTTGTTCAGAATGGTCTCTCCCAGTGATAATAGCAGTGCTGCTGCAAGCGGAAGAAGAACGTCCACCCTCCACGTGGAATGGCCTGTATTTCACATTGATTTGAACAAGACTTCAGAGGTGCTTGGAAGCTCCCTTCAGGTTGGACTTTTTACGAATGAGCAGTTGTGTGCCGTGAACAAGACAGTGGTTTCACTGGATGTGATATTCACCAGTACCCTTTATGAACTAGGAAGATTAAGCTCTGATGAGATGCTGGGCATAAGAACTAGCAAAGGAATCCTACTGTCTAGGTCCCAGTGGGTAGAGTTTGATTGCCCACATATTGGTCAAGAAACGTATATCACCGTGTTACTGAAATCATTAGAAACACATTCCATTATTGCCTCTATGGGACCCATAGATCTCCTCCACAAATTTGGATACAGGCTGGTTGTGGCACCAGAAGCAGTGTGCAAAACTTTGGTTCAGGTCTTCATAGTCTCGCCACCATGCACTTCTATCAGTGGAAAAATTGTCGTATATAAAGAGGCTCTCAAGCATCCTAGTCTAAGAACAACTTGGCTGTATGAGAACACCCTTCACCCAGGAGACAACAGGACAGAATTTAACTGCACTTTGTTTGATGTGGGGAAGAACAAATACTGCTTTGACCTCTATAATTTCTCAAACCAAAGCCATTTCCCAAAAAGAGTTAAGGAGTGTATGATGATCCAAAGGAATATGGGTTTGTACCGATGTTCGTCTTCTTTTAGCAGAAATCAGCACTGTAATGAGAAATCGGTTTGACTGTAGTGTCTCTTATTGAATAGCTACTTTTTGGGTCTTCTGCACCAGAAAAAATAGTTGTAAAGGCATATACAGATGGGAACAAAATGGGAACAAAACTTGTGTAGAGGCATACACAAGGACATTTGGTAACAAATGCCACAGCCGTAGCTTCAAACTACGTAAAGTTAAGGCTAAGTACCAACCAAAACAGTTTGGGACATTCTGAATAATGTATCTATCTAGTTCCAGTAAAACTGAAACTTGGCCTTCTCAATGGTTTAAGAAGCTACCACAGTAGGTCTGGCCCATTGGAGACATTAAAGCTAGTCTACATATATGCAAAGACACTACATTTAAGTGTCTAGAAGCCAAGTATCCAACATTAAGTAGCTGTCTAGCTGTTTAGTTGAGAGAGGCAGACATCTCATAAGGGTGATTTATCCCATCCTAAAATGGGTACAGAAGATACATGGGCTGAATCCTTGTCTGGCTGCCTTTTTCTCTACCCTGTTTGCTGTGGGAGTTTCAAATCCTACCTGCTAGATATACAAATTTTGATGACATGAATCAAGGTTTGGCCGTAACAAAAGACACTCTCATGTCAATTGGGCAGCTTGCGGATTTTTCCAGCAGCCTTTCAAACCATGTCTCTGCTGCTGCTTAAGACAGACCATAGTGCATTTTCTGATCCGTAAGGCCACCTGCCAGATCATGGGTCACATCCATACAGCTAAGCTCTTTTCTTCCAAGAAAATACTAGGTTCATACAACCTGCCATGTGGGGACAGTCTGCGGTCTATGTAGTCCTTTGGCCATGACCAGGCATGCTCTGGGAGAGTGCTTGCTTGGCAGAGGCCAAAACCATGTCCGGGAGTATGAGTGATCACAGTTAAGGAGTGATCATAGTTAAGGATGATCACAAGACAGAACTTGAGTCCATTCCTCAGTCCTGTTTAAGAAATATCCATACATTCTGTTTATATCTCTACAACTTACATAGATGTAGCCTCAGAGGCTATTGGGGGTAGTAGTCCATGGTTTGTCAGAGTCTACTAATCACAGTAGCATGGCAGAGGAAGCAGATGAGCCAAATCTCCTTCTTATCCCTGATAAGTAGAAAGCAACAGTAGCAAGGGATGGGCTGCATGTGCATGAGGGGGTTGGGGTTGGGGTTGGTTGTGTTGCCCACATTCTGGAACAGAAAAGTGAATGTTCTGAAGTTTTGGAGCAGGCTTGTATCCGTAGGTTATGAATTAATCTTTCCCATGTGCACACTTCAAAGAGCTTGGGTTGAAAGGCTGGAGATGTATTCTACACCTCCCCACCTGGGTCTTCCTGAAAAGGAAGTGCAGGAGCTCAAGCCAAAAAAGGGTCACTGCACTTCCTGGGCAGGTCTCTGAGTAGGATAATCAGGAGACCAGGAGCGCAGGACATTCTGTGTAGCACACGGTCCAGACAGAGCCTACCGTAACTAGGTTTCTAGTGTCGTGTGGTTTTACTTTGTACTATTTCATAAATGCTAACACTGTTAGCACTTTAATTAACACTCTGTACTAAGAATGACCTCTGTTTTCACCACATGCCAAACCTGGTACGTAGTTCTTCTCTTTAGCTTAACTTTCCATCTGTATTCTCTGCTGGCTCTCTCTCTCTTTGGCACAAGAAAGTCCACCTAAAAATGAAAGCATATTTCCTTAATCGAGATAATCCTCAAAGAAAAAGGAAGAGAGAGTTCTCATTCTTTCTCTGTGTTTGGGTGGTATTCATATGTCACACTGATACTATCTAGCTAATTACCCTGACAGATGAATATGTAGGATATGACATAGATATGTTTCTGTGCCCAATATTTGACTGCTTCAATTGCTGAAATCCACCTTAAGCAATGACTCCCTGCAATTTGCTTTGTTTCCTGGAGTTGCACGATAGCACGAGCCTTACAACTGCAGCCGAAAGAATCAGGCTACTTGTGTGAAGAGCGGCTTTAAGTCAATAGCTGGCAAGTTAGAAGTGTCAAATCTACAAAGCCGATGAAAGCAAAACCACACCGCATAGCCGTAAATAAAATGTCAACCTGAAATTAATTAGGTGGCAGCACATCTGACTTTGTGTCTGTATCTGTGAGACTTCAAAGCCCCCAGGCAGCGATTGAGAGGAGCGGGGTGTTCGGGGAGGAGCGCGTCAGCCTGAAGCCACGGCAGGCAGAGCGAACCTCCGTTGCCTGTGATGGCTGCCGGCCTCCTGGTTGTGCCGGAAGGCCCTCTCCTGAGGGCCTGTAGACTTGGTCACTGGGTCTGTAGACTTGGACCCCGATAGCTGTTGGTGTAGAAAGTGCTGCTGCTGCTGCACGAAAGGCCTCTCTCCTCAAGTCACTTACTTTCTGCCTTGCGCTTCCTGAACTCACTCGGTTTAAGGGCAGGAGAGGTGATTAAATCTTCTGCTCCGGCTCCTGTGCAGCTTGGGCCATCGCTAGTCACCCAGTTACCCTGGTATGAGCCCCGCAACTGGTCTCTGCGTGCAGCTACCACTTGTCCTCCAGAGAGTTTTCCAGCCTTTTGTTGAAGGCACCACAAAACAGAGACCCTTCTGGTAATATTCTCTCAACGCTGTGCTCTGATGTAAAAGAAGAAAGGAAACTCTGCATTTCATAACTAAACTCATCTAGCTTCATCCTCTAGTGACTGGCTCTTATTCTGCTGCTCTCTGCTAGACGAGACAGCTGTTTCCTATCCATCATCTTCCCCCTGCAAGGCATTTGCACATCCAGGTTGTGTCAGTCCTTCCAGGTAATCTCAGTGACTGAAAAGACTGAATCTTTAATTGAAAGGCATTTTCTTCAGGATTTGATTAATTTTCTGGCTCTTTTTGGCTCCATTTCCATTTCTTTTAACAATCCTTTTTATTTGATGACATGGGTACCAGCCTTGGGTGTCATCTTCTAACGTCCTCCTCATGGATGCCATGTGAGCAGTAGCACTCTCCTTGCCCCTACTTATTGCTCCTCTACTTTTATTTTCACAGATTGCATTAGCTCTCTTTGCCATGGCTTTCACCTTGTAAACTCTTGAGCTGTTCTTGCACATGACCTTTTAGTTACACAGTCTACCATTCTGCAGGTACAATTTGTATTTCTTCTGCCTACATTTTGCATTTTGGTGATTTACAGTCTACTTTGCTTGAGTTGTCCTAACTTACCAAGTAACCTGCATTGCTCCATGCAATTGCAGTATCTACTTATATCATCACAGTAGTGACATATTTTCTCAATAACGATTTTATATTTACTTTCCTGTCACTGACGCAAGCATTGTATAGTACTAGATATTATACTAATCCCTTTGAAATCTCTCCAAATGCATTCCCACTCAGTGATGATTTTCTGTTGACAGTTGTGTATCAAATCTGTCACTCAGCCAGTTCTTACTCCATTTAGCATATGCTCTATCATTATGAAACAAAGATATTGTCTTGTAAAAGATGAAAGCTCCTAAATCATTAAAATTATCTTCATCCAAACCTCAGAAGATGAGATAAAGTTTATTTTGCAACACCTGTTTTCCATAGATCAGGCATCAGTTTTATTCCTGACCCTTCATCAATTCAGCTCTTTATTCCTCATCCCTGGCAGGTTTCGTACAGCCTGTGGAACAGGAGTCTGTCTGTCTTGTGTCTGGAGTAGGAAGGAGAAGGCTCCTGGTGACCCTGGGCAGGCCAGGACAGCAGCTCTTCCAGCAGGGGCCATCAGCTTTAGAACAAGTGTTGCAAAAAAAAAAAAAAAAGGACTGTGTTTTCCAAGGCTGTGAATCTATTTATTGAATGTGGGGAATATGTCTATTAAATGTGAGCGTGCACTTGTGGAGCTTTCTGTAGACTCCAGCTAGAGAGCCTGTGAAAAAATAACGGAGATGTGAGTCACTTCATTCATCTCGGTGGGGTGTTAACTGTTTCACACAGATGACTTAGAGAGAGCCATGCAGCTAATATTTTCCCCATGTTTGACTGAATTATTTGAATGTCTGAGAAAGAAAACTCTGCTAGATCATTTTACTCAGCAGCAGAAGCATTGCAGGTTCATTCATTTCAGCACGTTATTCTGTGCTTTGCGTGCTTGGGATTTGAGTGTCCCCAGCAGTGGGACTTCTGCTCTCCCTAGGAAGATGTCCCACATCCTAGTCAGTGTCTGGCTCGAGTCATTTGGGATGACTGTGATAAAATTAATCAGCAGTGCTACAGCATATAAATGGGTATATTTTCTTCATATTTCCAGTGTTAATTAACTTTTTTTTACAGTTCTTAGTTACACTCCCGAGACCAGTTTCAACTCTGGTGTAAGTCCTAATGAAGTCTGTTGCACTTGCTGACAGCAGGGATGAGTTTTGTTGCCTTCTCTTACATCTGATTTTTGCTGATTGTCAAAAAAAAAGCTATTGGGAGGTCCACAGGGCACAAGAAATACAGCTGCTGCCAGCAAAGGGAAAGAGGAAGGTAGGAAAAGACCTTCTGAAGGGAGTAGTCACTAAGTAGGGAGTAAGTGGAGTATCTAGGGGTCGGGCAGGGATACAAGACTTCCATCAAATTCTTGTTCCCTGGGTAAGGTAGTATGAATCAGACTTGCCTATTATCTGTAGGAAGATCTGAGAACCAATTAGTTTTATTGCCTGAATCCATATATGGCCTACATTTATTTAGGAGCAGACTAATGCAGGGAGGCTTAGTTTGTGCCCCAGTCTGCTTCTCTTATGTCAGTGAATTCTTAATCTCCACATCCCCAGCATTTTTAGAATAAATCAGGTGTTGTAGACTCGCTGGGATAGCTCTTAGCTTCTGAGAAAAGATTTTAGACAGTGCCCTGCAATTCTTAAAGATGCCTGTTTGTGGGGAAAAGACTGTAATTAGCTCAGGCAGAGTCTGGGTTTTCTTCTTTTAAAAGGATGATCGTCCTTTCATTGTCCAAATTAGTAACCTGTTGGAGCATGCCACCGTTTCAATGCACCCAGGCTTTATTTCCATGGAAATGGAGAAGCACGGGATGGGTGAGAAGGATGTTTTCCCACGTCTTATCCAAACACCAGTACGCCTGGTCTCAGGGCCTAGAAGCTGATCTCAACTTCCACAAGTAGCCTGCAGTCCGTCAGGCTAGCAGAGGTGTTTGCATGAGCCTGTAAGTAATTAGTGATTTTATCCCCTATTAATGATCTTGTTGGAGTGCTTTGGACTACCACATGTGTCAGGCTGGAAGGGTGATGCTGAGCATCCCTCGGTGGCTGTGCTGTAGGATAGCACTGCAGGCTCACGGACTTACTAAGGACGAAACACAGAAGTTTGAGGAGAGATACTTACACAGAGCAACAATTAACACAGTTAATTGCATTTATCTTTCATGTTGGCAGATCTGCCAACTGTCAGCTCTTTCAAACTAACTCATCAGTTAGATGTCTTCACGTTGATAATTGATTCCTCAATTGCGTATGAAAAAAAATCACACTTATTAGAGCTAGTTTGCAGTACATACCGTCTGGTTTTTCCCCTGGCGCTTTGGATCTGTTTGTCTTAAATGGAGGTTAATTATTCCATTTCCTTGGGGGAGAATAAACTATGCTTCATTTTCTTTTACATTCTGGTAATTGCAGGAGGTTGCAGAGCAAGTTGCAGGGTTTAAGTCTCCATCTTTCACAGGAGCTGGAGCGTTTCCTGCTCTCCTGCTGCTGAAGGTGCATATTCGTTGCCCCAAAGCTATGGATGCCAAATGTTTCTGCTAAGGAACTCTGTGCCTTCTGCTGAAGCTGAAATCAGTGAAAAGTGCTTCAGAGCAACGGGCACGTCATAGGTTTGACATCAAAATTAGAAAATTACCCATCCTAAATGTTATTGTACGTTAAAGCTCATAGGCACGAATGCAGAGGCTGCTGAGCACCCTCCACTATCACCAGTGTTAGTACTGGAAGCATCCAGAACCTTTCTGGATCTGGCCCTCTGTCTGACTGTAATTAACAGAGGCTAAAAAGAGCAGGGAATGTGGAGACAGGGAAATGAGCTAGCTCGCGCACTGGAAATTATAGGACTAATCTATCAACTGCTCACATAAATTAGCCTGTGAGGAGTTGCATGCTCCTCCAGCTAGCCTACCTCCCCCTGCCAGTGGTGGGGACACTGCTGGAGTCCCTCATGATACAGATATCAAGAAATACATCATGAGACCCCCAAGTACTGGGATACCATGAAGTCTTTTGGAGGAGGGATCAGTTGGCTATTGATTATGGCCATTTTTTCTGTCTGCCTTCAGTGAGAACTCTGCTCACTAGCCGGTGTGATTTTGCAGTGGTCCAGGGTCTGTTCCTTTGAGGGACTCCTTACCCCCACAAACTTCCCCCCAGACTTCCCTCCTTAGCATCCCGTGACTCTCCTCCCGACACCGCCCACAACCCAGTCCTGCTCTGTCTCACACTTTGCTGGGAACTGGCGTGGTTGCAGATGGGTGTGAGAGCTCAGCCTGCCTCCAGGCTCCTCTCCACTGCCGCAGCAGCTCTCCAGCTCCAGAGGCAGCGGGGTGAAGGAGGAGGGGTGCCGGAGCAGAGGGCACACCGGGCTGGGTGAGACGGAGCACGAAGTGAAACGCAGCCTCAGACCACGGGTATCCCGATGTTGCAACGGGGTTGGTGGCAAATAGCTGGAGAGGTCCCTCGGTGTCTTGTGGGCTTGGACCACAGTGCCACCAGGGCGCCTCGCTGTGCCTGTCCGTGCTCTGCACGAGGCCAGGCAGACCTACTCCAACATGCATACGCACCGATGTGCCCGCACATGCTTTACAGCCCTGGCTGTAAGCTGAAAACCTCCGGGCCCCATCCTGCAAGGCACGTGGGTGGCTTCATGCAGGCGAGCAGCCCCACTGGTTCTGCTACGCTGCTTGCATGGACGTTGCTCACGCTGGTGTGCTCATAAAATTTGTAGGACAGGGCCCAAAGCAGTTAAAATGCAACATTTATTAAAACATGGCTGTATTTATTTTTATTAGGGACTTTAAAAGTAATAGCACGCTACGAACAATACAGCAACCAATATAACATGAAATTGCAAAGCCATTTCCAGTCACAAAACACTGTCCGGTCCTGTAACATCGTAAATTGTTCACTGAGCAGGAGCGCTGTGGCATGCTAGCTGCAAAGCAACTGTGTAATAAAATCAAATATCATGACCCGTGTTGGCAGTAGCAACCATAAATTATTCAAAAGAGCAAGCTTTAACAAATCTAATTTATTTTTTGTAATTTATCTGATTTTCTATTTTATCTCTGAGCAGGGGAATGGAGTAACTGGTCTATTGTTTTTCTTTCTGATACATTTTAAAGCCAGGCCATTGAGTCAGCTGACCCATAGGACAGTTCCCAGGGTACTTGTCCTTAAAGACTGCACCTGGACTTGTCCATTATTTTGGAATTTGGAGTTACAGTCCTGTCTCAGTGTCACAGCTTTCAGGTGTTGGCAGGAACGGTCCCTTTCTGTCTCTGGGTCCTCACTGCTCTGAAGTTTGAGTGTTGAGCACTGGATGAATATGTTACCAAAGCAAAAAAGGGATTGCATTTAAAAAATGATAACATTTGAGTTAGCATTAGAACCCGAGCCTGCCTTCACTTAAAAAAAATAAATAAACCTGCAAAATTTCATCTCGAGTTAATTGCCTCAGTATACGCAATAAAACAATAGGGACCTGTAAAGCTGTCAGATGAACGATTCAATAACACGTTAGTGTGCTAAGAAGATCACAAAGAGAAAAAACAGTGTTGCCTTTTCATTAGGCCTTGTAGGCTTCTCCTCCTTTCACAATCATATAAATCAGGAGTAACTACACTTAAGTCAATGAAGTTATTCTGCTGTAAAAGCAGTATTTGTCAGTTTGAAATTGGGCTTTATGAATATATAAATTACTAAGCCATTAAAAAGATTTGTGGATTAATTTCCATTTGCTGTTGTTCCAGGCAGCTCCTGCCAGCCTCAGTTGGCTGGGCGCTGTGTAGCGTGGAGTGCAGAAAGGAAAGCAAAAGTGGGAGCTTTGCCCCAGCCTCTGATGGGAACAGAAGCAGGTCCCTGGATGCCACTCGCTCTTTTGGTGTTGCAGTTTGCATTGTTTGGTTATTTATTGCTTTTCTTAAATAAGAGAAGAGAGTTAAATGCTTTTGTCTTGAGAGATAAGGAGGCAGACGTGTCCCTCATTGCTGTGAGCTTGTGTGTTTGCAGAAGCGTGGAGCCTGTGGCAGCCCTGGAGCCCCTGCAGCGTCACCTGCGGAGACGGCGTCCGGGAGCGCTTCCGAGAGTGTCTCACCTCCTCGCCGGCGAGACCAGGCTGCGCTGGATCTCCCAAGGAGACCTCCTTGTGTTCGCTGGAGGAGTGTTCGAGTACGTGGCTCTGCTGTCCTCTCCCCCGTGGCCGCGTCTCCCCTGGCAAAAGCAGGTGGCATGTTGTTTGAAGGGCTTTGTAAAACTGAAGCGTCCGATCTCTCCTTCAGTCCTACTGATGTTATGGGGGGTGTCACATTTCTGTGGTTGATGGGGTAGGGCTGGAGCATACATGTGTTTGTGGGACAGCTGGAGATAGGGCTTCGAGACTTATGCATGCTGTGGGTGCCATAGAAGTGGTTTAAAATCTCCAGCATGCCTGAGGGTTTGGGGAAGGGCTGGAGGAGAGATCTCAGGGCCAGGGGAACACACTTGGTATCGTAGGTCAAAGATTCCAGGCAGTGGAAAGCTATTAAAAGGTAATTTTCTGGCTTGCGACTAGAGGAGGCATATATTTTTGATATACTTTGGAACAGGTGTGGAAAAGTCTACTGCCAGCAGTGAGAATATCTGTAGAAGAGCTTTAGATGTGTGTGATTCATAAAATGCATGGTTTGTTGGGATTCATGACTGTGTGGTAGCTGATGCTGGGAATTTCTCCAGTGTCACCTGCACAGGACCTCATGGTTTTTCCAGCTGAGCCTACTCTGCCACATTTCTGTTTCCTGTGCTGCTTCATAATCAGCTTTCAAATTTTTTCTTCTTTGATGGGAGAGACTGAAGGTCCATCTGCTCCGAAACTGGCTGATCTACAAGCTCCAGTGCTGTCATGTCCCACAGCTGCCACAGCCTGGCAGGGATGGGGAAGGGGAGGCACACAGGGCCATGCAGGCTCCTAGGCTCTCAGGCTATAATTTAACAGATTATAGCTATAAGCTACATAGCTATAAACCATTACAAAGTGAGCAATGCCTTACCTCTTGCCTTGTCTGCTTCCGTGCCATTCACTCCCTTCTGCTGGCAAAAGTGCAGTGTGGAGAATTGGAGCAGATCCAGCTACAACTGGATGGTGTGGGGATTTTGTGAAGTTGCTTATCACATGGACATTGTAATGCTTGTGCCACTGAAAATTGAAGGACAACAGAGGGGGAGAACATGTAGCCAAAGCAGAAAAATGCAGGACTATTTTGATGGAAGTGTTGGCTTGAACCAGCTTCAAGAGGTTTGTTGAATGAGAGCATATAGGCAGGAATGAAATGTATCATGGAGCACTGTAAGAAGTGGGTTGGTATTGACCAAATACAGTCAGTCAAGAGGAAAATATTAAATTAATAAATTGAATAAACATAAATATTAAAAATGATATTCCATCAAGGCAGGTTTTGCATTTTGTCAATTTTCATGCAGCACTTGAGATATTTTAACAGTTTGTTGTTAAGGTTTGTGCTGTTTTAATCATTAGAAAATGCTGGCTATGCAGGTTTACTTGTATTGTAAAGCTGCAAGTGTAAGCAGAGAGGAGCAGTTCAGATGTTTGGGGGCACAGTTTAAAGCTAATGTCCTGCTCTAGGGCTGGTTGTCTTTTCTATGCCAATCCATCAGACTGCTGAGGACAATAGTGACACCAGATAAAATCCATGGGCTAGGTGGTGTTTTCTAGGTCTGATACTGAGCTATCCTGTTCTGTGCCTTGTCTTACCTGCTGGAGGGCTATTTCCATAAATACTGAACTGGATTATTTGTCTTGGCTCCTTTTTGGCCAGTTTCACCCTACTCTTCTGGAGCTCAGAGAGCAGACACGGTGCACAGAACCGCTGCCGTCTGAGGCACACCAAAGCGGGGTCTGCAGAGTGAGCGGATCTGAAGAACCCCCTCAGATTCCTGCGGGGTCTCTGGTTTAATAAAGAGGGTTTATGTATAGAAAACCCACGTGCACAGGAGGTCTGCATCAGCACCCATTGCCGTAGGATCATCTGGAGAAATTAACCTAATCATCCTGCTCCCAAATCAGGCCGCTTCCTTTGCAGAGTTATACGTATGTGGTTCTGTCTGTTCCAGTGTCTTGGCACAGTGATCTTATGGTGTCCATCAGCTGTCTGATCTCAGGCTGGGAGTGTCACCCCCCACCCTCCCCCAGCTGTCCACACCTCTCCAAAGCAGGCTGTTTCAGCATAACTATTACTGCAGTCATTAGTCCAGCAGATGGAGCAAATGGATGAATAAAGGAAACCAGTGCACAGTCTAAGGGCAGAGGTAGATTGGGTGGAAAGAGAAGCAAACCTAAGAAACTAAATCCCGTTTCAAACCTCGCTGTTTGCTAGCTCCTAGCTTTGTACTCCAGGTGATATAGCACAATGCGCATTACAGGTAGAAAACTACCGTACAGGGGGAAGGTTTTTGTCCTCTGCAGGGGACAACACGGGGAACAGCTGAAGAAGCACCTGCAGATGACTGCTCTGAAAAGTTACACTTCCACTGCTAGTGCTGTCTCTCTTCAAACTGCAGAGCTCACAAATCAATAATTCTCACACCCCTTTAAGCCATCCTAAAAATAATTTTAAAGTGATACCTGAACTACTAGCCAGACTAGGGTTATTTTTACCCCTTTACAGCACTTCTCACCAGGGGATCTTGATGTATTTTGTAAAGGAGGGCAAGTATTATTATCCCATTTTACACATATTTAGGAGTGCCTTATGGAAAGGGCAGAACAGGCAAAGGTAACAATTAGGTTTGAAAGGTCTGTGGGTCCCTTGATTTAAAGTAAGTAGATCTGTTCCTGCCAGTTCGAAGTGATCAGTAGTAAGTCATCTACAATGAGCAAATCTTACTGGCAGACCACTTACTGTACTGTATTAATTAGTTACTTTTGCTTTGTAGTAAAGTATCCATCCTAAAATACCAAAATGCTGATTGAGAGTGCAGCTCTGATGACAGACATGTGCTCTTTGTTACAGCTATCAAGCCTTCCACCCCACCTTTTGTCCAGCCAGGAGAGGACCAGAAAGCGAATAACATAGTCACCATCACAGGTATCTCCTTATGCTTGTTCATCATCTTTGCCACTGTTCTCATCACCCTGTGGAGAAAGCTCTGCAGAGCTCAGAAGTGCAGCACCGCTGTGCGTCGAAACTCCGTCCATTCCCCCGGCTTCCGGAAAAACTCCGATGAAGAGAACATTTGCCAGGGCAACAAGCAGCGGGACAGCTTCACTGAAGGAGGGGATGCGCCTGTTAACATTCCTCTGACCTACAGGCGAAGCCTTCAGTTTGCCCAAGAAGATGATGCCTCTGGAAGTGAGAACTTTCAGCCAAATGCCCAAAAAATAATCCCTCCGATTTTCAGCTACCGCCTCGCACAGCAGCAGCTGAAAGAGATGAAGAAGAAAGGCCTGACTGAGACCACCAAGGTGTACCATGTCTCTCAGAATCCCCTCGCGGACACAGTTGTTGGTGCCACCACAATGCTTCCCCTGAGCGCAGAAAACCAAGAGGAGGCAGTGGCAAACAAATTTAGGATCAAATCTCCATTTCTGGACCATTCAGCTGGTCAGCCCAAATTCCCAGGAGAAAGCTGCAACCCTAGGCTGGATTTTCCATTCTCCCAGGCCAATCCTGCAATGAGCCCCACCCAGACCTTGATAAGAAGAGCTCATTTCAAACACCAAGATAACAGAGGGGAGTTGTCTGAGAGGGGCTGTCACAGAAATCCTCAGTTTAGAAGAACAGCCAGTTTCCATGAAACTAAGAAGGCCAGGCCTTTCAGAGAGAGAAGCATGTCCACCCTCACCCCCCGGCAGACTCCTCTTTATAACTCCAGGACCAGAACTTGGGACCAGGGCTTTGAAGACAGAACGCGGCCAAAACTGAGAAACGCTAACCCAACATCTGAAAAGCTGGATCAACCACACGGCACCGTGCCGATGTGTGAACCGCAGGCCCGCGGCACGAAATGCCACCACAGGACATGTCCCCCAGTGAAGAAGCTGGATCCGATCCCTGACCGCCAGCCTGCCGGTCAGGAGAAGGCACCTGAAAAGCCTGAGCCCAGTCGAAGTAAGCGGGGCCCTTCACCTAACCCCAGAGGTGAGTGGCGGAAGGAAACGGGCTCAGCTGGCAAAGATAATTACCAGAGAGGCCTAGCTATTAGCCCTGCCCAGTACCGAAAGGACAAGTGCCAGAGCTTCCCCTTGGACCCTGAGTTTGCTTTTTATGACAATACTACCTTTGGCTTAACTGAGGCAGAGCAACAAATGATCGACCTCCCTGGGTATTTTGGCTCAAATGAAGAGGATGAAACGAGTACTTTAAGTATTGAGAAGCTGGTGATCTGAGGGACTCGCTGCAACCCTACAGGAGGGGCATGTGCGAGAGAGGATCTGCAAAATCTGCTGGCTTCTGATGGAAGGAGCAGTGGGAATTGTATTCCCTCCGCTTGGAGAAGGAGGGAATTCCCAAAGTCTGACTTGTGGGAACACATTCCTTTCTAATTACTGGAAAGTGCTTCCATATAATTATTTTTTGTATGTATGTGTGTGTCTGAAAATACACACATAATACCCTGGGAAAGCTCATGTTAGTGAAGGCGTGACACAGGAATCATGCACTGGGTTTTATTGCATAAAGCAGTCACGTTTCATGCATCATACATAATGAATCCCATTGATCTAGCCTTCTTCACCTTGCGAAAACCTTGTACTAGTAGATTATGGTATCCTGAAAGATCCATTGTTCAGTATCCTCAAACATCTGTCCTAATTAGTGAATCATTTCCCATTTAGAAAACACAAACCCCAAGTTGTGAGCAGTTTCCATCATTTGTGTGGTCATTATTGAACTGTGTTGATTGGCTGTAATTGCTCAAATAAGTCACATGGTGATGTTTCTTTTAGCTGGTTGGATGAAAGTGCAAGCAACTGATACTGAATATTTGGGGAGAACTTAAAATTGAGGGGGTATTTTTCATTATTCAAGACTTTGATATTTTCTTTCTGCCAGTATTTATACCAAGAAAATACAGTAATGTACAAATATTTCCAGGAAATGAGTAGAAAAGGGTATGCTAGGGGCAAAGAAAATTGATGATCAAATTTTAGCCCTCAGAAATGTTACTGGAGCATTTAAGCACCTGTAAATGGCAGTGAGAGAACTGTTTAATCACCCGACCTTTCTATAATCATCTTTGCCTTTATTAAGCATGTCATTTTTTGTGTAAATTAATTGGCAATAATACTACTACATCAAGCTCAAAATAAATTATGAACAAAGCCAGTGAACAACACATGTATTTCATGAATACCTGGTTTGCAAACAAAAAGTAAAAGGGCTTGATAACATCTAATGATTCCCAGAGAATCTTAAGGTGAAGTACAAAAGTTACATTGTTTTTTTCATGCTTTAAAATCAGAGATTAAAAATTGGTGATTACACACTGCCGCAAGTATGCAGAGCTGGGTTGAAACCCCAGTTGACAACAGAGACAGAGCTGGGGCCAGCGAGAATGACTCAGGGAATTTGCTTGCCATTTATTGGAGTAACCGCCTCTTCAGAGAGTTTGCAAGGACAAGGGGGATGCTGTTGGGCACAATCAAGAAAAGCAAAGATGCTGGCAGCAGAGGATGGAATGAGAGAAAATAGGTTCAGGCACAGAACTGTCAGTCTTCAAACAGCTCTCCCATAAGGAGCCTGATTTTTATGGGAGGGCTCGCCCAGAGAGGGTCTAGGAGGAGCCGGAATCTCAGCATTTGGCTGCCAGAGCCAGACTCCGCAGTGCGAACAGCTTTCTTGGTGGGTAACGTTTTGCAGCTGCTGCCAGAGCACGGGATCTGACTCTCGGGGTGCTGAGTCGCCTCCTTCCCAGAGCTGTTCCAGCACGCTGCGCTGCCGACCTTCAGCCCAGCGCGGGGTTAGTAGCAGCTACGTGTTCCCATTAACTGTCAGCTTGAAGTGCTGCTTAAAGCATTTTAGAACATGTCCACGCTTGAGGACCGATCCAAAGCTAATCAAACATAACTAGTCTTTAAATTGACTTAAATGAGCTGGAAGTCAGCCCTCTAAAGCAATTACTGCTTAGCTTACTTACCACCCCTGTGCTAAGGTAAACTTGGCTGTGTGAAGCTCATTCGCCCTGAAGCAGTGATCTGTCAGCTTCCGAGCTACAGCACTACGAGACGTATTTACAGCCTTGGTGAGCCTCTCAATGCAGGAGACCCTGGAGAAACGGGTGATCAAATGTACAGCACAACAACATTCAGGAAGACATAATATAACCTTCAGTGGGAGTTACCTGAGCTTGGTGGTAGCCCTCAGATCAAATTAGTACTTGGCTAGTGCCATTTTGCACTGTTTATTAAGATTAAAAGGGTTCTGAAACACTTAGTAGGGTTTGCTGTAGGAGCTGTAGGGTCTTGCCCAAAGCCCTTTGACTCCAGCATTTCCAAAGGGTTCCCAGCACTGGAGGTAGGTCAGAGGAGGGGAAGCCTTGCTCTAAGCCAGATGTTTCTTTCTGTAGCCTCTTCTCAACATTGGCCTGCCTTCAGAACAGCTACTGCAGTGCATTAGGTGGACTTAGGTACATCATTAGTCTAAGACAGCAGCGAATGAGTCAGACCCCCTTCCCTCCCAGGCTGTCAGATCTTGGCCCCATTTATTGTCTGAGAGAGGAAAAAAAACCCAAAATATTGGTGCTGACTGAAGGCAGACCAACTATAATGGCTCTGGACTGAAGAGGCTTTACATCACTCATGGCTGTTGGGGAATTGGACTGGGTAGCAGTTGTCTGAGTAAGCGCTGTTGACTGTAGTCGCTGCTTCACACTCCAGTATCAGATGGGTTGTTGGCTGCTCAGTGAGCTATCAAACCATAAGTGTTGGCTGTTTGGTGGTGTAGTTGATTTCCAGCATGCAGAGTTGAGTTTCATCAGCCTGTAATCTTTACCCTGCTTCCCTAGCCCTTCACTGAGGAATGGCGTTGAGCATGATCTATCTGCCAAAAGGCATTAGCAAGACCTTAATTCATTCACATTTCTCTGGGTCTTCTGCCCAGACTAAAATTGTCCTTACCTCCCTCAGTACTGCACCACTGGCCACCTTGTTACATGATGTGCAAAGTGATTCCTTATGTTCCCAACATACAGTTACAACCTTGCACGAAGATTTTACCATTGTAAAATATAGAAGTGATCAGAAATTAAATAGTAAGTGCTGGCTGTTCACAGCCCTTTCTTCACACGGCAAGATTATTTCAGAGATGTAGGTGCAGGTTTTGCTCCACATGGGTACATGCCAATGCTTGGAAATAGGGCAGTGGTGCAGTCTCACCAGGGCATGGGCTTTAGGAGCACATCTTACTGGAGCACTGGCCTATTGTACACTGGTGTTCACTTTTCAATCACTGGGATGTCTAGGAACAAGTGAGAACAGGGTTTACCTCTTGAAAAAGCAGAGGAACCAAACCAAATTTTACACTGACTATTCACGTCTCTACATTGTCTTCAGGACAGCTTGAGCCATTGCTACCCAGGGCAGCAGGTGCAGAAAACACCAGAAACAACAACAAAAGAATGAAATTCTTGTATTATGAGTTTTCTCAAGATTTTCATCCAAACTTCTGCTCAACTTCCTACTGTTTAAAAGCAGATACAAAGCGTTAAGTCCTACTCAGGTTGTTTTATTTCACACTTATGGCTATATAATACAAATTATAACATGTATTGTTCTAAAAGCAAATAAATGAAAAGGAACTACCAGTTGAAAAATTATTGTAATTCAGAAAAAAAAACAGGCTCATCCTACAGCATGGTAGTTAAATGATTTGCATCAAGCTGATATTACTGTTCATTTTTAACTGTTGTTATTAACTTGTGGAAAATAAATGTTCAGTATTCCATTCTTTCAGTCATTTATGTTGCTCTTTAGTCTCACTCAGAAGAGATAGTGAAAGCAGTGTGCCTTGTGTTTCAATCACTTTCCATTTTCTCATTCCCCTTTACTAACTCAAAGTTAGAAGAACATACAAATGAATCATGATTGCATTTTATGAACTCCTAAGAATATCTGCGCTCATCTTAAATTTAGTAAAATCTGACTAATTTAAATCTGGGACTTAAATTTGGTTAGCAGCATGGTCTTTGATTGCATTAGCATGTCCCAGTGTGCTATAGAAATGGATCTGCAGAGTGAAGCTGTTGGCAATGAAATGCAGTGTGTACATTGTCCGTGTTGTGGGGACTTGCTTCAAAGCAGCCTTCGAAGCAGCCTCACTTCAAAGTAGTCTGGATGCTTCTTAGCTGTTGGAGCATATCCATCTTCTGGTTTGGTTTCACACACTCTAGGAGTGTTCTGCAACTGAAGTGTGGCAATTGGTGAGCATAGTGAGAGTTACCTAAAAACATGTTTCTAACCCAAATCAAAACACTAATGAAGGCACAACAGATGAAGTCCGATTCCTTATTGCTTTGTTGTTCCTATTCTCGTAACTCAGGCACTGACCATTGTAATCAAGATGAGAAAAATTTAGCCCTTAAAGGGTACAGATAGCTAAAAGAACATGCTTGATCATTCAAGGTCCAGAAAGCTTTTTATAAGCACTCTACAATGAAGTCCCAGAAACTGCTAAAAAAGAAAGCCGTGGTTATTCCACGACTGAGATCCATATATTTTCCATTAGATTGTTGGCTGGCTGTGCTCAAACAACTTGCGACTTTTGCCTCAGCTAGTAGAAACAGGTGCAACTGCAGTTGCCACAGTGCAGTTTTGGCAACTGGCAGCAGCAGAGGGCTGGCTATTAATTTACATAACTCTTTTCAGCCTGGACTTTCTTATTTTCCAAAGCAGCAGATTTCAGCTGCCTTGACTGTTCTCACCATCTCCACTCTCACTGTCAACAAAGAACGGAGCCCTGATTTTCATGGCCGAGTATTTGAGCGAGTACCACGTCCCGTGCCATGTAGACCAAGTGATGCCATTGTCATTGGATCCGTTGTACCTTCCTGTTTTGTAGTATCGTCCATTGAGGTTTACGGCGTGGCACCTTGTAACAATACAGGAGAGGTAAAAAGGAGATTCTGTTTAGCATAGGGAGACATTATGTCATTACAGCAAGGTACAGTTTTCACACGACATACATTTAGAAATACTAGGGGTGGTATTCATTTACAGGTTCAGACACCTAGATACATGTGTACTGAACTGGTTATCTGAAGTCCTACTATAGCCTATGGAGAACTGGTTAATACAATCAGTGAAGCCCAGAGAAGTATGTGGGTCATCCTGAAGTAGACACCTACTCTGGTCAGATGATTCAACCTGTTGGCTACTTTGAGTATACTGACCATGGACATGATTCAGTTGCCTAAACAGAGGAGTATGTTGTCATTTGGTAGCCTTCATCTCAAGTATAGGCTGCTACATATTAACACCCACAAATGCAGATGTCTTTTAATCAAGTTGAATCTCACTAATGATGTACATTTTTGTAGCTCCACCATTTCAGTTTTGTCTGCCTGGCCTAAACAAAGAAGAGGCTCATCCTGCAGTAAAGCAGAAGAAAAACTCCTGATAACGGGGTGTCTACACTCCCAGGGCTGGTGAACCTGCATCCCTATCTGTTGATGTACGGGCCATGCCCAACCAGAAAATATACCATCAGGAACAGTAAGGGGTAGCTCATCCCCTAGACAAGTTCCATAACAAAGAAATTCATTTGTGCACACTTCATCTTGCAGTGGCTATGACTGTTTTCTTTCTTGGGATATAACCCAAAGCACTTCCAAGGAATTTTCAATCAAGCTTTTTTCCTTCCAGGTCATTCCCCCTTTGCTTTTATTCTGGCCCATTTTCTTAAAATGAATGCAACTTACCTGCTTGGCTTCATAATGAAAGAAGCAGATTGCTTTCCTGTTGGTATGAACATGTCAGATTTAGCTCTGTGGGGTGGCATGTGCACACAGCAACCTCCAACTGCTGTAAGGCGGGCAAGTCCCCTGGGCTCTACAACCACCCACACCCTATACCTCTTTCCAAGGGCTGAGTAGAACCAACTGTTTTCCATACCTGTTAAACCACCAGCCACCCTTGTTCTCTAATGCACAGTTGCCTGCCAGGAACCGATCGTGATCCTTATCAGATGTGGTGAACTGCATCCCTCTGTGAGAGGCTGACCACTGATCTTCAAAATTGCTCCCACCAGACAAAGCGTCGCCAGCATTACCAGAATAGGTGCCAAACCATAACCTGTAGTTGTCCTGCAACAGTATGTGAAACATGTCTTTGATATCAGCTCTCATTTCTGAGATCAATTTTTCTCTGTCCATTGTATCCCCTGTCAAAGACACGACTGTTGAATTCACAGGTGACTTTTGGCCCTATGCTTTAGTGGTACTAGTATAGATCACTACTGGATTTAAACTTCCAGAAGTGATTACCAATTACTACTGCTGCTTCAAAGGGCTTCAGGTTTTATTGTCTTTTAATAATCATTTGATACACTACACAACAATCTGGAAGGCTCTCCCTGGCTCATTGACAACACCACCTGTTGCAGGAAAATGTGCCAAGGAGATGCTTTCACAAACTGATCGTGGTTCAACCAGAGCAACTCCTGTAGGAATTTTGCTCCTTCAAGACCTAGAAGCCACCTGATTTTTAGCTAAATGGTCCTGTTCTGGTGGGAATACTCAGTAGAATAGTTCTGGTGTGCACAACTAACAGATCTGAGAGACATTCAATAATCAGATGGATGATTACTTTTGTGGTGAGGACTTTTCCTGTTACCATATTCCGCTTTTATTTATTAAAAAAANGCTATTTTCAAAACTTTTCATAAGAAAGCTTTAATTGCAGACTGAACATAATAGAGCTGTGAAGAAGTTGCAACTAGAACTGGTCCATGCAGGGTATTTGGGCTACTTACAAATGGGGTTCAGAGATGCAGCCCCAGAGAGAACCGCATTGAGCAGGATGCTGTCTGTCTAAAGCTAGAAAGCAAGCATGAAAATTATGGGAATGTGCCTGTCTTCGGACTTTTTCTGCCTGTAGCAGAGAAAGTGCTACAGTTATCTCTCTTCAAGACAGGAATTTACAACTGCTCTTTCAAAGCTTTGATTAAAGTTCACTGTTTTCTTTTAAAGCAGAGTAGGTCGGTTTTGTATATATATTATATATATGTCTTTTATGTGACAGCCTGAAACACTCTGCTAGTAAGCAGCAGAACAGGGCTCAGTTTCCTTGCAGAGGTTCTAACCTGCATCTCCTCCCTCATGGGAGATTGTTTTAACTGTGAGGCCAGAGGTGGGAACTCCCCGTGCCCTGTGGCACAGAGCTGCTCTCCGTGCACCGCAGAGCTAGCAAGGGAGTATGCACGATCCTGTTACCCAGCAGCTTGGATGCTCCGTGGCTGAGAGGAAGGAGTCCCAGGCTTATGTCCCTGCTCCCTGGGCTGTTTGTCAGTCAACCAAACCAGGAATCCCAGGGAACCAGAGCAGGTAAGTTTTGCAGAGCTGTAATTACTAAAGTCTAATGCTGTGCAGATGCAGGTGTCCCACCCTCAGAGATAAAACAAGTAAATCACCACTCTCTCCATTTCTTACCTGCTCACTGTTAAGCTGGAAATTTTCATAGACTGCATAACGTCTTTCCCCATGCCAGTCCATCAGGTCAATCTTTAATGAGCTCTCACCTAAACACAAAGTGGCATCCTGTTAGATGAACTATCCCATGCAAATTGGAAGGAAATCTGTGGAGGGAAAATACTTGCACCTCTAGCGAGCAGGTCATAGATGTGGTCGTTGCCCAGCCAGTATTCATCATTCCTGCCCTGGAATTTCCCAAATCCCAGTTTGTAATCATCCCATTTCCTGCAGTAGATATAAATATCAATTTCAGCATGCGAGGGTAACAAGAAGTGTCAGTTTGTGACACTTAACTGTGGTAACAAGTAAATCTTCAGCTGTATCTTTAGCCACTTTTAGAAAAGTATCTCATTCTGTGCAAGCTGAGCTGAGATTTGTCACTCTGCCTTAGAAGTATGAACAACTGGCATCTTATTCCTTCACCTGCTACCCCTGTGCACACATATATTGGAATCAATCCTTCAAACTGCCAGATACAGTGCTTGCAGAATGAAGTTGTAAGTTGGATGGAATGGGAAACCAGTAGCTGTCATATTTGTCTTCAGCGAAGTATTTGATATTGTTCTTCAGAAAGTCATAATTCATCTTCATTCCTGGCTGGAAATTAATGTTGCAGTCTAAAATATACTACAGTCTTAGATGTATGATATGATGTACTGAAGAATCAGAAAATGAACAAAAGCTGCAAACAAAAACTTC
This sequence comes from Anseranas semipalmata, assembly GCA_013399115.1. NCBI lineage: Eukaryota > Metazoa > Chordata > Aves > Anseriformes > Anseranatidae > Anseranas > Anseranas semipalmata. Next base: position 346,434 of record VXAA01000726.1, read on the forward strand.
CAGATGAAGCTGAAAGGAAAATATCTGGGTCTGCTTTGTGTTCCTGTCCCACTTAAATCTATTTTTAATTCACTGACCACTCTCACCTCTGCTTCTTTGCAGTATCACTGTTTGCATGTGCCAACTTGTCCTTTAAAGATACATACTTATTTTTCATAAGAATTCTCTGGCTTCATCGTTCTAAGAGAAATCTCATGTTGTTACTTTCTTTTCATCATTTCATTATCTTAAAATCTCCTCTGTTATTTATGTGCTATCTTTGATATTCACCGATACATCCCGTATATTGATATTTCCAGTTTTATTAACCCTGTGTTTATTCCCTCTCTCAGGTTGTTAGTAGGGATTTTAATTCTGCCTGACCTACTTACTAGTCTTCAGGATGTTTTTCACTGACATAAATTCACCTTTGCCAAGAGCTGAACTACCATGGCTAGATAGCTACTGCTCTCTGGGCAAGCTAACTTAGAGACAGTTGAGGTAGCTTTGCAATGAATTGCACTTGATTTAAGAGACACTACACACGTCCTAAACGTGTGTGTGCTGTAACAGTGAATTAATCTGTGGTGGTACATTTCTTCTTTATAGTGCTAGCAGAGCATCTCCACTCCTGGAGATTTCCAGGAAGAAGTCAATTCTCTGGGCTTTTGCATAGAGAAAGGATGATTTGGACCACTGTTTTGGCATCTTTTTGAATGATCTGAATATGTAATTAAATTTTACATCATGCTGAACTTGATTCCTGATATTAGAACAGATAATACATTCAATGGGCCTCAGTCTATGTGCTGACAGCGATGCCTACCAATTTAGAGCCTTTGGCAGACATCCTATTGTCTCCTATCATGATAAAATAGACTAGATATTAGGAAAAAATTCTTTACCGTGAGGGTGGTCAAACACTGGAACAGACTTCCTAGCAAGGTGGTTGATGCCCCATGTGTGTCAGCATTCAAGAGGCATTTGGATAATGCCCTTTATGATATACTTTAACTTTTGGTTAGCCCTGAGGTGGTCGGGCAGTTGGACTCAATGATCTTTGTAGGTCCCTTCCAACCGAACTATTCTATTCTATACAAATAAATACGCACACACATACACACTTACTCATATGCAGACAAGCCATGCAAAAGGCATTATAAATCCATCTTGAAAAAGGCCTCCTGCTACCAATACGTACCCACACATTGCCCTAATGCAAAGAGTTACCATCATTACAGTATTGTCTTGCATATCCTGCTTCTTGAACTTTGCATTTTGCCATCAGCAGGGCAGAGTGTGGGAGCTGGAGGCCTCACTGAGAGCCCTGTTGATGCAACCACGAGGCACTCACCTGTTGAAATTCTCTTTGCCGTTACTCCGCCGCTGAATTACAGTCCACCCACCACCATCAGACATGTCACAGTACACCAGGAAAGGCTCTCGATCTGCTCTGGGCCTGATCCGGTAGTAGCCGTTTTTGGTCTTCTTCCTATTATACACTGCAGAGCAATCTGGGCAGAATGGTATCAGTTTGTTAAATAGGGGAAAGCAAAGGGGTAGGTGCAGCCAAGAGAAGACATTGCTGAGAGGCTGTATGGGACAAGGGCACTTGGCCAGTCTGTGTAAAGCTCAGTAAGTCCTGCAGAGCCAAAGCAAAGGGGTCAGAAAGATATTAGCAGTGCTGCTTTGTAAACTGCTGGGCCAGGCAGGCTGTGTTTACATTGCAGCTGGGCCTGATGTAGAGCAGCAAGGCTTCAGAGCCTTCACAGCCCTCTGAGGGAGTCATTCCCAAATCTTCAGTGAGATAGGGGAGAGATGCAGCTCAGGCTGGGGCTAGAGCAAGGGAGCGATGTGGGACCAGGGCTGGCTCTGTCAGCAAGCGCCGTGCAGAGACCAAGAAATGGTGAGGGGGTTAGCTTGGCCCAACTGCTCCGAATACCTCAGACTGAGGGAATGATGCAGATCATACTATCGTTTGCAGTGAAACTAATTTCCATGTGGAAGATAACCTCAGCTGTACTTTGGACTGGGGCCTAAAACTTCCTAAACCAGAGGCTGAGTTCCCGTGACTGGCTCTAGCAAGGCTTCATGCTTTCAATGTAATGCCCATCAAGGATAAAATCTTGGCCACAGTCCACGATTCCATTATGACAGTATTATCAAAGTGACAGCAAGGAACAGCATGCATGTGTGCTACTGCACAGCAGAAGTGAGGGAAGAGCCGAGGAACAGTGATGCTGGATTCCTCCAAACAGGTTTCAGTGCCTGCAGCTGAGCCATGCACTCTCTGGGCTCCCTGTAAGTCACTGGGGGAGAATGGGCTCTTCAAGAGCAAGACCCATCTTTTCCTACAGCAGATGTCTAAAACAGGTCCAACGGAAAAGAGCTGAGAGGTGCCTTTTCCTCTCTGCACTGGAGTCTCGGGCTACAAGCCCAGCTGCAGATGTCTGTTGTACCTGGGTAGTAGCTGCCTAAAGCTGGGCCAGCTGACTCCAGCCCCAGGGGAAGTCTGCTGGTGCTGAGGCCACCAGTCTGCCCTTCTCCTTCCCATGTATCTGACTGCATTTTAAAACTCAATCCACTTTAAAAATTCAAAAGTTAAATAATTTTTTAACAGAAATAAAATATAACACATGGGGCACTGCAGGAAGAACTGAACATTTTTGCAAGCTGAAGTTTCCACATATGCTACTGCAAAATGTACCTTGGTCATAGACTATCAAATTTCCACTGGTTGTGGGTAAAAGCATCTCGTGCTGCTTGCTCCTGTTGCCTGAGAACAGACCACTTTTTGTTCTATGGTAAGTGTTCTCCAGAATGTCCTTCAGTTGCAGTTCATATAAGTAAAGCAAATCTTGAAGCTGTTTTAACCTTTGTCTTAATTTGTTGTTGTCTAGGAGGCAAATATCATTTTCCTATGGAAAAAAAAAAAAAAAAAAAAGCACACTTCAATCACTGGTAAGAACAGAGGGGCAGACAGAGGATGAGTATTTGTCTGCTCTTGACCCTAACACATCACATTGCCTCTGAAGATCAAGAGGATTCGATGGTAGTCCCTCTCCAAGAATCTCGCAACATGGGCTGTTGAGTTGAACCCAGTGGAAGAGGAGTTTTTTTGCAATGGTCTTGCCACTGATCTGAGCATTGCAGAATATCATCAGATACGTAGAAAATTACTTTGGACAAAAGTCATTCAGCTCGACTCCCATTTAATGAAATCAAAGGGAGTTTTGCAGACTGTGAAACTGCTCACGGTAATAAGAGGGGAAAAAACTGGCTCTTGCACTGCAGCCAGGCCAAACCAGTGAGGTTACAGAAACATCTTGTAAAACTGGAAGATAAAAGAGCTGAAAAGCAGTGAGCCTACTGGGAGCAGTGGAGTAACTTCAGAGCTGCATTACTGTAACCAAGACCAGAATCTGGCCCACACTGGCTGGGATAAACATTTTCAGCCACAACCTAGTCTGTGGCTGATATTACTCCATTAGTAACATCAACAAAACAGAGCAAAATCTCTTCTAAGACAACCAAGCAAAGGCATGCATAAGAATTACTTGCTGTTTTTGCTTTGAGCAAGCTGGTTTGAGCGATACCAGAGCAGGACCAGTTGTAGGCATAAGAGAAACAAGCAGTTGCCCAGGACAGCAGACTGCTGAGCATGCTAATACACGATTGCCAAGCTGCCTGCTCCTTTTCCTCGTCCTGTTTGTTTTCCTCCACAGAGGAAGATTTCCAGGTTGGAAGCACACAGAAACCTGCTGCAGACAGCCCTGAGCTCACCTAGCTCTTTGCCAAACTCTGTACCTCCTTGAGTTGGCCCAAGAGTAATTTGCTCATCACATGAAAACAGATTGCCTCAGACTATGTCTAGTTCCTCTTTCCTCTTTCCCTGCTTTTTGAATCGCAATGAATAAAAAGAAGACAGTTTTCCCTGAGGAAATCACAGAATCATAGAATGGTTTGGGTTGGAAGGGACCCTTAAAGATCAGCTGATTCCAACCCCCCTGCCATGGGCAGGGACACCTCCCACTAGACCGGGTTGCTCAAAGCCCCATCCAGCCTGGCATTGAACACTGCCAGGGATGGGACATCCACAGCTTCTCTGGGCAACCTGTTCCAGTGCCTCACCACCCTCATAGTAAAGAATTTCTTCCTAATATCTAATCTAAATCTATCCTTTTTTAGTTTAAAACCATTGCCCCTTGTCCTATCACTACACTCCCTGACAAAGAGTCCTCTCCTCTGGAGTAGAGTATTTCTTTACTGGCAATAATATATATATATATATTTAAGTCTTTTATGTTGTTGTTTTTAATTCTTGGCAATGTCAGTCCAGCCACATGGAAAGTTGCCCAGCCCCTAAAGTTGTGAAAACCCTATGTTATCAGGACAGCAAGAGTAACTTTCCTTTAGATGCAGGCAGATGCTTCTTTGCTCTGCTCTTGCAGGCCCACGTCTTTTGTGGGGGAGTACCTACCTCTACATGGCTGGAAATGATTACCCACTGGCATGCCACAGAGAAGCTGTACAGACCCTAGCTAAGAGATACGCACCGAAAACCTGTGTGCAGGCGAGCCGAAGCTGACCAGAAGGAGCAGCAGCCACCACGGCATCAGCACACTCATTTCTTATCACCTGAAAAGAAGGATTGACAGACTGCACAGGAGGTTTCTTTAGTTCCTCTCACAACTTACCCCCCCATCACAACCACATTTAATTCCCCAGTAAATGGTACAGGATTTGTTAAGGAGGTGGCTTGAAACTACAGGCAGGAAAAAATAGGGGAAAAGATGCATGTTTGGGAGAGGCCAAAGCACCAGTGCAGCATGCTGACACAAGGATCTAGGCTTTGGTCCAAGCTCCCCCTTCCCTGGAGGAATAAACAGCCAGTGCGGCTCTCCGGCAGCCTCTGCCCCCTCTCCCAAGTGCCCCCACACATGGGAATTTACTTAGCAATAACGCCTCCTTGGAATACTCCTTGGCCAAAATCACATCATTCTTATTCGGTCCAACCTCCCCAAAGTTAACAGGAATTTTGCCTCCCAGTTCAGTGAGAACACGCATTGTCTCTCTGTGGTCCACAGGGCAGTCTGTCAGTATGGGAGCTGCAGAGTGGGCACAGAGCGGGCATGGGATAGTTTTGCTTGGAATTCAGTGGAAAAGTTGAAAAAAAAATCTCTGCTGCTGGCCTGCCCCAGCACACAGATGGCTTCAGTCTGAGAGACTCAGCTAGAAAAATGCTAAGTGACCACCACTGGGAAGATGCAGATGAATGCAAGTGAACAGTACAAATTGTTCGCAGCGTGCCTGCGTGGTGCTCTAAAAATATATATATCTATCAGAAAGAATAAAAAAAATCTGAAAAACAGGATAAAACAACTCCCCCGCTTCACATCTGGAAGTGCTGCAGAAACTTGGCTACTCAGATCTATGTTCCCAGTGGCTTGCTTAGTTTCAGCTACGACTCTAGGAGCATCACTGCAGCAGCTCAAAGCTACATCTGCTTATAGAGCTGGCAAAACCACCGTGATAGGGGAGCTGCCTGAACAGCCAGGCAGGCCAGGGCCCAGAGCAAACAGAGAGAAGAAATGCCCTATGGAAGTCACTGATAAAGGATATTGCACAGGTGTTCGTTCCAGCACATGGCATTTTTTCAGATGATAGAGAAAAGAGTTTAGTATTATAGCATGGTTCCCTCAGCCTGTGACAGCGGGTACTTCTCATTTACACCACCCTGCAGCTGTGCCCGCGGCATGCTGCGGTGCTGGTGCTGTGGTCAGAATCAGGCCCAATACAGAGAATGTGGGTGGAGGTAAAAAGCTAACAGGAAGGATGGATTTGAGCAATGGCTCCTGAAATACAGATAGTAAAGACCAGAGGGGAAAAAAAGCAACTTTGTCTATGCCTTTATCAACATATATTAAATCCACATACCTGTAACTCGCCTTTCCTTCAGACCTCCTCCTGATAAGATTATCTCCCTTAAAAGTCAACTGCAAAAGAAAATGATAATAAACCTGGCTGTATTTCTAGAGCCTGAGTAGATTTTCCTTCCCAGATGGCCCACATCAAGGGCTCAGAAGAACATTTCACTGCACTAGGCAGTTCCACACAAAATACACTCGCAGTTTTACCCAAACCCTGATTTATCTGTTGTTACCCAATACTCATCCTGCTGCTTCGCAGTAAGAATAAGCAACAGTTATGTTTCTATCAGTGGTGCTCTTCAAATAAGAGGGACCCTGTTGTTTGTGCACCATTACCCACCTTATTTGACTGTGAAGCTCAACCAAGACTGACTTGTTTAAATGTTTATATGAATCACTCAGACTAATGCTCCCTGTGGGAGTTTTATCTCACATTTAATCCAGCCAGGCTGATTTCAATAAGTCCTGCAAGGTGGAATGAACGCAGCTTTTGTGTTCAGTGTTTCTTTTGCTGTTTTATCTGGTTTATATGTGAAAGCACAGTACAGCTGTAATGCCAAAAGAGCTGAAAATTTGAACCAAGAAGTGAACACAGGGATGTTAAGCAAGATTTGCTATTAGACTGAAATCTCAGAAGGTTTGCAGTTGTGTAACTCTCCTCAGAGCTGGATGATTAGATATGCTAGTTAACATAAACAAGGACATTTGTGGAAGGGAGAAAAAAAACCATACAGATGGGTGCCTCCCTTTGCATTATGGCCAAGGAATTACGGATTATTTTAAAGACAATAGCAGGAATGCTCCATTTTACAGAGCTGTGATGGGAGGAGAGACTGTGGGGCCAAAAGACAAGGCATATAAGCCCATCATAAACTTCTGTTTTACTCTCCAGTAAAGCAGGACTGTACAGCTATAACTAAATACAGCATTGCTGTTTATTTCTTAAAAACTGCATTCCTCTTCTCCCTCAAGAGCAGCTGACCCATTTCACTGCCAAAGGATTATGTAAACAGTGCTTTTCCTCTCACTTGTTCTCTACCCCTGTTTTGAGGCAGGTTTTGGAAGCTGTTTTGGAAGCCCTCAAGCACACGGGAGCTGTGTGCTGTTTCCTGGGGCTGTGTTGTTTAGCTCTTCTTGTGCTCTCATCCACAATGCCTCTTTCTCAGCTCAAGCAAGCCAGACAGTGCGTGAGATGCTGTGCACCAATTTATGCTCTTGTCTACATGGCCAGCACGCATGTCCCCTCGAACCACAACCACCTCTTGACCCTGGCTGGGAGAAGTGCAACGGGCCCAGATCAGTTGTGGCAGCATTGGAGATGTGGTGTGGGCAGCCATTTTGTGGGCAGCCATGGTGTGCGCAGGGCCATAGGGCCAGGGAGCATTAGGCCCCATGCCTCTAACTCCTGCTGGGCGGATTGGGCGGTGGAGCTACAGACCTGGTGGGGGAACAACTCACACATGTATGTTAAGTGACTGCAACTTTGGAGGCGCAGGGCTCAAAACCCAAACCTCCTTCAGGAACCCCCAAATGCCTCTCAGAGCCAAGAGGCCTGGAGTGCTCTCATGTTCTCTCTAGGACTCCACCGGTGGTAGCCTCATTAATGTCTACAAGTGAAAAACCCAGTCACCTGGAACATGTTTCTTGCATACCTGTGTCATGATGAATTTATTTTCCCAGGCTAGAAGAAGCTTTAGGAATATCTGAAGCACCAGAGAGGGGCTGCCATGGGGCTGAGTTCACATGAGGTGGATCTAGCAGGAGGGTGTGTTCATGTACCGCTTCGCTGGCCCTAGGGTAGAATAATCAAGTCATCGTAAAGAATGTGGACAGTGTGATCAGTAACGTTTCCTCACAGATGTTGAAAGTCTCTAGGCAATGGGGCTGTAANGGAATACACATGCTTCACACATATACTGCAGTGCAAATTCCTTTTTAGTTATTTGGAAAGAGATCAAATTCCCTCTTCATAAGAAACTCAGTGATCTTGTCAGCAAACAATAACCATTTCATTAACCAAAAACCTCCCCACCCTGCTCTCCTCCTCTCTCCTTCCAGAGAAAGTACATAGGTGGGGAATAACAGTCATAAAAAAACTATTATTCATATATTAAATGCACAACCAGCACAGCAAGAATGCAAACTGGTAGATAAAAGTGAATGAATAGAGGGGCTCTGGGGCATCTCTTGATATTTCTTCAGTCATGGTGTGCTGGGCTCCCCCACACAAAACTGCCCAGAATGAAGACATGAAGGTGACACCCAGTGGACATTCACCTCCCCTCTAGGGATTAATTGAACATCACTGCAGCTGGAAGACAGTGGTGGCATCTCGAAACTCTCCCAAGACAAGTTTCTCTCCCAAACAAGTTTATAGTTGTTTGTTTGTTCTTAAAGCGGTAAGGAAGAAATGAGCCAGCTGCCCCAGTCTCCAAAGGAGTTAGAGACTTGAGGTTTTGACAGCAAAAGTCTGACTACCTACCTGTGCCCTAGGAAAATTCAGAGTAGTCCAGAGCCAGCTCCAAGCAAAACAGCTCATTCACACTGAATTCAGAAGCTTTGTGCATTTGCCATTATTTTTGTACCTCTCCATCACATCCCACCTTCCACAAACATTCTGCTCACTGGGGGAGACCGCAGACCAGGTTTCCTTAGGAAATATTTCTTTACTGTGTGGGTGGTCAAACACTGGAACAGGCTTTCTAGCGAGGTGGTTGATGTTGCATGACTGTTAGTGTTCAAGATGCATTTGGTAATAATAATATGCTTTAACTTTTGATTAGCCCTGGAGTGGTCAGGCAGTTGGACTAGATGACCTTTGAAGGTTCCTTCCAACTGAACTGTTCTATTCTATTCTTTGCAGGTACTGCAGGTGTGGAGGTATCAGCAGCCTTCAGGCTCTTCATGCGTGAGCTACTATACATCTTCTGTAGGAATGTGGGCTGCCAGGTTTTTTAAAACAATGTTACTTTATGAGATCTGAAACATTTTTTTTAATCTAACAATAAAGGGTTTCATCAAAAGTATGATAAATTTAAAGCATTAGGATGACATCAGCCACAGTAGTTTCAATATATTAAATAACCGAAACCAGCATATATGTATTAAAAGTTTGTGGTTTGTTAGCAAGGAATAACCACAGAAGTCTATGTACAAAGAAGGAGTAATGGCGGCAGACCATGAAACATACCAGATCTGAATGTTTTGATAACGTTCAAAAAGCAAAGACATAATTCAGTCTAACTAACGAGTCCGTATGCAGCCTATGAGTATCTAATGGGTTGATACAACAAACATAATTAGTTCGTAAGTTCCTGAGGGCAAGCACAGGTCCAAGCCGATCTCACTTACATCAGGAATAGCTTTACCAAAGTGAATTAGTCACAAGGCCAGAGGGAGTATGTGGATAATCTGTGTGATCTTCTACCTACCTCAGGTCAGAGAACTCCCTGACCTAATTCACTCACATTTGTACTGGAGCATCTCTTTGAGAAAAAGACATTTTGTTGTAAAATATTCAGTGTTGAACAACCAACCACAGACCTTTGTATGGTCTTTCACTGCTTAATTACTCACATTGTTAATTATTATTGTTTTTTTGCCTTGAGTCTGAGTCTGCCAAGTCCCATCCTCTAGCCTTTTATTCTCATGACGCCTTACTCTGTGAGCCCTCTTCTTGACAAATTTGTTTTTCCCTGCTTAAGGCTAGGTCCAAGTAAATACAAGCTCTGTGCCTGCCTCTTGCTGGGAACCCAAATCCCAGTTAGCTGCTTAGGCTGTGGGCATGCGTGCTGGGGGAAAGCTGGTGGAGTCACAAAGTGAGGGGTTGCTTGGAGCTTGTCCTGGGCAAGGCTGGGCATCACAGCACGAGCACATCCTGAGGGAAGAGCACTAGTGGGTAGGGCTGACATGGGGAGGGAAGGAAGGGCAAGAACAAGTTCTGCTCCTGGGGTGATTTCATTCAGGGTTGCTTAATGTAGAACACGTACGTAGAGCTGCAAAGAGCTTTGGCTGGTGTATAGTGGTGCATAGTGGAGGTGCTCTCAGTGGGCTTGTTGAGGGGGCTGTACGGACTGCAGTACCCCTCTGCCTAGATTCAGGATCCTGATCTGCTACACACAATGCAAGCAGCAGAGATGCATGGCCAAGACAGCCCAGGGTACACACAGGAGCAAAACTGCAGGTTCTGAGAATCCTTGCAGTCTAACAGCAAAGTGCCCAATTCGTTTAAGTTAGGGTTAGGCAGCATCCTAAACAAGGATCTTTGTTAGATCAAAATTTTAATGCTTGAAGTTTGCCTACATCCTCTTTTGGGTACCTAGACCTTTTTATAGATCAAGCCCTGATCAACTGTGATTAAGTCAGCCCTTATCTTTTCTTTGAAAAGATTGACAGCTTTGAGCTCCTTGACTCAGGTGCGATGAGGTATACTTCAATTGTTTACTCACAGCATAGCTCTTCCACCTTCTTTCTGGGGTTGTGGCTATCAGGAGTAGAGAGCTGAGAGCACGAAAGAGCCAGGTAAAAAGCTCAAGCAACGTTTCCAGCCCAACATCTTTCCTGTCTGTGGACCCAAGGCTCTTGTTATGCATTTTGCCACAGAGCCACCTGCAATGATCACCTGCAGCTGGCTACTCCCTACTGCCACTCCAGGTTTTTTCAGTTACCTGTTTTCAAAATACAGTCACTGGTGCTCCAAGCCTGATCTGTTGTGGTGTTGATCACTACAGTCAGGATGATTGTGATTTGCAACACATGAAAAGTTAATCAAGAAATGCTTGTGAGCTTTTTGACAGATACACACATTCCTCATTCTGGTGTCTCTTGGTGACAGTCAGTGGGACTACAAGTCAACCAAGGATTTTTTTAAAGATGATGCGTGGTCCTTCAGGTAGCAAGGGCTTAAAAGTACCATTCTGAGGTCCCTTGTTCTGAGACTGATAGTGAATGTATGGAAATGCACCTTGCTCACTCATCTCTGCTTATGAAATGTTACAATTACTCAGTGCTAGGCAGCAGTTCTTTTAACTGACCACTTTTCCAGTCTGTGTGTCAGCAGCAAACTTTATCACTGGGGATTTTATTTGGGGCACGGTTTAAAACAAACCAACACAACACAACATTAAACAGCATAAGACTACTCTCAATCCCTGCAGAACCTCTCTGGGAATGAACTGCTTAAGGATCATTCTCCTTTTACAGTTATTTTAAGACTAGTGTGCTGGGTTTTCACCAAAGTAATATGAACCAGCTTGATTTTATGTTCTTCTACCTCTTCAAACAAATGTGATTTTCTAGCTAGTTACTTACAGAATCAGAAAAATATCTTATTTTATCAGTAAAACTTGTAATCTTGTTTTCAAAATATGAATTAGTTTGTCAGGAATTATTTTCCATAATCCCATGTTGATTGGCATTATTATTATTATCACTAAGCTTCTTTAATATTTTATTAGTTGAAGCCTCTATCTACTCTGCTCTCATTTTGTCTGGGAGCAAAGCCAAGCTGACAGAGCTATCATCATCAGGTCATCTGATCCACCTGCTTTTAATACTGGCAGAGAATTGATTTCCCTCCCATTTATCTCCATATTTCTGTTATCCCAAAACATAATAAAAATGGAATAATTTTTCTTGTCTGTCTCTCTTACAAGTATCAGATATAAATGATCCATACCTACTTATTTTAAAGTCTGTTAAGTTATGAGATTCTGTTTACCATCCTTCTCTGTTATTTTTGGAATTTAAAATATGTCATCACCCCTCTGAGATATGCATGCTTCATCTGCTCTTACCCAATATAACTGGATTATTTACTGAACATTTCAATCTTTTATGTATTTTGTTGACAATTCTGTTTATTTTACACTGATGAATAATTGTCCAGGGATCAGAACTGGATTCTGAGGGTTCTTTTAGATGTCAGTATTGTGAGTTAAACAGCATAATACAATGAAAAGGATTTACAAGTCATTAATTTAAAAAACAGATTTTTTTTCAATGCTTTTTTTTTTAATTTATTTTTTGCTTTATGATCCTTGGGTCACGTTTCTATATTTTTATCCACCATCTGAGAGCTACAAAATCAATTTTATTAAAAAAGTGGCGTTTCTACTTTAGTCATCTGACTTCACAAGTTGTAGTTTTAAGAAAATAGATCGACCATCAGGAAACTCATGAAGACACATCAGAGCTGGCAAACCTGCTACAGCATCACCAATGCTATAAGATTAGCTGCACTAAAAGCAACAGTTATGGTGCTATCACTGGCAATAAATGAGAAGAGCTGTTTTTTTTTTTTATTATTATTATTTTATTTTTTTATTTATTTTTTATTCTAAACGCATCTGCATCCTCCAGGAAGCTGGTTCATTTATGGTCCTGGTATTTGGTCTGAGTGCCAAACTGGAAGCTGCCCAGCCTCCAGCCCCTCCTTTGAGTGATAGTTATAGGTTGTTAAGTGAAGAGTCCACTTCAGTACCCAAACTGCCTTCACAATTCGGCGCTTACAGAGCCCAGGACAGGGGATACCAAATTCCCATATCTCTCAATTCCTCTCTGATACGGTCCTCCCCGTGAAGGTGTTCCACAGGAACACGGTCCTGCTGAAAGTAACTCACAGGGTCCACAGGACCAAGCCTGTGCCAAATTAACTACACACGTAAGACTATTTTCATAACTAAGAACAAATTAATCTAATATTTCTTCTCATCATCCAGCTTAGTTTCCATCCATGTTTAGCTGTTTCTCTAATTATCTGAATATACAAAACATATTTAGCTCATCGCTTACTAACACTGTGACAGCTACTTATCCGTATATTTATATGTAGCACAGACCTGAAGGGGAAGCTTTCTATTTAGTCTGATGTCCAGAAATGCTCCATATTCCCAGTGTGCTGAGAAGAATCTTGAAGTCTTGAAGGTTTTATTGCTTTTGGGAAAGGCGAAGGCTGCTGCCTGCCACATCTGCCGGTAACCACGCTCCGGCAGCTGTGGGAGCAGCCCCGACTCGCTCTCTTTGAGCTCCCTCTGCTGCTGACCGTGCTGCAGAAAACCCGCTCGGGAAGTGTGGGTAGACCTGGCCTCAGCATTATCAAGCAGCAGCATTCGACCGTAGGATGCTCATGCTAAGGGGCTGGTGATGACCTGACTTCTGGTGGGCGATGAGTATGTGTGAAGCCTCTGCAGAGCACACGCACGCCACATTCCGCCTTGGCTAGGGCTCTGATTCTGCGAAAATGGAAGCGCCGAACGTCAAGCACTTCGGCCCTGGAAGGAGGCAGTGCCCTCAGCAGGCCTGGCTTCAGCGGGGTGGCTGCTCCTCGCTCCAGCCCTTACCCGCACAACCCCCGGCCCGATCGCAGGCTGCCCCGCGGGAAGCGCATCGGGAGGCGTGGAAGAGCAGCAGCAAAGCCTACAAGCGACCGAGCTGCTCTGCTGTGTCTGAGCAGTGAGGCGTTACGCAGCCGCCCGCCCTGACAGCGGGCCCGGGGGCTCGGGACAGGCTGCAGGCCGCGCTCGGTCCGGGTGCCGCCGCCACGGCATCCACAGGGGCTGAGGGCAGATACATATTTATTCCATCATTGGTAAACTGTTAATATTATGTTTTTAATTAATTGGCATGTACTCAATATACAGTAAGGCTCTGGAGATATTTATTATATTTGGTTACGTTGATGAAACAGCCACTGGTTTAATGAGGGTTAATNGGGCGGCGGGGCGCTGCCGGGGCCGCGGGGGGGCTCCCGGGGGTGGCCGGGGCTCGGCCTGCGGGGTCTCTGCTGGGGAGGGGGTGCCGGGGGCTGCCCGGGCCTGCCTCCGGTGGGGCCATACCCGGCCCGGGGAGCCGCCGCTCTCCTCTCCTCGGCGAGGCGTCCCTCTCCCGAGCAGCGGCTGCCCCACGGAGCTGCTCGCTCCCTCCGCCGGCGAGGTGGGATTAACGGGGTGCAAGTAGCCGGGGTGAGATGTGGGCATCCCTCCTGGAGCGCTCCCTGGGCTGGGGCTCTTGCGTGCTGTGTGACTGGGGAAAAGCTTCATCTTGAGATAATGAAGATGTTTGAAGCTATCATCGCTTGGGCATGCTAGGTATACTCAAACTTCAGTGTGTTGCTGAGTGCACGCTCTCGCTAGCCTCATAGGTAAAGGCTGTTTCCTCAACTGTGAGGAAAAATACTTGAGAAGGAAGCAGAGGCCTGTCCTTTAGTACCATGAGTGTGAAGCTACTGTGGGCATGGATGCTGGTACTCACTGTTTCTTGTACTGATGTCTCTCTAATTAGATGTGCTTCTCTTAAGACGAACAGAACGAGAAAAAACAAAATGACAACTGTGAGGTATGAACAAGGGTCAGAGCTCACAGAAGCTTCCAGGTGAGTGAAACAAACTGCATGAGTTCAGAACTCATGTATACTGTGTGTGGTCATCTGTCTAGAGTTTCTTAGTGCTTTGAACGTAACAAAGAGGAGACTTGAAGTTTATATACTGTATGGTCTCCATTTTTCCCTTTCTTTAAAATACTGTTGTTTGAGAGGAGTGATATCCCTGAGAGAAATATGCTCTTGTGATTGACTTCTTGCAAGTAAAGATTGTGGGGGAAAAAAATTGACTTCTTACAAGTGAAGAACTGTAATAAAGAAGTACAAGCTATCCATCCCTCATATAGTTAAGTTCAGGGCAGTAAGTCTTGCTTTCTTCTAGCCTCTGAAAGCCACTGTCAAGGTATCCTATAGGTAGCATCTTGCTCTGCTATCCTTAAAGGTCTCAAGTCTGAAGCTCACTTCAGCTGTGAGTAGTCAGAGAAACTTATCCTCTCTTTGGATAGTATGTGGGTAGGAAATAAGTTCTTCAAGTATGCCCTCATTTTCTTGTCTTCTACCCCAGTGTTTAAAGACTAGGTGTAGTAACTTGTGGTAGAGAGTTTGTTCTAGCTTGGGCAACAGGTAGGTGTAGACCGCTCAGTAAAACAACCTCCCTCTTAGGAAAGCATTATCCAGAACTGAATTATTGTGAGAGTACAGTGAAAACAGTGTACTCGTACTTGACTTCTATTTTCTTCTTGTGTTAAAGATTGGCTTCCTAACCCAAAATACTGTTGTTGCTCATTCTTATTTGGGCTTTTTAATCACAGTAGAGTATAAAAAGCTGGCATTCACTGCCCTTCCTGTGTCTACAAGTATAAGTGATCTGCAGCAAGAGTGCTGTAGCAGCAGAAACCTGTTTTAATAAGTGAAGCATTTATGCCCTATGCATGTAGATATCTCCAAAGTGAGTGTCTTATAAGAACACCTGGGAAGCAGAACTGAATAGCCATATATTTCCAGAGCTTTGCTTCCTTTCTAGGAACAGAGTGAGGATACTGGAGCTGGAAAATGCTGTGCATACAGTTGCTCCTATACAAGTAGTAAGGAAGCCAGAGACAGAGCCACAGCAAACACTGTGGTTGTGCTATTATGCAGCACAGTATTTCTATATAGAAGGTTAAATCCAAATTCTTAGATTTGGATGTTACATTTTACTTCAGAGGAAGTCATCTTGTGACCTTCAAAGCTTTTCAGGTGGCTAAACAAAATCTTTATCCAAAAAGACCCCGTTAAGGAAGTTATGTTAAGTAGCCACTGCCAAAAGAAGGAGGAAAAAAAAAAAAAAAGCTACTTCAGTACTAGCTCAGCTGCTGCCCTGGTCTTGCAGTTTCCGGTCTGGTATCCTGCTCTGCACAAAAACATCTCTGTGCTATGACTTCTCCTAGCAAGCATTCATTCTCTGAACAAGTACTTTAGTGTAATAGCATTAATGTTTTTTGGACTTTGTGAAGTAATTTTGTATATGCATGTTCCTAGCACTTCCAGAGTCTGGACTGGACTCTAAAAGCCTCAGCAGACTCCTGGATGCCTTACTTCAGAGCCCTTTATCCTATTGCTGAACGCAAATGTCTTCCCCCCCTTCCCCTAAAGAAAAGCTTTTGAAAGATGGATTGCTAAGTGGAACTAGGTCAGTACAAGCCAAGGGCTTCTGCTGTGCCAACATATGGGAAGCCTTTCTTCCCCTGGTACTGGTCATGTATTCTGGCCCAGGCTGCTGCTCCTCACTGCTCAGCTGACAGTAGTTAATATTCATTTTTCTGGAATAATGAAGGGTAGCAATGTATAAAGTTGACATCTGTATTGGTATGTGATTTGTGCTATTCCTTTGCCAGCTCTCCAACAGCAGAAGAGCCCACAATAAAGATAGATGATGGTCGTGACGAGGATAATGAACAGGACAGCTGTTCCAAGTAAGCTAATGGTATACTAAATGCCTTGTTTACCCCCAAAAGTGAAAATGCCTGAACCAAAATGAGAAGGCAGATGGCTTGCTGAAGTGAGAGATAAGCTGTACTTATCTTGATACTGATGTCTTGATACTTGTTTTGATACCTTGGAGCCTTACATCACTTGATACTGACCCTTGTTCTAGTGCATAATAACAGCAAGCAAGTTCAGAAACTTCTTCATGCCTATAGGGATGAAAGCCCAATCCAAGAATTAGCTACAAGTCTGTTGCATAATGGAAAACAGGTAGTTCAAACTGCCCTGTGTAATTCTTCTCAAGGGAATGAACTTGGGAGAGCACAGAAAATCAAATGCTGATGAGAAAATGAGGTGAATGAGTATCTGGGGCAACTGGTGAGCATTATGCCCTCAAGATTGAGCTGTCTAAACATACTAGTGATTAACTCTGTTCTTAAAGCAGTTACTTTTCTGATAGCATTTATCTTGTTACCAGATTACTAACTCTTACAACAGACTTCAGTCTTAGTCAAGTCAGTGACATGTGAATAATGTTTCTCTGTTCCTGCAGCTGAAAAACAGCAAGATCAAGCCTTTTATCTCAGTTCTTCTGCCTGACAACATGGTTTTATAGAATTCAGAACTTGCTGCTTAGAAATGAATTTCATAAAGGCTTTAAGCTAAATACGCAAGCAAATGATGTGCCATGTTCTCTTTAACTGATCCAAGATGTTGGCAGGCCAAATGGGAGTGGTGTATATTTAGCCTTTTTTAGTGTGCCTAATAAAGGTGCTTGTCCTTAGGTTGTGGATGTTGAAGTCTTGGTGTACCTACTATATTTACACCGTAGGATTTGTTGAACAAAGACATACAACCAGAAACTGTTAGTATAACTATTGCAGTGCTTTCCTTAGATGCTATGTATTCGTAAATGCAAGGAGAACCTTCTATATGCTAGGCTGCCTTGAAGACAAGGCCTTACATCCTTGACTTAAATGGAAAAAGTGGGCACTGCAGCATAAGTATCTCTTTCCTGCTTAAAGATGCAGATGTTTGCTGGTTCATATTTTTGGACTTTAAACTTGATGACGAGAAATGAGGCCTAGTTCAGTGATCCCAGCAAGATGCTTCCTCTTCACTTCAAAGATACTCAGCCTTGTCTTAAACTGAACTACTGAGTTGTTAAGGTTATGTACCAAGTGAAATGTAATGCTCAAACTACCCTAGAGGAAACAAGTAGCTCAGATAGGATTATTGGGGTGCAATAGGAATTATTGAATTGATGAATACTTCCTGTAACAGTGGTAGCTCCAATGGTGTGGGTGGGAAGGGAAGGACAGTAACTGTACATAACAGGAAAGGTAGGACAAACATCACAATACTGACAAAGTACTGGTAGATTCTTCTTGTGTGTCAGAACTTTCAATAGGTCCTACTGTTAATGACATATTTGGAGGAGGTATTTTATTTTAAGTGGCGAAGAAAAAGCTCAGTGCTTCTGGTAGTGAAGTAATCCCTAGATTAGTTAACAGACTGGCAGTATGCTGTTGATCTGCTAAACCGTCAGAATTTGGGGTATGCACATAGTGGCTTTTACCTTAATTCTTGGTGTATAGCCTCAAGTCATTTGTTCAGCTAATGAGATGTTGCTATACAACGGTCTAGCATTGAACCAGAAGGCTTAAAGCACACTGACAAGGGAATGAGTAGTCTTCCTTATCTGAAACCCTGCTTGGGCTGGAGATAATTCCCAACTGGAAGAATTTGGCTTCAGCACCTCATTTTCTTAAAAGGCACTAGAGTCTTCAACCTGAAAGACAGACCAAGATTCTCTGCTAGAGGTAGAAGAGGGATTTGTATTCCTCATTCTAAGAGCACAGAGATAATAGTGAATCTGTTAACAGGTACTTTTTTCCAGGCCTGGAGGAAAATCCTTTTATTCTGATACAATAAACTAATATCTTGATCAAGATACCTTAAGAGATGTTTATGCTTTAATCTTCTTGATCAATAGCTATTACATGAATCTACTTGAAGCTTGTAACTGGACATTAGACCAGACTTGTAGTGTCACTGCAGTTGCAACACTGAATAGTGTTATATGTCAGTACACATGCTGAGTTTCTAGGGTTTAAGTTGATAATACTTTTCTGAACAAGTGATGAAAGTGTTGTCTTCAAGTACTGCCTTAACATACTTGCTTCATGAAGGCAACTGGAATATCTTAAATCACTGATACAGAATTCTGAAACCAAAAGCATGAACTTTAGCCACAAGAACACTGTTACTGAATCCATAGCAAAATGTTACTTGCCTTGATGCTGATTCTCTTCTCTTGCAGTACCATTAGGAGAAAAATTTCACCATTTGTGATGTCATTTGGATTCAGGTAAAACATCATCCTTGTAGTGATACGGGGGAGGTAGAAGTAGTCCTTATTTCTAGTGTAAGAACTTTGAGAGTTCCTTAAGCAACAGGGTCTCTAGCCTGTTCTGTCTGGGAAGTACTGAATTCCCTACCTCCCCCAGCAACAGTGACTTCAGGAAAGTGATTTGTTTAGGAAAGAAGCCTTAAACAGATATGACTGCGTTCTCCAAGGAGAGTGAAAAGTCAGAACTGTAAATGTCATTGTTATTGATCTGACATAAAAGCTCTTAATGCTGTACTCCAGGCTGTGGCAGCCTATGAGCAACCCGTTGATTAACTGTATGCGGTCTAGGTGCTAAAACAAGGTAAGCCATTAAAATACAGTTATTACTAAGGGAATGCCCTCCCTCATGAGTGGGAGGGAAAGTGAATAAGCTGGAAGACAGCACTGACACTTTTATGTGCCTTAAAGCATTCAGGTTTGCACCACTTCTAGATAGCTGTGGAATTACTGGTTAATAACTACAGCTGAGTCTGCAGTAACAACACAGTTTCATGCAGATGATATGCTCTGTGCAAGTCACTTCAAAAAGTGACAGTTTGAATCCTTCAGCTGTTTATGCAAGCAGACCTTGAGCTGTATACAAGAGAACCCACACTGGCTGGACCAGCTTAAAATAAAAATTGGGGTTTGTGCTTTCCAGTCTGTAAATGTCAATAGTTCTTTCCTACTTCTCAATACAAGTTGACTTGTATTTTTTTTCCAGAGTATTTGGAGTTGTGCTTATCATTGTGGACATCATAGTCGTGATTGTGGATCTGGCTATCAGTGAGAAGAAAAAGGGCATTAGAGAGATTCTTGAAGGCATTTCCCTGGCTATTGCACTCTTCTTCCTTGTCGATGTTCTCATGAGGGTGTTTGTTGAAGGGTAAGATATGGGCAAAGATAAATTCAGTATGGCAAATCCTCAAGCTAGTAAGGAAGTAATACTTTGAGTTTGGGACTGTGAACATGGATGATCCATAGGCTAACTTTCTTAGCTGTGTTTATTGGCTGTTACCATTCTATAGAATAATCTGTAAAATGCTTTTGGTACAAGTGAACACTTGGAAACTGTCAGTTTTTCTATGACCGATGCAGTGTAGACCAGGTGTCAGTATTTTCTTAGTGGGTTTTCAGTGCTTAATTTTCTGAACTGCTTCAGAAGAGCTTGTCTCTAGCAGTAGCTTTGTAGTAGCTGAACATGGGTTTCAATCTTTGTTGCTGTCCATAGGGGTGTTTGTCTAAAACTCTTCTTTGTTTCAGCTTCAGGAACTATTTCCGGTCCAAACTGAATATTTTGGATGCATTCATAGTAGTGGGCACTCTGTTAATTAATATGACCTACTCCTTCTCTGACCTTGCTGCAACAGATCAGATGCCAAGGTAAGAATGGTATGACAACTGCTAAATGCGAGCTGTTTTCTTGACAGGCTTCTAAGAATTTTCTTGGGCATATCTAAGCTAGATGAATCTAGATGAGTGCATGCTGGATCACAAATATGGCTATGATAGTATTTCATAGTACAAACTCTTAAAGAGTAGAAAGATTTAACAGATATGATTTAAATATATCTATTGGGGGTGACTAAAAGTGGATAGTGAGGCCAGAAATTACCCTTTCCCAAATACTTAGGGGGTGAGGGTATATGCAGCAGCCCTGACGAAGAGTCTGAAGTAGAAGGTCAGAAAGAAGAGTTGTATTGTAGCAAATGGAACTGACAAAGTAGACAGCTGAGGAAGGTTCTCTATCCAGTGGATCTTGAAATAGAAACAGTTGGCACACTGTCTTGTTTCCTCCACATTGTTCTCCTAAAAGCCACATAGTAATGCATGCTGGATTTTTCAGCCATCCTGCGGGGAAAGGAAACATGCTGCTTATGTGCATAAGTTAATTCAAGGCATGCCTCCATCTGATTTCTATACTCGATCAGATGATATCTGTGAAAAGAATCCATTCCTGATGGAGGCAGGAGTGCAACTCTCAAATTATTTTATCTGCACTAAGTTTGGATTACAGTGAAACTCTTGCACCAACCAGGGAAAGAAGTAGAGCTGTGGTTGTTTTTTTTTTTTTTNAATTTACTGGGCACAAAGTGGCTAGCAATTCTTAATATGCCAGCCAATCTGTTGCAGAAAACAGAGCTGTGAGAGTATTGTTTGTTGCCTTTGGCTGTACTTGCAGCCCCAGAATCATAAAAGGCCGTTTCCCTTTAACTCCTGTTAAACATCAACTTGAATTGAATGATGACTTCCCATATCTCTGGCCACAGTTCTCTAAAGCCTCTCTTTCCTTATGGCAGGATCTGATTAAAGGTAGGGATCTGTACCAGCAATAGCGTAGTGACAGGGTAGTCTGCACTGCTGCTGTTCCTGGGCTATGTTAGCAGTAGGCCTGATCCTGCACTGATCCATCCTGCTGGATGTTGGTGTGTGCAAGTGCCTTGTAAGCTGATCTGCTGAATCTGATGGGGTTTTAGTACAGGCCCAGCATCACACAAAGGGTTCACGTTGATGCTCTTAAAAGATACTCAGCTGGGACCTACCATCTCACCCATACAACTCTTGAGACCCTCCATAAGGCTTCTTTTGTTAAAGGCTCTTAGTCCTGCTCAGACACAGCATTACTACCTGGCACTAGATGATATCTCAGATCTGGCCAAGTCTCCCATTTTGAGAGAAGGTGGCCTTCCCACCTAATCCTGCAGTTGCATCCACACAATCTAACTAATTTCCAGTGGCCTACCTGTTGTTTTTACTCTTTCCTCATAGCCCTTTATTCAGATGCAAACAGCAGCATTAAAGCACTTGACAAATCTCAGAATAGTTAGTCTGAGCAGCTTTTCTCACAAGCATGAGAGCTTGTGTGACAAGTCAAATTTCTGTGGCAGTCCGTAGAGGTAATATCCCCTGATGGAGGGACATGGTGTCTATTTCTAACATGGTCTAGCTAGGTGTGGATTGGGATGAGTTGTCTGCTGACCTATAAAAGGACACTTGAGGAATAAGAGCTGGGTGTCAATGTGGGAGTTAATGCTTAACTAGCTGACTTTGTAAAGGCCAGAAGGTAAACTGCTGCTATCCTGCAGAGCTGCTTCTTGCAGTTGTGTTTCAGGCTCTGGAGTCTTCACTCCAGTGTTGGTTTGTCCTTGCCTGGCTGATAGCTCAAGGGAACTCCCCTGAAACAACAGCAGGGTGATCTTGGACTAGGGCTGAGCTGGGGAGAAACTGAAACTTGCCTCCAGGTGTCCAGGACATGTCTTGTTGACTTCTGACAAGCTCTACATCAACAGAGAGCACCCTGTCTTCAGCCAGCGGTGATGGGAGGAAGTTTCCATAACATGCCCCCCCCTGCCCCCCATAGGTATTCACCAGGATTCTTACCTAAGTATATCAGGACCTAAAACGTGTATGTACTCCTTAGAAGTATATGCTCATATAGCTCCTTAAGGAATGAAAGTTAGTTCACACTAGTCCCTAAGGGTATGCTAAAGCAGCTGCCCCCATTCAGTTTGGTTCTGTAGAGCCACTCACATAAGCATCTTGCCTGATTCAAAGTTCAATAGCAGTTCAAAGTTTCTCAATGAAACTAGTTCAAGTTGCTGAATGATTAAACAAAAAGTTTATAAACTGATCTGTTCTTGGGTTTCTTAATCAAGGCATGATG
Source organism: Anseranas semipalmata (assembly GCA_013399115.1). Taxonomy (NCBI): domain Eukaryota; kingdom Metazoa; phylum Chordata; class Aves; order Anseriformes; family Anseranatidae; genus Anseranas; species Anseranas semipalmata. The sequence goes on from VXAA01000726.1 coordinate 368,683, forward strand.
TGTCTAGCTTGTTTAGCTTCTCTTCTGCTATTTTTCAGGTGGCTGCTTCCACTTAAGTGTACATTTAAGAATAAGATTGAAAGAACAATAATGCAGGGATAATAACACTGGTAGTGTTAAGGGAATTTATTGCTTGCTGGGCAGAGATGCCTGTAAAAGTCTATTCCAGAAAGTAGGGGGTTTCCTAGTTCTGTTACCTGTTCAGAACATGTACCCCAAATACCCTCAATTAAAACTATAGTATTCTTCAAGCTTTGTTTTATTCTTTTTTTCTCCAAAATCAGCCTGAGAGGTCCTAGTTCAGTACATGAAACAAAACTTTTTTTTTAATCATCTCTGAAACAACTTTAAATAGTTTTGTGTTCTGCATCTAGCTTTAGTAATGTCTTTTTATGGTGAATCCCTCATCTAGAATGGTCACGCTCCTTCGAGTTCTGAGAATTGTCATCTTAATAAGAATATTTCGCCTGGCCTCACAAAAGAAACAGCTTGAAGTGGTGACCAGAAGAATGGTAAGTTGGCCTAGTAATATACTAGGCAACTATTATTATTTCTAATTATCTTTTTCTCCAGGCAGCCATCAATAGTGAGCAGCAAGACTGCCCACAGCATGTTGATACTGAAACAGATAACACTACTGAAGCAAAATGTCTGGTTTGTGTCCCTGACAGGGTATTGGAGTTATGACTTCAATTTCAGTGTAGCTAACAATGCTTGCCTATGCTCGAGCAAGCAGCTCCTTGATCTGGAAGGCCAGCATACCAGTGATTGTGACACCATGGTGTGTCTTGATTGATAATTGCTGCCTTGTGTGGTGCATAGACTGTTTTTTCCCTCATGTGAAGGGAGGCTGGGGATTCTTAATGCTTCTGCACTTATTTCAGGTGAAAACAAAACAGCTGTCAGATGTGTGGAAGCCCTATCCATTGTAAATGCCTCTGTCACTTCAGTGCCCTAATGAAAGTAATATTTGAAGCTTCAAGCTCAACCCCGTACACAGGAATAAATAGTCTTGGTCATGCTGCCCTTAACTTCCTTCCTTCAGCCCCCAAACACTCAAATAGCAACGACGGATCATGCTGCAGTTTGTAAAGAATCTGCAGTGTTCTTTCCACTAGAATAAACTTCCCTGCTTCAGGATAAAAACTGTGTAGGGATTTTCTATTACCTCAAAGGTAACACAATAGAGGTTATTTGCAGCTAGTGCTATGAACTCTGCAATAGCAAAATGAGGCTCTGGTACTCATGACTTGACTTCACAGTCTAGATTTTTTTTTTTCCCTAGTAGTAGGCAACACTTGTTGATCTGTGGTGTTCTTTTGGAAGACTAACTCTGCTCCATTTTCACAGGTCTCTGAAAACAAAAGGCGTTATATGAAGGATGGCTTTGACCTGGATCTCACTTATATTACTGGTTTGTAGAAATCCTGTAGCAACAAATGATACTTTGCAGCATGTTACATCCTGCTAACACTAAGTGCTTCATATGAAATGTAACTCTTTCAGTGGACTACTGAACTTTAAACATGAGATCAGATGGGGCCTACTCCTTTTCTTAGGACTCTGGAATCAGTGTTTCTAACCCTGTTCTCAAGGGTTAACCTTCTGGTAGAGATGCTGTATATGATGATAGAAATTTTCCTGAGGCCTAGCAAACCAGAGCTAAGAAGCTATTGACTGACTTAGTGTTTTTGCCTCCAGTTCTATGGTGACTGACACTTAATGGTAGCTTATGCTTCAGGAATGTCTATTGCCCTGCTCTAGCTATGCTAAATGTAGAACAAAACCTCTTGGAAGTGGGTAGGTGGCTTTCCTAACTAGGGTAGGAGTCAGTTGCTTTGTGATTATGTTGTGCTCTGTCATGTAGTTCCTACGTTTAGGGAGGGTCTACCTCCCTGTTACTACTTCTGACTGCTGTCTTTTCAACAGATCGTGTTATTGCAATGTCATTTCCATCTTCTGGGAAGCAATCTTTCTACAGGAACCCTATAGAGGTAAAAATCTCTTGTGAAACAGTTCAAAAATGCTGAACTTGATAAATTCTAGGCTTCCAGTAGTTTACATGTGGACTAGATCATCAAGTCAGTCCTAGTCCTGCTAGCTTAGCTGGTTGGAATGTTTAAATGGTGGTCTCCACTGTGCTGCACTGCTTGTATTGTCTCTCAGCTGAGCCTAGTGAGATGCATCTTGCAGTGTGGACACAGTGGTGTTCTGATGTCTATCTTCTTGGGGGAATTTTTCGGAGAACCAAATCAATTCTGTCCCAGGCTAGTAATACTGCAGGTAATATGAACTATCTACTTGTATAGATAAAAATTATTTAAATACCTGCATTAAACACTTAAAATGTCTAAATGTTGAATTAGACATTAAGTCCCCTTTTAGAGCTAGGCTGCCTGATGTCTTAGAAACATAAGTATGTAGGGCAAGGAAGTTGGTCATAGTGCTTTTACACTAGACAAGAATCTGAACTATTGGGCTGAAACAGGCTATTGTCCAAGGGCTGTTTATGAATGCACTTGTGACTTCACTTTGGGGATGGAGGATGAGGTGGCAATGGAAATAAGGAGTAAGCATTAGCTACTCTGAACTTGTATCTTGCTATTGCTTTAGGAAGTTGCAAGATTTTTGGACACCAAGCATGCAGACCACTATAAAGTCTACAATCTCTGCAGTAAGTATGCTTAGCTGCTGACTATATTGGAAAAACTTCAAAACAGAAAAATATCTCTTCAGGGTATGTTGGTGGCAATACTAGATCTTCAAGAACTTTCTATCAAAAGTACTTAAAACACTGGTGTATGCTCAGACCAGTGGTCTTGTGTTGCTTCCTTTGTTGGAAGCCCGCTCCCCTTCCTGGCATAACTCCAGATTTTTCTTTGTAGGTGAAAAAGGTTATGACCCCAAGTACTTCCACTACAGGGTGGAAAGGATCTTTATTGATGACCACAATGTCCCAGCAATACAGTGAGTCTTGTCAAGAAACACTTGCATCATAGTAGTTCTTTGTGGGCATTTGCTTTGACCACACTGATCTTCCCCTTATCTAGGGACATGCTGAAATTCACTGCCAGTGTCCGTGAATGGATGAATCAAGATGAAAAGAACATCATAGCAATTCACTGTAAAGGAGGCAAGGGTAAGACTTCTCATGTATAATCTGTGCATGCCACAAATTACACGTTATTCTTATCCTAACTTTTTTAGTGTAAGTGTAGTCTTAAACCATAGCATAAGATGGGTTTAGAGAGTAACTTGACAAATTCTGCTGTTCTGACTCCTGATAGGAGGGGCTGGGAAGAGGGAGCGATGAAGCTGCTACTAGTAATTGTTAAGCTGCTGCTTTAGCTCTGCCAGCTAGTCACCCATACTGAATATCCTGCACTGTAATATATATCTTTTGAATTCAATCAAGCTTTTGAATTTCTGAGGGTATGTCCTAGGTACTGCTGGATCGTGATTTAAGATGCATAAGGTGTTATGGGAGAGCACAATGTAGTTTTGTGGGGGCAGGCTTGTGCAGGTTATTGCACGTGAACTGACCTGTGGGTGCTATCTGCAACCTGTAGTAGTGCAGGAGCTGTTGAAGTTCATAGATAGCTGTGCAAATAAGCCAAACTACCCTGCAAACATCCGCCACATCTTTAGCCACCTGCTGTTACTACTACAAATACTTGGCTTAAATCAGATGGTTACAGAAGGATTTTTCCCACAGTTGGAAATCCAGCTTAGAAGGCTTTACAAAACTGAATGCTGGAACTACCTTCAGGCCAGAGTCAGCTTGAAGAACAAGTGTAGGGAGGGGGGACTTTGACCTCTGAGACTTGAATTCAAGACTGAGAGAATACTGGAGCCTTTGTGCTAGTAGTCTTAATGCCTTGGTAGGGTTGGGGGGCGGGGAAGTTGGGGCAAAAAAAGCAACTCTTGAGACTTAGACTGGGATTGCTAATGCTTTAGTCGATCTGGTAGGGTACTTGACTATCTCCTGCTAAATGGGGGATGCAGTTACTGGCCAACTTGTTAAAATATCTTAATACCATAAGGAATTGTGGGGACTACTTTCAAGAAGTAAGCTGACAAACTGCAATGTCTTGTCTTTTAGTCTTCCCAGAAATAGAGACATTTGACTACTCAAGTAATGCTAATCTCCCATTATCTCTATTTCAACACTTATAACTGCATTTTCACAAAAATAATCCCCAAACTCTTAAACTCATAATTCAATCTGTCTCTTACTTTTAATACAGGTAGAACTGGAACAATGGTCTGTACTTGGCTCATAGACAGTGACCAGTTTGAGAGTGCAAAGGTAAAAACAAGCTTTTATTTTTGATTCTTTCCATATTCAAAATGCTCCTTTAGAATCTGATGAATTCATAAAAAGCACTAATACTCTGTAAAAAGTCTATACATGAAAAAGCATACTGAACAGCATGTATTTAAAAAAAAAAATCTTGCAACTCTTGCTACTGTGTAAACTTCTCTGAAGACTATTCTTGATCAGGAAGAACTGGTAAAGTAGGATACCAACTTTGAAGCACTTTTTTTTTTTTTTTTAGAGGCATAATAGACCTAGGATCTTGAGCAACTTCTTAAACTATGGGTGGCTTCTGAACATGCCCTACTAAAGCTAGTGTCTCTGTTTAAGTGGTCTTGTGTAATTCTCTTTCCTGCCCTACTTCCAAGTGGTGTAATGTATCAGAACTGCCTGTGGTCTTGTCTTGACTGCCAGCATTACAGCAAGAAGCCTTTCTGAATATTTTTGGGAAAAGGGAGAAAGATCAGCAAGTCTGCAGTCAGGACAGATGTGTGTGCTGCTTTGATATACTGGGTCTGGGATACTGACCTGGAAACCTGGGTTGCAGAAGGCCCTAGGTAGTCTGGGCAGAGTACATTTCAGTTTAGTCACTTGTTTTTTTTTCTGAGTTTGGGTTGTGGAGATCCAAACTATTGTTCAGCTTTTGTCTGCCACAGACCACTTGAGAAATGTATATGGTTCTATAGGAATTGCTTAATAAGCATATTTTCCTTCTGAAAGATTTATTAGTTCTCAGTTCTGGATGACAGAGTTAATGTATCTGACTTCCTAACAAATAATTCTAGATTTTAGTTAAAAGCCTCCTTTTAGAAGATACCAAAACAACTATTGCATACCTTTACTTGTATTCACTTACTGGAATTGACAAGTATAATTCTTGTTTGTCTATCCCCTGCTCAGGAAGGGAAATGGTGGTGGGATGAATACCTTAACACTTGAAATAATCTCTGTACACAGGAGAGTTTGGACTACTTTGGGGAGAGAAGAACTGACAGAAGTACAAGTACCAAGTTTCAGGGAGTTGAAACTCCATCCCAGGTAAGCTTTGAGCAGGTCCAGTAACAGCAGCCAAACCAATCCTAGCCTCGTGAGCACTAGGCTGCCCCGCCTCTGCTGCCTTGTTTCAGAGGTGTAGGTTCCCACTACATGCTTAACTCCTGAACTTCCTGTACTCTTTCTTTAAGGGTTGGAAGACTATCAACTACTAGGGTTGCATTGTATCTTTCTCTGTTCCCCTTTTTTTAAAAAAAACTTACGCTTCTTCCATAATATGAAATCTGATTATGGTATCTGGGATCACCACCTTCTTGAGGCTAGAAGGAGAGCATGTAGTCCAACCGCTCTGTTTAAGCAAGGTGAGCTAGAGCAGGCTGTCCAGGACCATGTCCAGTTAAATTTAGAATATCTCCCCACGTGAAGACTCCTCAAACTCTCTGGGCAACCTGTTCCAGTATTTGACCACCCTCACAAAAGCATGAACCTTCAAGACAGTTGGGCTGTTCATCAACAATGTGCTGGAGCCTGCAGCCTGGCCTGGGGAGGGCTATGGCACTGCTGGGGCTGGGTGGAGGAATACGTCCTCCAAAGACAGCACATTTAGTGTTTCCCTGTGAATGCTATTGCCTCAGACCACATCTTGATCATCTTGATTCACTGCATACTGTGAGGTGAAGCTGTTGGCAGAGGTATTTTAGGTGCCAGTCTAAGTTAGAATGGAAGCATAGTCACCTTTCAGTATGTGCTTTTTCAAAATGAAAGCATCCTGGAGCTTTTTTAAGAGGCAAAATGTTTAAACACACAATATAAAAGCTCCCTGCTTCTTGCTGAACTCAAAAGTTCAGAATTCCTTTTAGAACACCAAGTATAAATACTGTTTAAAAATGCAGGTGTTGAACTTGTTTAGAAGCTTAACAACCAGTTGTACAAACTGTGAAGGGACAGAACAAATGACTGCTTTCTTGTTAGTGTTGGACTTGAGGTAGCTAAGAACTTGGAGCAGAAGACCTACTTAATCCTCCTTCTACCTAGAATTAGGTTGTATGGGGTAACTGCATAATGTGTTTGGGTTTTTTGCATTACAGAGTAGGTATGTTGGGTATTATGAGATCCTGAAAAACAAGTATAACTTCAAACTCCCACCAGAGAGACAACTCAAAATAAAAAACCTCAAAATCCACTCTATACATGGTAAGAACTTTTGAATTTGGGCATTTCTCTATCTGGCAATGGTTTCCTAGTACAGGTAGCTGATCTCTGTACTGTCTCTCTTACTAAGTCCATGATAAGAATGTAGGCTTACTGGGATATGAGAATTCAAATGGCACAGTTTTTTTTTTAAAAAAACAAAACAAAAACCACCACAAACAAAAATCACAAAACATTCAGGACTACAGCTGCCTTGTGTTCTGTCACTTTCTGGGTGTCTGGTAAAATGATGGCTCACATGCAACCTGCTTTGTTTTGGGAAAGGAATCAATTATCAAGTAGGATTAGTGGATCCAGGTCCATGTGTGGAGCTAATGTTTCTTAGCCTGGTATCCCTAACTTTCTGTATATATGTACTAGTAATCCTGATAAAAGGCTGAGTACAAGAAGTACAGCCCTACTTATTCTAGGGGACCTAAACTGCTGTTCTTCTTCAGTTGGTAGCACTAGATTCTGCATGTGCTATTCCTGATCCACTAGTAGGATTCACTGCTACTTTAAAGTATGCCTTTCAGCCACTGAAGTTTGAGCTGCCTTCAGGTTTTGAGTTCTCTAAAGTCTGTAGCAAGGCCTTCTTTCAAAGGCTGTTTTGAGTGAGATCGATACATTTGGTTTTGATTACACTTGTGTGTCCAGTTGATGCATGTGCTCTGGTATAATGTAACTCTTTCTTCCTAGGAGTTGGGAAAGGCAATGGAAGTGATATGAAGGTGCAGATAATAATGAGAAAGCAAGTTGTATTGGAATGTGTGTGTGCGACACAAGGAAACTGCAAGGTGAGAATACTATCAGATTTTCAGCTGAGTCCCAGAAGCTGAAAGCTGATGTATAGATTGTTCTCCTGTGGAAGTTGAACACTGGACATAAAAGTACCTAAATAAATGGATACTGTAAATCCTGAGATGAAATAGCTAAACCACAGGAAAAATAGTGTAAGGTAGACTTCCCTAGAAGTTGTTAAGCATACTTAATAGTTCACTCTGACCTGAGAAGCTGAAATTGTTGGGTGTTATTCTAGCACTGCTATTGTATTTGTATACCATGAATGATTAGCTTGGTACTGCCATCAGTTGGTCCTCCGTGTCTCTGCAGTAGCTTTTCATAAAAGTAATATTTTGTTCTGTTATCCAGCTCTTCTTTGACTCTGAAAGTGACTCTGTGGTCATTGGTTTGGAAGACAGCCCTGTTATAAGTGGTGATGTGAAAGTCAGATTTGAATCTCATTCTGTAAGTACAACAGTGTGAAGACTGTCATTTGAGCTTGAGGGCCAGCAATGCGAACTGCAGCTGGGCCTTGGCTAGCTCAGCTCTGTGGGGCAAAGTCTGTTTCTTCCCCAGTGACTCCTGCTGTGTGGAGTGGCCCCACGGTAGATGCTCTTCTGCCCCTGTGCAGCGAGTGATAGGGCAAGTGTTTTTACGTTAGCTCGTGCAGGTGGGGGAGGCATCTGGCTGTTCATATGGTACAACTGAGACATCTTAGCTGAGTACCTGCTGCTTCTAATGGGTCTCTTACTTTATCATGTTATGTTTGAGTGGCCTAGTCTTGAAACAAATTCAGTGAAAATGGTGATTTGGGTGTGATATTGGGCTCTTCAAGTGTACTGACTGGCATTCTAGCTTTGGCAACCAAACTACTGAAGACAGGTGGGTACTCTCTTATCTGCAAAAATAAATCCTGTTGTCTAATGGAGTCCTTAAACAAGACTTTCCTTTTAGGATCTTCCAAAAGGCTATGATGACTGCCCATTTTTCTTCTGGTTCAACACTTCCTTTATTGAAAATAACAAGTAAGTGATCATAGTGACTCCCTTCAGATCCTAACTTCTGGTGTCTGAACAGAGCTGACAGTTCCTAAACCTAGTACTGAGAGGTGAAATAGCTGGCTATTTCAATAATCAAGCTAGTCTTAGCTTCCGTGTGGGTCTCTGATTCTCAGTTCTAACTTGAGAACGTGCAGTTGGCACATGCTTGTACTATGCAAAATGGTTTAAACGTATGAGATATTTATCTTAATTGGCTTAATCCACTGGACTGTTTCCCAGCACTTTAAGTATTGTTAATTAACTTAAACTCAAAGGTATTACTAACTACTTAAACCTCTACAGTACAACTGACAGAGGCTGGAACTTGAATTCAGCGAGTTAGCAGGCAAATATTCTAACAAGAATTAGATACTAATGCTTGGGATCCCAAAGAAAGGTTCTTTAACTTACAGATTCACATGCTTTTGTTAAAGTTAAAAACTAATGTGGCTTGTTCTGGTTGAGACTGAACTCCTGGGGGAGGTTCTACCAGCAAAAGCTGAGCTTGCGTATCTTGCTAGGGGAGTGATATAGAAATGCAGAGAGATGGAGATCTTTCTATTCTGTCTACTAAGCTTGATAGATTTAGAGGAACAGTGAACTTGAAGTATCAGGTATTAGTGTTCTTTCCTTGTCTGGAATAGGACAGAAACAATTCTTAATTCATCCTATTGGAATATGAGGAAAGTTAGCCATGAGTCTGTATTCATAACTCTAAACTGAATATGCTGAACCAGCATGCACCTTGCAGTCTAGGTGCAGATACCTGGTTAGACCACACCAGTGGCAGGAGAAATGTATGCCTGCTCTCTTGTAGCTCTGTAACAGTGCTATCTCAAAAGCTGATGTGCAGGTGCTAGCAGGTAATCGCTAGAAATGAATTCAGTAAGCCCTGTAAGGGGAGAACATGTCTGAACTTGACTGAGTACTGAGTCAAATGCCTGCTGTTAGAAGGTCAGGTATTAAACTTAGCACATGCATCCCATGGAGGCCTTGAGCTGGAGGCAACATTAATTTTGCTGTAACAATCTTGTATCTTGGGGCTCTGGGCAGGGGGAAAAATAATACAAGCTGTCATGTTGGTTGTATGTTTCTCAGAGTAATTCAGATCTAAATCCCCGTGCAGGCTTGCCTAATGTCTGTCTGAATTTACAATCTGGGGCTATGTTTAATATTCTAGGGCTGAACTTGAAGTTTTCTTCACTGTCTTAAAGGAAAAGCATATTTTATGGCCTAAGACATGCTATAATCTTGTCTTTCAGACTCTACCTTCCCAGGAATGAGCTAGATAACCCTCACAAGTCTAAAACATGGAAAGTCTACAGTGAGACATTTGCTGTGGAGGTGAACTTTACTGAACCATAAGGAAAAGCTGAAAGAAGAAAAACACTTAAACTTGTCTCTTTTCCTGAAGAATGTCTTGCTGCTTCAGTATAGTGAAGTGGTCTCATTTTGATATGCTTAATGTATTTCTATGTAGATACAACTTTCTCAAATAAACTGACCTGAAGTTCTGTTGTGCAGAGCAATAATACTCTGAAGAATTACTTAATGTCAGCTGCATGTTATGTTAATGAGCTGTTGGATCTCCTGGAGCTTGTGTATGTTTACATACAGGTAATCCCTACTCTACTAACAGAAGACCACTGTATCACTAAGCAAGAACATTCACGTTGGTGGGTGGAAAACAGCAGCCTGAGTCTGTTGGAATAGATTGAGACACCTTCCCCTAGCATCAGAGTTTTCCATACAGGTCAGTAGAATTTAAGGGAAGCTTGGAGATGGAGGAATAGTACTCTGGCACAGGTAGGTGAATACTCCTGGGTGGAAGTTTTGGTATTGAATTCCTCATCAGAAATCCAGTGATGTCAGATTTTGAGCAACACCTGGCCGGGGAGCTGACTGCACAGCTGCTGCTCTGCCACTGTACTTCCCAAAGGCTGAGATGACACATCTGGATCTCATCTCACAAGCATGCCAACTGCTTGGGGTCAGTTAGCCAGGCTTGCCTTAATACCTGGATGTGATGGCTTTGATCTGTGCTCTTGTAGCTTTGAGATAATACTGCAACTGCTCACTGCTTCCCCTCTTGGGCTATATGTAATAACTTTCAGGATGTTTATTCTGTTTCCAGCTGTTCTCAGCACTGCAGCTCTTCTGCTGAGACTGTTCAAGCCTTCCTTAATGTGAAGCAGTTGTTGTTAGTTTCTTGGTTCTGTTTCTTAATCTTTTAATCATTAAGAACCAAGAGAGAGGGGACTGACAGATTTCCATAGCTAATACCCAATTAACAAAGTAGGCAGGGATTCTATACCTTGCACATGCTTAACTGAGGGTCATGGTATACCATGAGATATACATGTCAGATTCAAGTTGGGCTATTGCTGTGTAATTACCTGGTATTTAGGAGGTGGGGTGTTGAAGCTCCCATCTAGTTGGAAGCTGCTTCTCTGAGCTCCGTACTTCAAGTATAGAGGTCTGAAACCTGTCTTGAATGACTGTTCTGCAACTGCTTAGCAGTTCTGGGTGCAGGATATAGTGAGCCTGGGTCACTTAAATGCTGTAAGTGGAAGTAGTTAGAGGTCATGTAGCCCAAACACCTGTACAAAACCAGCCCAGCTGGAGCAGGTTGCTCATGATAACATTCAGTTCTTCATACCTCTCAGGATAAAGATTTAATCTGAACTCTTCCTCCCTGTCTGGAATCTCCCATGTTCCAGCCTGTTGGTTCTTGTCCTATCCCTGTATGTCTCTGAGAAGGGTCTAGCTCTATCTTCCAACCAAGTAATTGCAGACAGCAGTAAGCTCTCCCCCTCAGCCTTCTGTTACGGGTGAACAAATCCAGTTTTCCCCACCTACTATGGTTGCCATCTGCTTGACTTCCTCCAATATGTCAATGCCTTTCTTGTGCTGGGGACTGTGAACTGGGATGTGGTACTCCAGCTCCTGTCCCTCAGAGGTTAGGAGGCACGGACAGAGGGCCAGAACTGTTTGACGTGCTGGCTCCAGAGCCTGCTCAGCAGCTAGTCTTTTCGAGGGCACACTTGCTTATGTGACTTGTCCACCAGTCTTTTCTGCAGAGCTGTTTCCCACCCTGCAGTCTTGCTTTCAGGGGCTGTAAGAACTATGTCAAAGAAGGTATTGCGTATAAACATAGTAATATGCTGCTGGAACCCCCATCTCAAGGCTAAGGGGTGCCAGTTAAGTTGATGCAACCCCTGCAGGGCTGGTACTGGCTTAAGGAAAAGAAAGTAAATCCTCCTTTATAGAGGAGTGAGACCGAAGTTACATCGCTAGAGGGCGACTGAATGAGAATGCTGCTAAGGCCTTTGTGTTCAGACTGAATGTACTAGGAGCTGCAATATGATGCCATTTTACTGCAGCTAGCAGTGTCTGATGACCAAGATCCTTTTAGCTTAGCTCTGGCAATTGGATAGCACTCCCCTGGGCTGCCCTTTCTGATCAGTTGCAGGGCAGTTAAGGTTCACCTTCTTCCTGCTTAGGAAATAAGCTAATCTTGTCATGTAGCAATAGTGAAGGCTCTAACAGCAAAAAGTCAGTGTTTTTCTTTTTTCCTAGCTGAAAGGGGCAGTTAAGTAAAAGATAGTGTAAGCAAAATAGCTGTACAAGAGCTGTTGCATCTCACTTCAGTAATCCAACCACTGTTAACAATAGTTCTTGAACTGCCTGCGGTGGTAACCTCTGGCTTCAGGGTAGTGAATGTTCATCCTTCACCCCTGCAGAACTTAGGTCACCTAAGTCTTTTCTTGGCATTCTTCTGGCAAGAAACTTCTCTTATAGCACACGTCATGTTAATTAACAATCTAGGAACTTGAGGTAAATACTAATATTAGAACTGACTTGTACTAACAAAGCAACAGACCTATTGGGTTTTATTTTCCATAGCAGATTATGTGAAATCTACAGTTGCTTCACAGCCCCTTGCTATAGCTCACTCTCAATTCCGTTGTAAGAGCATCATAGAATCAGTAAGGGTTTCAGAAAAGCCTTTAATTCTAGAGTGGTGGTGACACTGATTTCACCCTCTTTGCTCTTTAGTTAGATAAGCTTGGTAAGTGTTATTGCATGAGCAACAGTCAGGTAGTCAGTTGAATCAAACTTTATTCCAATGAATTCCTATTCCAACATCATGAAGTTCTCAGCTGAACAATTGATACATGTGTACAGCTTAAGCAACTGCAGCTATAAAAATTACTGCTTTGTTTGACTTTGAAAGGTAAACTCTCAAAATGCACGTCTGCTTCTGCCACCAGCTTCTTGCTGTAGGTGGTAAAAATCCTGCTTCTCTTGAAGCCTCAACTTTTGTATTAGAAATTGCAACTGAGCTTTAAAAAATGAAAGCAAAGACAAATCTAAGAAATAGATTTCAATATTCCAATGGTATGGACTCTGTTCTTAACTTTTCATGACTATTACAACCACATACAAATATACTATTTTTCTTGGGTAGACAACTTTGGAAAGAGGAAGGCTTAGGACTTTTGAAGTCCTACCCTTCTACCTGAAGTATTTAAACATTTGGCATAAACTCCTTTTAAAGAACTGGCTATTCACAGTGTTCTGCCCTTAGCATACCAGTCAGCCAAGGCTGAAGACTCTTCAGCCATGCACTTCTTTTAACTGCCTCTTTCATGGGTGCACAAGCAGTTTGTGCTGCACATGAAGACTGAAGCAGGGTTTCTGGAACTGCAGCAACCACCTTTTTTCAAACAGATGATAGCCATGCAGCTGAGGAGCCAGTTTGAGTACTCTGGCTCCTCTCTGAGAGGCAGTAGATACTGAGATGTTTTCATCAGTCTAAAGCTTATTCCTCTTTCTGGGGGTATGAAACAAGCTGTAACATACAAAATTGAACTGTTTCAGCTGTGACTTGTTGGTTATTGGCAAGTTACAGTTGCTGTGACAAGCTGCCAATTTGTGTCACTCTGAGCATGGTGGTGGGTCAAAGAGCTGTGCTAACCTTGAGAGGAGCTTGCCTGTGCCCTCCACAGGGGAAGGTATACTACACCACATAGACAACATCCTTCTGTACAGCTCCAGGTCTGATTTATGAATTGTGTTGCTCTGAGACTTGCTTTTTCTTCCCCCAGGATTGGCACTAGGCTGCTGCTTACAAGGTAGAGCATGCTTATATAAAGATCATACTTCAACAGTGAAGGTAGCATCTAGAAAAATAGGTGTTATTACATCATTTTGGATTACACTAACTGGCCTTATGCTGCATGTTTCATCAAGTAACATGAACAAGCAGGCATGCCCTCCAGGCCTGAAGGTGATAAGAACAGTCCAGTCACGTGAGCCTTTTCCACTCAGCTGAAGAGACACAGCAAGTGGCACATGTGGCAGGACTCCAGCCCAAGCCAGCTCTACACCATGGAGACCATGGTGTCAGTTGTCTTCAAGAACTCAGCTGTGGCTTTCTGCTCCTCTTCAGCTTCCTGTCCTTCAGGCACCTGGACTGACCTAAACCAGGAGCCTGCAAATTACAACTTTAGACTCTGAAGCAGCAGCAGCTATTTCCAGCAGCCCCTCTTACATTAAGTGTTTAATGTACTCCAGCACTTCTTGGAAGGATTTAGAGAACAACTGTTACAAATGCTGCATGGACTCCTTAGAACCAGTTGCTTCATGTTTTATCTCAACTGTGGGCGTATCTCAGCTCTAGGTCATATGAGTGCAACGTAGTGGGTGAACACTTCCTACTTCTATAAGCCCTGTCACAGGGCCAGAGTATGTGAGTCAGACACCAACTGCAGCGATCTTGGACAGTCACAGGGCAAAAGGGAGCCAGACAAGGACAGGGGTCTAGCTAAGGGGTAGGTATAAGCCATACTCAGTAAGATTGGACAGGACTAGAGTTAGTTTGAGTCAGACACTTGCCAGCAACAACTGGGAAATTTAAACAGACTTTAAAGTAGTACCTTGCCTTAAACAAATCACAGCCCTTTCTGCATGTAACATTAAAACCAACATGTCAATATGCCTTTTTAGCACCATTACAAGCAGGAAAAGACAGTTATGACATGCAACATACCCCGTGCAGAATCTGCAAGATGGAATAATCCTGCCAGTCAAATTCAAGAAGCATGTACACATTCTCTATAAAAAAATCACTTGAATTTAAAAGATTACAAATCCTAAACTGGAAACCTAAAATTAGGTCACTGATCTGGCACTGCTCAGACCATGATGTGATCTACAGGTTTTTGATCATTTCTTTAAAAGGTTGTTCTCCATTTGCTAGAAGGTATCAGTAAGAATCTATTTGTTTCATCATAAGTTTCCGGCTGTACTCATAGGCAAGGAACAGTGCCCCATTGGCCAGGAATGCACGGATCATAGTTGGCTTTAGTCCAGAATACAAGGCAAGTACACCTGGAAATGAAATCAGACCTGGTTAGCAATTTATTAAAATGCCTATCAGCATCAAACACCATTCTTTCATCTTTGAAGGATACTCAGGCAATGCTTCTGCTTTGGGGGCACGTGCACGCACACAGCTGAACCCTCTGATGTATCAGCTAACTGGAGTGTTACTGGATATTGATACAGGAGTATCTAGAGTTTTAACATGAGTTTAGTCTTTTAACTTTAGGTGCTTATTAGAAGCTTATCTCAGACATGACAGAGTCTTCAGAAGGCTAGCTTGCTCACCAGAGGATACAGTTCACGGCAGCTGTACTACAGCTGGCAGAAAGAAGGGCACAACTACTTTGGAGCTGTGTCCCAAGTTAAACTCCTGCTCTGATGAGCATCTTCCCTAGTAACAGGGCCAGGAATCATATCTGCTGCCACTTACATTCTTACACTCTCTTCTGAAGTGCCTGGTACAGGCCTTTTCCAGAGAGGGGACACTTAGGTAGCAGCTCCAAGTTGCCAGTCTAGATAAGGCTGATTTAACAAACAGCTGTCAGTCAGCCACATACCAACTTCTAAAGGTAAAGAAAAATTCTCTACTGAACTAATTAGCTCCTCCAATTTTCATGTATAGTTTTGGTCACAGGTAATGGAATTCATTCGTTTGAATGCTTTTAATGCCTACTAAGCTTTTGTTAGCTTTAAGTGAATTGTCTCCTGAACCAAAAGATATGGCAGAATGCAATAAGTCTCAATTTCTAGATTCCAAGATTTCTAAGCTACAAGCATCAGCAATATTTCTATTAGAAACTGTTACTGTCAGTCTCTAACACATTATCAATGGACAAGATTTCTTAAGCAGTTTTTGGTACTGGAAGGAATAGGTTTGAAACTGGAGCCCTACAGATTCACTCGATACCCTGCATACTCACCTTCAGTTCTCACAACAGTTACAAATGTTCCCATAAAGCCCGTCTGTTTTCCAGCCATTGAAAGAACCTGAATTCTAGATTTGACACAGTCCACAGGATACACAGCAATCCACAGACAGCTGCCTCCAAAACCTCCGCTTAGTAGCAAAGGAATAGGACCTAAGGTTAAGAAACAAGCTTTTACACATACCACAAAACATTCACCAACATAAATACCACATTATTTCTACAGAAGTCAAAGAGAACACAGAGGAACCTGCTTATGACAAAAGAGCAGTTTCTGCTTCCCCACAAACTTTTAAGTTAATTTTAAGCCACCGTTAAGTTGCAAGTCTAGCCAGAAGCTCAAAGGTTATAAGGAGCGCCTTTTAGTTTTTGGCCATGCTACGAAAGCACAACTCAGAGCTATATTGTGACTGAATTAACTAAATTAACTGCACTCCTTTCACACTTGTAATCGCTTTCCAGTGCTAATTATGAAACACTTTAGAGTAATGCCACAGTGACACTGATCGCCTGTACAGATACTTTTTTGGTACAGTGAAATTATTCTGTGATTGGTCATTTTTCATGATGCAACCTCATTTTGTGTTTCAGATCAGATTTTTATAAATGTTTTGCAACAACAGAGTTCAGAATACACACAGCTGAAACACTAACTCCCAGCAAGACAACGTATTATCGTTCAGTCTTTCAGAAGGAGACAAACAACCTTTATTCTGGCATCTCCTCATTTTTTTAATGTCTAATTTTCAGTGTTCTCTATCGTTGTAATGACATCCAACAGTCAGCATACATTTGTACACTGTACAAGGTAATACAGCTAAAGACTCCAAATATAGCTCCAAACAGCTGCTGAAATAAAATAGCTCAGAGATGTTACACCGCAGTGTCAGATATTTAACAAGTTTTGTAATGCTACTGTTAGCTCACTGTATTTGTTTTCCATTTACAATATATCCTGCTCCATTAGAAAGCACTGACTTCAATAATTCATTACTGTGTATATGCAAAGTGCAGATCTTTGTGTTCTGTATGTCCAGTTCCCTTTGTTATACATGTGTTTTACATCTGCTGTGCATCACTAGCATACCTTCAAGGGAATATATGCCCCCTTCCCTTACGTGCCCCGTGACAGCATGCTAGAATCCACCTGGAAAAAGGGCACCGTACCTAATTCATCTTTTGATCTCCCAGAGGCAAAGAACGTCCGGCTCAGTTCATACCCTCCAAAGAAGAAGAAATAGCCTGGGACTTCCCGCAGCAAAGTGCTTGACAGGCCGCGGTAAAATCCAAGGGGACCATCCTTTTGTATAACACTCTTCACTACTGACCAAACTGTACTGATAGAGAGGCAGATCCAGTTAGTGATGCTTAATAGTTAGATAACGTGGAGGTCACACACACACACACGGGATTCAGAGGTACTGGACAGGGTCTCTACTTACTTGTGTCCCTGCATTATCTTTCCTGACAGCTGCATTTCATGCATGGCCTGCAGCCGGCACTTCACCAGCTCTGTGGGGCAGAGCACGAGGGTGGCAAAGGCAGAGGCGAAGGAGCCTGCAGCAGCGTTCTGCAGATCACTGCAAGAGAGAAACTGCAGAGGGTACTTGGGCACTGGCCTTCAGTGCAGCAGAGCCACTGCACCAGCGAGCAGCCTCCTGAGCCCGTACTGTAAATATTATCAAACGGAAGGACGGTCCTGAGGGAAAGAGTCTCAAGTGAGAAGGGCAGTTATTTGAACTAGGGAGATGAAAGACATAGCTCATCCCATCTTCATATCCAACTCAAATACATCCTTTTGACACCTGAAAAAATGTATTGTGACCCTTACCCTTTTTTCCTATGTTTGACTGATTGCAGCAGAATAAACACAATCAAACCTTCCCCTTCTTGGCTTTTATGAAAATTTCCCACAGACTTTTGTTTTACTGGGTAGTTTTGGGGGACTAGTTACTACTGCAAAGAGACTGTGAGCAATAATTGCCTTATATAGATGTCGCTGTTCTCAAATTCACCTTACCAGTAATGATAGAGGTTTTCAGTGGAAGATGACAGAAGTCTGAAACTAAGGCACGCTGGACCACTATAATTCACCACTATGGATGTGCTGCCACGAGTGCAACCAGGTGAACCGGAGATAGTGTGAACATAAACCACACCACTGAACAAAACAGCACTGTAATCTGCATTAACTCTCAGCATTACAAAACTGGGACTTATGCGTAAGGTCACCACAAAGTATTGCAAAGATTGCCCTGGTGAACTGCCAGGACTCAGAAGGCTGGTACTCCAGGATTGTACTGCTTTATGAAACATTTTAAACAGGCTCCTGCTGACACTGGTACGTTGGACAGGAGCTGCACAACAGCACAGAACGAGCAGGTGGAGCTTCTCTCTTCTTTCAAAGCCTGGGGAACCAGTACAGCAGGGACTGGCCTCGCTGCTGCACAGAACCTCTTTCCGCACAAGGGAGACGTTTCCCTGTGCCCAGATTTATGCACCTACAGCATCAGAGATTAAACCTCCAACTCTTCACCTCACAGTAGCACCATGAAACTTAAGTCGTGGCATGAAACAAGGCTTGTGACTTCTTCAGATATTGCAGTGAAAGAACTGTCAAACTGGAAGAGATCAGTAACTGTCTGTAGAGCAGCAACTGAATAATGTGCAGTAAATTAGAAGTGGCAACACTGATTACACAATCCTCCCGCAGCACGCACAGCTTGGTGTAACAGGGATCTGAGGTGCAACCACCAGAGCTCAAGACAGAGCAAGGCAGAGATAAAAATACAGTATATGGCTGAGCCCTGCGGTCATTAAGTGATGAGCCAGAGCAAGGCAATAAGGTTACATCCTGAGGAATTAGGATAAGAAAATATGGAAGAGGTGCCTTCTAACCATGTGCTAAAGGGTACACAGAATCCTTTCTCCTTCAGGGGAGAAAAAAAATAGATGCTATCAGACTTGAAAAGAGTTCTGACAGATGATGTAATGATCTAGAACCAGACTTCACCATAATTCAGATCTCGTCTACTTTTGCCTGTCTTGATATTTAATTCTACATACAACAGTTTAACAAGGCCTGCTGCTTAGGCTTGGTCTTTAATGTAGTGAACCTCACTGCACAAGTGATAAGCCTCGAATCCTGTTCTAGTTCCCCCTTAACTCAAAATGAATAATTCAGTATTTTTCCTGGGTGGGAAAGTTTTGACCACACAGCACAGGAGCAAGAATCATCCACTCTTAACACTGTTGCTTCTTCTATAAAAGGCATTTATCTTGTTTTTCAACGAAAGTAATCTGCTTAAGATGACTAGTCACGTACTGAGAAAGTCAAACTGAGGTGAACCAGGATAATAGTTCTCTCAGTTTAGACTTTGGCATGGAATGAGATGAGTTTGGTTGGACTAAATGGACATTAAAAGAGATCTGGAATTTAGCACTTCTCCATTTGTTTTCTTTTTGACTTGCACGTATTCCTTCAACTGGAAAAACTGTTGTCTTGCAACTGTCCTTGCAACTGTTTTGTAAGGCTTCGCACACTGACCCTAAACACACGGTATCCCTAAACACAGGCAGGCGAACTTACTTCCAAGCCATTTGAACATGCTACTGAACGGGAACTAAAAGCAAAACCAAACTAATGTAGCAATAGTGTAGATAAGGGTAAGAAAAATGGTCAGGTTCACCTCGGTTTATGACTTTACATACTTTCTGCTTTGGGCTAATACAGCACAACAGTTTTTAAAACAGCAGGGGCAATGGAGGTAATTTTAGTCCTTTACTTGTCACATCTGGAGGATAACCACCTCAGTTTCTTCACTCCCCTACAGCACACTACAAATGTTTCTCAACTCTTCCAAAATGAGAATGGGTGGCAATGTCTTGGACAGACCACACATACTCAGGGTACCACTGCAAAACATGGCAATGCAGTTCTTACATACGTGCCTCATAAGATGCCCCCAAAACAATCCAGAGGAAGACAGCAGCACCAAGGGAAACATCTTTCAAATAAACTTAAATCCTTTAGTGTTTTGTCCTACCACAGCCCTGCTCAGAGTTGGAGTCGCACTTTGTTCTCCAACCAACAATGTATTAAACAGCCGCCCTGGATGTGAAAAGTGCCAGCACCTGGCCAGGGAAAGAAGGGTTGGATGTCACAATGTCAGAGGCACCTGCGACTGCTACAATTTCAAATTACACTCTCGTTCTGTATCCTACTCCGAAGATGCGGAACAGTACACTGAAATATATTTAAAGGCTTTCTGCACTACTTCCACTACCTACATCCCAAACATGCCGTCTCACAATCAGGCATTTTCAAGAGATGATCCTAGGAGCCCTGTGGGCCTGTGGGCTATTTCCCACAGGGACAGTTAAGAAAAGAAGCTTGCTGTTGGCTGTCCCACCTCCTGCACTTCAGTGGGTAGGAGATAATGGGTCTGTAACCTAAGCAAGCAGAAAATCCCTGACCTCAGTAAGCAATAAAAAAGGTGGTAACAATTCTGTCTCAGCTGGCAGGTTTCAACTGCCAGAAAACAGTGAAAGAGAATACAACTAGAGTAACTAATGTTTCTTTATCATCTTGTATTTTCTCATACCAGGCGTCAGTATTAAGATACAGCACATCTTAATGTGTGACAGCAGAGAACACCACATGTAATGCCACTTTTAGACACCTGCCTTGCACTCAGGCAGCTATCCATGTCATATCAGAGATCTAAAACAAAATCGTGGCCTCCCCAAGCTACTTCCATTTGGAGATGGATGTGACAGAAGGCAGAAGAAACCTATTAATAAAAAGCTGAATGAGGTTCACCCTTGTATCACTCTTGGAATAAACGGAGCTAGGGCAGTATGAAATGTCTTTTACACCCTGTGGGGCAGCACATGGATGGAGAAGGTACAGTTACTGTCAGTGCTGCACCAAAGACATACCTTGAGAAATGGATAGCGGTAAGGCACACAAACTGCTGGATCACTGACAGGTGAAAGTGATGCACCTGAAGAAAAGCCATCCTAGCTAGAAGGAAATTGTGATTGTTATGCTAGTGCATAAATCCATGGCTTGTTCACACCTTGATTACTCTGCACAGCTCTGGTCTCATGAGCTCAAAACATAGATGCATTAGCATTACACAAGCTTCAGAGAAAGGCAGCTAGGACAACTAAAGGAACAGCTTTGAGTGTTCAGTCACTACGAGGGCTGGGATCCTTCACCCAGGAAAAGACTTGGGTGGGGAGGAGAGGCACAGAGCAATAGACAGAGATCTACAACATCCCAAGGGACGTGGAGACAGTGGTTAAGGACCAGCTGTTACCTGTCTCTTCCAGTTACAGAACTAGTAGTTATCTGCAGAACTCCCTGCCAAAGTGCAGGACCTTACAAGAATTCAGGGAGAGACTGCACAAGTACTTCTGGAGAGCCAAAGTCACCAATTAAAATCACACCAGGATCAAGAAATCCTCTGAACTAAGAACACAGGCTGGCAGAGGACTCAGTATTAAATACTTCCTCTCTTCTTTCTCATCCTTTAGGCAACCACTTATTGCCAGTGCTGCAGACAACACACTGTGCTTAATGGGTCCTTTGGTCTAACGACCATTATGTTTGAGCCTTTGAAACCTTAAAGGAAAAAAGAAAAACAAACAGTAAATAGAAAAGACGTGTCCTTTCCTCTTAGTATGCCTCCCTGTAAGAGGAACTATTACCTACCCTGCAAAGGCAGAACCACATAGGCAACAGGCATTACCAAAGGGACTGAGCATTGCAAAGTGTTCCAGGTCTTGAACATTTCAATTAAGTTGTGACCATCTAAACCAGACAACTAGATGGCTCTGTTATAGTTAGACACCATATCCTAGCACAAAGAGCTCTATCCCAAAACATACTACACTGCATATTGGTAGAGAGGGCCCTGGGACACCAGCTGCACCCTGACAGTATTTGCAAGTAGCAGTTGCATGACCCCCCACAACTTGTTTTAAACACAAAACAATTTTGATTACTAACCTGAGCTTTGTTTTCCTGTCTACTCCAACAATTCTTCTCACAATTTGTTGGCAAAATCCATAGCACATGAACAGAACGGAGTTCTCCGCAACATTGGCTACCAGCGCTGGTGTGGTCCCCTTGTAGAAGCCTCGAAACCCCACTTGTTTATAGGTTTTCATAAAACAGTCGACAATTCCTTTGTACATGTCAGGGAATGTCTGCATCTTCACCTTTGCTGTGTCAAAGGGCTGGCCAGTCACCACACATGCTGTTCCACCTAAGCAAGCAGTGGAAGTTAAGAGGGTGACCAAAGGTTATCGCAACTGAAGGGTCTATACACAAACATTAATATTAGGAAAGTCGTGCAGAAAGCAAAGATGAATCAATTCTCTGCAGGAAAAGACAAGTGCACTAAATCTAGCACAATAGCATCTATTGTCAGTGGTGAAATTAGTTGCCTGAATTAAAAAAAAAAACAAAAAAAACCATGCATAAAAGCAGTAACAGCTTGATTCTCATTAAGCATTTCTTCACCTTAATAAAAGTGAGCATCTAAATTAATCAGTTCACTTATATAAATGAGTACTGAATTAGAGGTATTCCTTGGTGATCAAGTCATTTGTGATGAGTTAATCAATGCTTTCATTTGCTCATTAATGCAGTGGTTCAGATGCCATCTGATTTTATGTCCCAGCAATAACAAAACTGAATGATCTGTAATCAGGTGAGACAGACTCCTCCAGGACAAGGGGAACACTGCTGAGAGAGTGCTAAAACTGATAACACATTATAAATTGATAACCACAGATACATGCCCTTCACTTCAAAACTCTGAACGATTCTTATTTACATTTATTCCCACATACTGGAATAGCATGTCCAGGAGAAGTTAAAAAGGGCAAGAGGGCAAAGTTTCCTAACCTGTTATCTTTTCCAAACTGAATTGCAAGGTCAATACCCTAAAAACTTGTGAGATACTTCTATTGGTGTCGTCAAGAACCACTTTGCCCACAGTGTAATACTCTTCCATGAAATCTAACTCAATTCAGTTGGGTGCAGAAAAAGATATGCTATTTCAGTAAGAAATATCAGGGTACACTGACAGCAATCTGTTGGGGGCTAATACCCACCAGGAAGCACGTAACAGGCGTACCTTATCTGGTTTTGCTCTTTTTAAACAGAGAAGAACCATCCTAAAACAGAAGCTGATCTTGCAACAAAACACTGTAGGCCTGCAAATGCCTTAAAGAAGGCAAGATAACAAGATGCTGTTTTTTCACTTACAAAACTGAAATAATTATCTGTAAATCCAGATAATGTAAAGAAACTGAAATAAGAACAAATGTATGTATCCAATTAAGATTAGTTAATTTTCTTCTAAGTGGGGACATGAAGAGTTAAGCAAATGGCTTGTTTAATTGCAGTGATTCTCAATCGATTTTACTCTTTGCAAACACATTTGTTTTTGTTCCTCTGCAAAGAGACACTTCAGGTCTTTAAGAAGAATTCAGGAACCCAGCTCCCATAAAACTTGATTCTCAACCAGATGGATCATTAAAAGTTTAAGAGCAAGTCATACAAGGAAGCATGAAGAGCTGCTTGCTCTGGGAGGGATAACCAAGGAGAGACGTAGCTGGCTCAGGGCAATAGCAGCCATGTAAGCCTCAGATGAAAAGCAGAGCTCTGGAAAGCCTCAGCAAACGCTGCTTCCAGTAAAGTCAGGTAGATAGGAATCTTCAGGACAAGCATTAGGTTCCTGTGTAAGAGTAGGCCTAAAATATCCACATGTAGTAAAATAATGGCTGTTGGAAGAAGCCCAAGACAACCCGTAATGGCCCTGAGCATTCAAAGCAGGAAAATTGGGAGTTGATTGAACAGCTGTTTTAAAAAGAGAAAGTGCTCTTCTTACAGCATCTCTGGAGGGGGCATGAGAAGCTTAGTAAAGTACAACAAACTTTGTAAGCCTCAAGGCAAAGACCAAGAGTCCTGGTTAATATCTCAAACATTAAGGAAAAAAAAAAATCTTCCAGCCAGAAGCAGAAAGTCTAAAAATAAACAAGCAAAAAACAACCCTGCTTGAAAGTTTAGACAAATGTGGTCCTGACAGTAACACTGGCATGGTGGGGGAAGAGTCCCGTTTAAAGAAGTGATTGGAGGTTGCTCAGATCCTAGGTAAAGGACTATGACCCACAGGCAGATAAATGACTTATTTAATCTTGTTAGAATTTACTCGCCCAAATATGGCATTACTTATCAGCTTGTCAAGACTGTATCTGGAGAGGAAGGTAAAACCAGGTTACGCATTTGTCGAGGAACAAGCTGTTTGCCTACTTAAATACACTTCCTAAAGGGTGCAGAGACACACATAACACAGCAACAGGCACTGCCAATAAACATAGCCAATACTGAGCAAGTATGTGGAAAGAACATGGAAAATAAATACTGCAGAAACAGTAAAACCGCTGATTACAACAGCGGAAGCAAAGAAAGCCAAAGAACAAGAACAATGATTTGGGAACACTGAAGTCGTGTTGAAAAAGGTCTGAATTCCTTCATCCTATCTGAAGTAAGGAGAACTATACCAGAAGAGAAAATGGCATAGTAAGTTTTAAGATTCTCTAATCTCTACTGCCAAAAACAAAAACAAAAAACAGACAATCCTTAAGTGCATGTAGTTTGCCTGAACGTGAACATGGAAGAGTATCACCAAACAATGGATTTCTAAGCTAGTTTCCAGCTCTTGTAGTAGCCAAGAAAAGACACTCTAGGCTTCAACTCAGACAGACAGCTTAGTAAAGCAGACTGCTCCACTGCCCTGGATGTTAAGAACAACATGCCTAAGCTGAAGTACTGGGAAGGAAAGCAACCACATCTCCCATTTAAGAACCAAGGAACACCAGCAAAACTGTCAGGAACTGCTCAGATATTAAGCTGTTACTTTGGGAACTAGCGCAGATATTAGCTACTTTTTAAAAAGACCTTCCCTCCTCCCCAAAAAAGGAGGAGAATGAACAGATTAGCAGAAATAGATTTTCTTAAGGCAATGAAAGAATAATAGCAGAAACACTTCTCTTCCCTCGCAGGGAAACAGGTTGTTGTCTCGTCAATGGCATTGTGCCAAGGCTAACAAAGCAAGTATTCATTGGGCAAAATGTGTTGGATGACCAAACACTTTATGAAGGTGCCACGCTGGACTCATATCATGTCACCTTTCTCTTTGTCACTGCACTAAGGTTAACTCCACTCTGACAAATGACCTCCAATAACTCCCCTTGAATGCACTTAACACCATTAACGCTGTCATAAAAGGACCGACTGTAATAGCTATGGTAAGGGCAAGAAAAAGAGATCAATTTGTTTAAACCTGTTACAACAGTACATTAGATAAACCCTTCCTGCAACATTTTCAGTATAAACATTGTCAAATTAACTATTCTATCCCAATGTTTAATCTATTCTGGACATCATGTAAGCTTCTATGAGAAACTAGTACCTCGGTAGCTAAGCCTGCCCTCATGACAAAAGTTTTGCTAGTACTTCTACATATATTTTTCAACCCTCCTCTCTCCCTTCAAGATGAAGCTTAGAATCTCAAAAAGACCCCTTTCCCCTGGTAGTTAATGACTGATTCATCCCTCAGCCATGGACACTACCAGAATGGGAATATCAGTGTGCCAATGCAACTACTTCCACTGGCTGAGGTCACCTGCTTCACCTCCATATCCTCCAGAAGGTGATTATTCCCCCCGCCCCCTTCTCTAAGCAATGGGAAATTGCTTTTAAACCCTTCAAGGGTATTAAAACTGTCCCTCAGAAGTTTTGTGCAACTAAGTTTCCTCCAGCATTACCTGCAGCTCCTGCTGTGAGGTCAATGGCAGCCTGAAGAGCAGAGTTGATCCTCATGCTTCACACTTGTTTATTAGTTACTACAGAGTGAAAAGTCTCCAGTTTCCTGGAAGGTGTCAATATATTTTCCTCCTGAGGGAAAAGCAGATGAAGCGTACACAATTTACAACGATAACTGACAGGCATGTCATAAACATCACACGTATGCTTTCACTTCTATTCAGCTTGTTTCAAAGCAGCCATTAACAGAAAATAATTGTCCCCAGGACTAAACTGAGATGTAGCATACCTATGTTTTGACTACTCCTGACACATTAGGCAAATCCTCTGAAGTATCATGGCCTAGCTTCAGTTTATTTGGGCTTTCCAGTTTCTAGTCTTCCTGGATCTCTCAAATGAAACCAAAGAGTACCTCCAGGGAACACTGTTGGATATTACCTTTCTATTGATTACAGAAGCATCTCCATCAGGTGTCCAAGGCTAGCTGGCAGGAATCTTCCCTCCCCGTCTCAGCTCCCCGCCTATAAAGCAAAACAGAGAATTGTTCTCCTCACGGTGAACACCAGCTCAGAAAATTATATTCATGATCACACAAGATAGTGGCACATTAGGTATTTCTATATGGCTCTGAGAAGATACAAGTAGAAAAGGAATGAATATGAACATCTAGAATTGTGTCTGGCTGTCATGTTCTCAGTGCAAGTCTCTACACATCAGCATATTATAAAGTAAAAATAACAATTATACCTCATCTCTTTGGAAGGCAGCTGGAAAGCAGAAATACAAAGGCAACACTTTCAAATAAAACATTCAAAAGAATTCAGTTTTCAAGTTTGCAGAAAGGTAATTTCACTGGGTGAGCTGTTAAGACAAGCTTGCTCATTTGGAGTAATTTGGAGTAAGAACAGTGAGCCAAAGAGCTCCCAGTGTTTCAGAACCATGTTGCTGAGCTAGACACTTGGCTGGCAGTGCTGTCAAAAAATCTGCATGGGTCTTAAAAAAAAAAAAAACAACACTCAAACACGTATGAATCAGTGCCTCATTGACTGTTAAGCTTGTCTTCAAGCAGAGTAAATCAGTTAACAATGTTTTCCATTCTTCTACCCACTGTAATCCTTCTTTTGAAGCCTGCTGTCTCCCAAAACATATTTTTGAGTAATATGCACTGGAAACATAACTTCCAGTAAGTCACATTGGAAGAATAATAAAAAATATTGCATGAACCACATCCTTTTTACAACTTTTATGTTACAAGCACAGGCACTTGCATACAAGCAAGGCTTTATGAAAGTCTGTCTCTGAACAGGTTTACTATTCACGAGGCTTAAGAAAACAGTAGGCCAAATACTGTCACTCAATTTCATGTCTAACCTGTTTAGATATGTTGTATGAATCAATGAAACAGGTTTGCAAAAAAACCCAAACCCTACTCTTTTAATAAATGACACTAATGCTTGCTATTTCTGAATTGTGGTTACAGATTTGAACTGTTACACTACTGACAACACAGTAAACTTGACGTTATTTTAGAACAGAGGCTCCAGGACCAAGTTACCTCTCATTATCCCATACACCTCATTAGTGTTCACACAGCACTCTGCAGTTTTGCTTCTCATTTAGAAAAGAAAGACAGATCAGTGAGACAGCCTCTGAATGAATGGAATTACCAGAAAGCAACAATTATCTGCCTTCAGTAAAATGTACATTGCTTGCACCATACTGAGTGCTTATCAACTTGTGCCAGTCCCCAAAGCCAGCAGATGCCAAATCACCCAGATACCCACTGAAAGCTTCACAGCAAGAGGAAAAACAAAGACACATATAAAAGTATGAAAGTTTTGAGAGCCATGTAAGTCCTGATCCATAAAAGAACACTGCCACTTCCAGAAGACTTGCAACTTAGTCAAAACCACCCTGTCATTAAATATGTACATACCTTCTCTCCAGTGAAGTCCTCTTTCTAATAATACTTTTGGATTAAAAACTGCTTGTAGATATAGTGAGGTAACAACTACTCCGTTACTTCTAAAGCGGATCCAAATCTCAAACCTGGAAACGCAGAAGCACTGGTAAGCTTAACAGGTCCTGCAGAGTCTTTCACCCACAGCCCCAGATGCATTCGGCACAGATGAACTCCCCACGCACAAAGCAAATAAACCCACGCGGCAGCACTGCTCCTTCCCAGAGCCTGTGAAGGCAGGACGGAGCTCCGGTCCCTCAAGGTCACGGCAGGCCAGCACCACGTTCAGGAGGGTAACACCACGGCTTGGCCACCACAGGCTGCGGCATGAGCTCGCCGCCAGCACGTTAACGCACTTTTTAGTAGCCGGACTGCCAGCTCCGGGGTGGGCAAAGCAGAACAGCGGCTTTAGGCACGAGTGAATCAGGCTGCAATCGCGATAACCCCGTTTTCCTGGAAGACCTATTCGTTTCGAGCAGCAAAGCTCGGGCGC